>CM076583.1:1225145085-1225375869 GCA_034641835.2 Pinus albicaulis | reverse complement strand
CATTCCAATTGGGTTTCCAATATGGTACCTGTAAGGAAGAAGAACGATGATATAAGAATTTGTATTGATTTTAGAAATTTAAACAAAGCATGTTTAAAAGACAATTTCCCATTGCCAACCATGGAACAGATACTTCAAAAGGTAGCTGGTTCTGAAATTATGTCCTTTCTTGATGGATTTTCAGGCTATAATCAAGTTTTAGTTCATCCAGATGATAGATTGAAGACAACTTTCAGAACCAAATGGGGAACCTATGCTTATCAAAAAATGCCTTTTGGTCTAATAAATGCTGGATCAACTTTCCAAAGAGCCATGGACATAGCATTTAAAGGTCTGATCAATAGATTAGTTGTTGTTTATCTTGATGACATGACAGTATTTTCAAAAAAGAGAGCCAATCATCTACATGATCTAAAGCAAATATTTGAAAGATGTAGAAGGTTTGGTATTTCCTTAAATCCAGAGAAATATTTCTTTGCTTTGGATGAAGGAAAACTCTTAGGATTTGTTGTGTCAAAAGATGGTATATATATTGATCCAGATAGAGTGAAAGAAATTTCTGATATTTCTTTACCTCATAACAAAAAATCCATGCAATCATTTCTTGGGCAAATCAATTTTGTAAAAAGATTCATTCCTGATTTTTCTCAAATTGTTTTACTTATGCAAAATATGATCAAGAAAAACTCAGTATTCAAATGGGGGCATAAAGAGAAAGAAGCCTTTGAGGCAATCAAACAAGCGATCATTAATGCACCAGCATTGAATACCCTTGATTTTTTGAAAGATTTTACTTTGTATACTTTGGCCACCGAAACATCCTATGCTGCTGTCTTAACACAGCTCAATGATCAGAAAATTGAGGCACCAATTTCTTTCTTTAGCTCAAATCTGCAAGGAGCCGAGCTGAATTATTCCGATGTTGAAAAACAAGCCTTTGATGTGTTTAAATCAATCAAACATTTCAGACCTTTTCTCTTGAAAACACATACAAAAATCATTGTCCCATTCTCTGCAGTGAGACAATTATTAATTCAAAAAGAAGTAGGAGAAAAGAGAGCTAACTGGGTAACAGCTTTGCAATAATATGATATTGATATTAAACCTGCTAAGATTGTTAGAGGACAAGGTTTTTGCAGATTATTGACAAGAGCTCATAACATACCGGAAAATCAAGATCCAAACAATGATATTCAAGTTAGTCAGATAAGTATTACAGATTCTGAATCTCAGTATACTGATCTCATCTATTACTTGAAAAATGGGTATGCTCCTTCTAATCTCAGCTATAAGAACAAACGTGCTTTAAGATTAAAGGCTATTAAATATGAGATCATTGATAATGTGTTATTCAGAAAGAATTATGATTCAATCCTATTAAGATGTCTTGAAAAGACTGAAGCTGAAAAGGTGTTGTAGGAATTGCATGATGGACTAGCAGGAGGTCATTTTGGAGGTGATACTACAGCTCACAAAATAATTCATGCTGGTTATTACTGGCCTACCCTTTTTAAAGATACGCATGATTACGTAAGGAAGTGCAGAATTTGTCAAACTACAAGTGGAAGACAAAGGAAACTAGCTTTTCCTTTGGAACCAGTGAATATTAAGAAACCATTCGAACAATGGGGACTTGACATTATTGGTGAGATCATACCTCATTCTTCCAAACAGCACAAATACATCCTTACAGCAACAGACTATTTCACAAAATGGGTAGAAGCAATCCCGTTGAAGGTAGCCAATTCTGATGCAATTATTGATTTCATAGATCAATTCATCATAACCAGGTTTGGTGTACCTAACGCTCTTGTCTTTGATAATGCATCTTATTTTTCTGGAAACAGTATAATGAAATTTGCAATCAAAAGAGGTTTTAAATTGAAATATTCAGCAAATTATTATCCACAAGGTAATGGTTTGGCTGAATCCACTAACAAAAATTTTATCAAAATCATTAAAAGGACCATTGATCAAAATCAAAAGAATTGGCACAAGTCTTTAATCTTTGCACTATGGGCTGATCATATTACTGAAAAAGCTTCAATAGGAACTTCACCTTTTAATTTAGTTTATGGAAAAGAAGCTGTGATACCCTCAAAATTAGCTCTTCCATTATTATCCCTAGTGCAATTTATTGAAGAAAATCCTTCTTCATCCATTCAATTGAGATATGATCAAATCCTTAAATTAGAAGAAGATAGAAATAAAGGAAAAATTATTCATGAAAAACATCAATAGCTTGTAAAATCTTCTTTTGATGCAAGTTCTACCGGCTCAAAGATTTTGTCAATTGGTCATCTTGTTCTGAAATGGGATAAAGCACATGAAGAAAAAGGTAAGCATACCAAGTTTCAGAAAATGTGGCTTGGACCATTTCAGATTGCTGAAAAGATAGGCTCAAATACATTCATACTCCAAGATTTAACAGGAAAGAGAGAATCTCTTCCTGTAAATGGGCTTGTCTTAAAGAAATTCTTTTCATAAGAAGGTAACCCCTTCTTAATTATACATATTCCTTTCTGCAAAGTTTTTAATTGTTTTTGCAAATAAAAGTTGTTAATAAGTCTCTAATTGACTGTTTACTATTTAGAAAATTTCCGAGCAAAAATATTATAAATATTTATTTTGTGTAAATAAGAACTTTTAAAGAGATGATCACAGTTTTTGGATAGTTTAAAATAAGATGTTAAACTTTGAAAGATTATTCCAATCATTTGCATGATATTTTGAAAACTTGAGAAGAATGTAAATCATTATAATTTTATTGAGTAGAGAAAGGTTATCTATAAAAGTAAAGATCTTTCAAAGTCTTGGTACTCAAAAAACTCTGTAAATTGTCATCCATTGACTCTTAAGGATAAAACTATTTCACCCCATCCGTTTAAGTTGTGATTTTTTATAATGTAATTCTAAGAAATTATATGAAAATTTAAGAAATAAGAGGTCTCATTATGAGCCGACTTACCATGTTCATAAGAAGTAATCAAACTGACATTACCAACACTGCATATCAAAACAGGGTAATGGCTTATAAATATAAGACAAGGGGTCTCATCACGAGCCAGCTTGTTCAGTTTAATTACAACTAGTGAATGGAATTGTTATTAACTGGCTACCAAACCAGAACAATGGCTCTTAAAAAATAAAAAATAAGTAAAAGACAAAAACATGAGATAATATGTCTTATGAATTTATCTTTTAAAAAGTCATAATTTTAGTTGGATGGGACAATGAATGGTTAATGGTTTAAAGGTAACCCTGTCGAGACTATGAACGTTTACAGGCAGCAGAGGCAATACCTATCACAATAGAGTATATTATAAAACCAAACTTGGAGAAATCCACTTACTTCATTATTAACACCGATCAAAGCTTGAGATAACCCAAAAGTGTTTTCATTCTTAAGGAATTAGAAAGAAATTGTGAATGATTTTTATTTCTTTTTCATAGTTAGATGTTATTTGAATTATCCTAAAATAGTTTTCATTATCTTTAAAAATCTTTACTTACTAGAAATATAGTGTTCATTTTATTTTTTCAGAGATAACTGTTTCTTTCAGTGAATCACCAATTGTTGTGACCAGCAACAACCCCCCTTTTTATTTAATATTAGTAATAATACTAAATAAGTGGGGACCCTTAGTTAAAAAATCCAAAAAAATCAATCATTATTTGTTTCCCTTTTTCAAATAAAAATTTCTATCATAACTTAGGGAAATTCCTTAGAAAATCCTTAAGAAACACTTAAGTTTATGATAGATTACAATAAAATCTTTCTTTGAGCGAAATAGCGCATCCATCGCAAATGGTAGATATCTTTTGTAAAACTGAATCTTTTAAACTGCGACTTTGCGATATTGTGATAATGCGATCCCAAAAAGCCTATACGTTAAAATACTGGTCGCAAATCGCATATCGCAGAAAAATGTTAAACGAATACTTTTTATATGTGATATTTGCGATTTGCGATTTTTGCGATTTACGATATTTGCGATATGCGATATTTGCGATATGAGATTTTTGCGATTTGCGATATTTGCGATTTTACGATGGTTACGCTGTGAGAAAATTGCAATTTGCGATATTGCGATATCGCGTAGCAAATCGCAGATCGCAATGTCGCAGATTCATTAAAGCGCGTTGTCCAAAGAAAATCCTTCCATAAATCAATATCCGTTTTGCGCTTTAATGATTGGATTAAATGAATGGATTGTCAATTAATGATAAATGGGATTTTGCTTTGATTGAAAGGTCGTTTCACGTTAAAATAATATATTTCATCCGCCTTTTGCATTTAAAACTATCTCATCACCTTTATCATGTCATTACTCTCACTTAACTCGTAAAATCACAGGCACGAAGAAACAAAAGATTATACAAAGCGTTCACAGAGCATTATGGGTAAGAAGGAGAAGATTTCAAATTCTGAAAACAAAGAAATGGCTTCACTGTATGCGGATACTGCTTGCAATAAGGATGCTGGTATCACCACCTGGGAAGGAATGTATAATTTGCTCGAAGAAGAAAATCCCAGGGTAATGGGGGTCGCGGCTACTGCAGGCTCAAGTAATTCATCTGAGGCAACCCTTAAAGACCTGGCTTGTTCATTTTTGCACCGGATAGCAGCAAGACCAAGACTTCTTCCGTATTCAGACATGGTAAAATGGGTGTTGGACAACACCGATATTTCAAACAGGCAATTTAGAACTCTAGATCAAGAGCTCATCGGGTCGTTCACTACGGAAAATTTGAGGCTGATGTATCATTTGCCGGAACATCAGGCGACTTATAATAAACAATTTAAGGAGAATTTGCCCAAAGAACATGCAAATTATGGCGGAATGCACGCAGGAATGGACCAAAAGAGATGAACCATTGAAGAAAAACAAACACGGTATGTACAACACTGGTTCACTTACCTCTCCATATTGTTTTGCTGCTGCTATGTTATGCAGGATTTTTGGAAAGACTGACATAAACATGATCTTTCCTGAATGGCTCCATTTGTTGAATGCTGCTGTTAACGCTACGATTGTAGACTGGGCCAAAATCTTGTCTGATAATTTGGCCACTGCTATTTTTCATTACCGGTCTAAACGAATTGTTTCTCAGAGGATTTATCCTCCTTTTTATCTATCTGCTTATGTTATGGACGCTATCTGCTTTGTTTCTAAATTCCCTTTGATGGGTTGGCGATGGACGATTCAAGATCCTTTGCCTATTCATGTGTATCACAAGGAATTGTGGGAATCTAAGTTTATTCCTCATTTGTACAAGATTTTCCACGGCATAATGTTGCCTCTGCTCAAAACATTGTATAATAAAGATGCTCCAAGGTTTTCCCCGGAAGCACAAGTCGACATTCTCCCTGTCGCACGATGTTTGGGGAAGAGTGTTTTACCTATGTGAGGGTTTTGGGAAGCTCTTCTTCTCCTCATGTTTTACCCTTATATGTTTTTGATAAACTTATAGCTCGGGAAATTGCATACCAAACCTGTGGTGAAGGAGGTTTGACAAAGGAATTAAGGGATAAGAAGAAGGCCATTTGGCCACAATTTCCCGTAGCTTGTGGGACATTTTCATTATTTGATGTTGGACATGCATTCAAGGAAGTAAGCAATATTACATGCTTACAGTTGTTTAAATTTGCAAAAAGGTTATTCGACCCTAATGAAGTTGCTAAAAATTTCACCTCTGCAATCAAAGTAAGGATATTTCCGGAGAAGAAGACCCTTTCGATGATATATTCCTAGGAAAATCCACACTGAAAGAAATTCTACATTCAGCACAGATGTAGTTATCTCCAGAACAATTTCAAGAATTTAAGGTTTACAGGGAAAGAAGACTGACCACCATCCCTTTGGAAAATTTGCGTTTGGAACCCGCAAGGGAACCAACTCCTAGTGTCAGTATAAGTGGCAGTTCAGGTACAGATAAATCTAAGTCAAAATTTGAAAGAGAGACTTCTGAACGTTCCAATAAGTCTAATGAAGAGCAGGATAGAAATGAAGAATCAGTGAAAGATACTGCTCAATCGAAAGATCTTTCACAACAACAAATTTTGACTTCTCAGCAGATAAATCCTCCTCCTACCAATGTACAGCAACAATCAGTCACAATTGAATTAGACAAAGAATGGGAAAGCTTTAATCAATTGCTTAATGTGGAAGGACAGAATATACAGACCCCTGTACAGACAACAAAAGTTTTGAGCACATGAATAAGTGGCACAGTCACAGAAACTGAGCACATACCTATCACTCCCTCGTCTGAAATTTTACTTAATGTAGAGGATATTCCTCCTCTAGATGTATTCTACAGCCCGAAGTATAAAGCAGTAGTGAAGAAGCAAAGGAAAAAGAGAAAATTATAAGGTGCAATTGCTACTGAAGCAGAACAATTAGATGTCTTGTGGAAGGATCCTACCACAGAGCCTATTGATAATCTTGCTAAGTTATCTCAAATTACAGGGGCTTATGCTTCTGCAACTATTGACAAAGCATTTGAGATACAGCTCTTATTAAATGAAAAAGAAGAACATATACAAGTTCTCCAACAGCAATTGCAACAGGTACAGGCCAATAATGAAGCACAGATGAAACTTGAAAAGTTACAGCAACAACTTCAAGAAATGCAAATTGGATATCAAAAAAGTCTGGCTGATAAAAAGAAACAAATACAGATTATCCAAGATCAGCACAAAGATGATCCTAAGCTTCTAGAGTTTGTTTCAGAAACTATTTCTTTAAACAATCAACTACTGCAACAAGAAGTATTATGCCAAAAAATATTGCAATGGAATTCTTTTTGTCAAGAAAGTGATAAGATCACTAATCATGTCGTAGATTTATGAAATGATTATGATTTAATTAATGAAAAAGTTACTGATTATCTGGTATGGAAAAAAACAGAGGAAGGAAGAAAAGCTGGTGCACCAATTATTAATGAAAACCATAAAGAAATACTTTTCAATAAATGGGATGCACAAATCAGAAGGGCAGAGAAAGCAGCAGAAGAATCGGCCACAGCAGCAAGCAGTCTTATCGATTGTGTAAATGAGAATTTACACAAAGAAAATTTGATTTCAGAAACTGTTCCGAGATATCTTCCACAGGCGCATCAATTGCAAACAGAATGGAGACAAAAGGCAGAAGAAAAAGAAAAATCAATCCAAGGATTGACAAGGTTAAACTGGGATTCTTACTGGACATACCTAGTGAAACCACACAGTCAACATAGTGCGCTTAATTGCATCATTAATTCTGCTGAGAAGATTGCGCCTACACTTGCCGATTCTGTCTTTTCAGGACAGTTGAAATCTGAAGTCGGTCAACCACATCTTCTTAAAACAATGCTAGATGCCTGCAAGTTTAAAGATCAAGTTCATAAGTAGTTACTTAATAGTCTTTATTTTTAGATTTAGTTTTAGTTTTACTGTATTTTTGCCTAGGAAAAGGACAGCCATTTAAACCGAATCCTTAATTTTTGTAATAAACTATTTTTAGATTTAGCTAGTAGTATTTAAACCCTTTTCATGCATTTAGAGAAGGGCCCTGAATTATTATATTTTTGACTTGGAGATTACATTTCTGTACTCCACTGACTCTTATATTTTATAAAGGATCACATCTAGTGATTTTATGCAGAATTATCTTTAAAGTGTTGCATTTTTGTACCTTGGATTTGATTTTACATCAGAATTACTGGATTAGAGTATCAGATTTCATTTGAAAGCTTTCAAGATGAATAAGGTATTTCTATCTGTTCACTATTGATTTCTTTTGTCTTATGATATTCGCTTTAAAATTTTCTATCGTTTATATATATTTGGTTTTTCACAACATTTCTTTATATATCATTTTTGAGTATAATTGAAATGTTATCTTTCATAAAGTGTATATAGATGATATACAATGATGAATGCAATATGCTAATATAACTCTGTTTAATTTCTTAAACATAGTTATCTTTATTTGTTATTGCACAATTTAAATTAAACTTTAATACATTTTTATGGTTATTGTTAAATTGGAATGATTTTAAGTTGTATTCACATATGATTGCCCGAGTTAGTTTTAGAATTTCTTTATCAGTATTCAGTTTAAATTAGATAGTTTTATTTCAGTCAATTTAGTCCCATTTTCACTCATCCAAATCAACCCATCACCAACCCATTAGTTATAAGGAAACTGGTCCTTTCAATCCAGTCGGAGCCACCATACCAAACGGATAAGGAGCTGTCCTAAGGTTCCGACCGGGTGGTTTTCCTCAATGTTTGAAGCAGAGATTTTCTAGGCTTCAACATTTTTGGCGCTAGAAGGAGGGCCTGAACTATGAATGGCAAGTAAATCTTTACCCACAAGCCATTCTGAGAGCATAACACCCTCATTAACTTCTTTAATTTCTTCTGAAATACAAAATCCTATAGAAGGAATTGAGAAGAATATTCAAACACCCACTACCAAAATCTCAAAAAATTCGTACAATCAAACTCCTGAGTCTCCTGAAGTACAAGATTTAATACATAAATTGAAAGGATTCTCATTATCTCTAGATGAATCTGAAATATCTTAAGGTAGTGTAACATCAAAATTTGTTTCTTCAAAACCTCTCACTAGGCTTCAAAGTGAAAAAATTGGTATTTCTCTGAAAGAATTCCCTTTACCTAGTAGAGTCAAGACAAGAAAACCTCAATCGGAATCAGTAAGTGATATAAGTTCTTCATCTCATATTCAATCGCCTGTTTCCAAAACCCCAACTCAACAAAGTGCAGTTGTTCCCACATCATCTACTCAATCGTCACCTGCTCAATCGTCATCAATCTCAACATCATCTATTCCAACAACCTCTATTCAGACACCACCAGTCTCTACTACTTCTCCAACAGTTGTTACAATAATGGCTAGACCATGGGCTACTCCAGGGGCTGTCAACATGCCTGCTCCTTTACATGATTGACCTGAAAATCCTAGAAAATGGCTTCCAAAGTTCAGTCCAGAGCTTAACATTCAAGCTAAAGAACACATTAATAACTTTATGCTGGCTGTAAATTTGAATGGAGTCGTAGAAGAAAATGTTTTAGTCAAACTATTCCCTTATACTCTTCAAGGGGCAGCAGGATCCTGGTACTTTTCATTACCTTCAGGATCCATAACAAGTTGGGCCATTTTTGCAGATCATTTTTTAACCAAATTTGGAGATGACAGATCAATAGCTACTTTAATCAACGATCTCTCAAATTTGAAGACAGAACCAAAGGAGCCCATTAAATATTTTAACGCTAGATTTAACAAACTCTTGAATAAAATCCACACAGATTGAAGGCCTAGTGAACAGGTCAGAAGTGAATGGTACATAACCGCTTTACCCTCAAACATAGCAATTTTTGTACATAGAGCCGCAAACCCTACGTTAGCCGAGAATATGAAAGAGGCTATTGCAGTAGAGAAATGAATTATTTCTCTAGAAAAGAAAAATGCTATTGAGGAAAGGAAATCCAAAAAAGTCAGCTTCAAAGATGATTCGAGGAAAAAGGCCAAAGACCCATACGACATGGAAGGTTTACAAAAAGTTCTGAAAACCATGTCAAATGAAATGGTTGAAAGAAAAAAACAAGTATCTGAAACTTCTACCAAAAAACCATTCCGAAATTTCAAAAGAAATCAACTTGAATCTAAACTTCCCATTTCAATCTCTAATGTTGAATCAGAAGAGGAAGAAGAAGAAGATACTCGTCCAGTATCAGAGGAGGAAGATGAGAATGAAGAAATAGCTGAATTGCATGGAATGTGGGATTTTATTCTCCCTAATTCTGATAGTGAGGTAGAACAAGAAGCTATGCCTGTAAGTACCAGGAGTAAATCTACATCGGAACCTGTACAAACAGTTCCTAAAAAGAAAATTACAACTCCAAATACCAAAGACAAATCCCCTGCAAAGAAAACTTTTCCGTTACCTACTCAAAATCAGCCATCTTCTTCTAATCCTCCTACATCGACAACAAAGACTTTAGTGGTGTCAGATCCTATGGAGTATAACATTGTTGAAGACATGAAAAATATTAATGCCAACATTTCCTTACATGAACTCAGCAAACTAAAACACCAGCAGAAGTTGCTATTAAAAAAATTAAATGCTACACCAATCGCTCCTTTACCAAGTGGTGTAGTTGCAAAAGCAGCTAAAGGAACTGGTAAGCCACCAGACAAAGTAGATGCTACTGATACTGTGCTCATTGGAGAAAGATCAAATTCTCAGACTCCTCCATTTCTTTTGACTTATGAAATGTACAATAAGAATCTGCATAATTGTTTAATCGATTTTGGAGCATCCTCTAATATAATGCCTACTTCTGTTTGTGCCAAATTGAATATTGAACCACAGAAATCGACAGTTCATATTGTTCAATTGGATCGCTCTAAAGTTCAAGTTGTAGGTGAAATCAATTCGGTTACTATCAGACTAGCTTCCGATCCTAGGATTGTCCAAAGAATTGATATTTTGATTGTAGATATTCTTGAATTCTATGGATTAGTTTTAAGTAGGGACTGGTCTGCGAAACTTAATGGTTATATCGCAACTGATTATTCACATATGTGGCTTCCCTACAAAGGGAAACCAAATCAAATCAAAGTTGAAAGAGAAAAACATATGATGCACACTGTCACTGAATTTGAAAAATCTAATGAGCCTGTGGCATTCAACAACAATATTCTTGGAGGTTATTCTGTTGAGTCATTTCTTGGAAACTTCAAAGCACCACAATCTCCCTTTTCTGTAAATATTTTTGTTTCTCAAATAGAAAATTTTTCACAATCTGATTCTTCCAGAATTGTAAATATTTCTGATGTAATTGTAGATAAGCCAATAGATAAATCTTTATTTTGGTCATTATATTTTGATGGATCAAAATCTAGTGATGGAGCTGGAGCAAGATGCATCTTAATTGATCCAGATGGAGAGAAAACCATGCTATCATGTAGGTTAGAATTTGAGTGCACAAACAATACTGTAGAATATGAAGCCTTGATTCAAGGAATTTATAAAGCTATAGGGTTAGATGTTAAACACTTGAAAGTCTTTGGTGATTCCGAAATTGTCATAAAACAAGTTAGGAATACTATCCATTGCCTTTCAGGACATCTTAAACACTATCAAACCCTAGTGCAAGATCTTACTACTCATTTTTTAGCATTCAATATTTCTCCTATTCCTAGGAATCAAAATGCATCAGCTGATTTGTTAGCAAATGTTGCATCCAAACTCCTTCCAGCTAAAGATTGCAGTCCGGATATATTTTCAGTAGAATTGATTTTTCGCCCATCTGTCCCAGATAATGTCACAAGTTGGAGAGTATTTTACCATGATCAAGATATTTTAAATTTCATGACTTTAGAGAAATCATATGATGAACAAATTATTGATGAGGATGATCATGATTTACAAATTGCCTCAAAAGGTAATGAAAATCTCATTCCGAAATCTATTGTTAAATTAGAGGACTTATATGATATTAAAGACAGATTCAAGAAAGTTACTAATGCTAAACTTCAAAGTTCCACTTTGAAGTTTGAATTAGTAAATCTTGGTTCTGACTCTAATCCTCAAAATGTTAATTTAGGACTCAATTTAACTCCAGAGGAAATGAATGCTTTCATTAAACTTCTGAACAAATATAAAAATGTTTTTGTTTGGAGTTATGATGATTTAAAAACGTATGATACTACGGTTATTCAACACACAATTCCAATGCTTCCTGATATTAAACCTGTTCAACAAAAGTTAAGAAAAATTCATCCAAATCTCGAAGGTCAAATCAAAGCAGAACTTAATAAACTTTTAAAAGCCAAAATCATTTTTCTTGTAAGGCATTCCAATTGGGTTTCCAATATGGTACCTGTAAGGAAGAAGAACGGTGATATAAGAATCTGTATTGATTTTAGAAATTTAAACAAAGCATGTTTAAAAGACAATTTACCATTGCCAACCATGGAACATATACTTCAAAAGGTAGCTGGTTCTGAACTTATGTCCTTTCTTGATGGATTTTCAGGCTATAATCAAGTTTTAGTTCATCCAGATGACAGATTGAAAACAACTTTCAGAACCAAATGGGGAACCTATGCTTATCAAAAAATTCTTTTTGGTCTAATAAATGCTGGAGCAACTTTCCAAAGAGCCATGGACATAGCATTTAAAGGTCTGATCAATAGATCAGTTGTTGTTTATCTTGATGACATAACAATATTTTCAAAAAAGAGAGCCAATCATCCACATGATCTAAAGCAAATATTTGAAAGATGTAGAAGGTTTGGTATTTCCCTAAATCCAAAGAAATCTTTCTTTGCTTTGGATGAAAGAAAACTCTTAGGATTTGTTGTGTCAAAAGATGGTATATATATTGATCCAGATAGAGTGAAAGAAATTTCTGATATTTCTTTATCTCATAACAAAAAATCCATGCAATCATTTCTTGGGCAAATCAATTTTGTAAATAGATTCATTCCTGATTTTTCTCAAATTGTTTTACCTATGCAAAATATGATCAAGAAAAACTCAGTATTCAAATGGGGGCATAAAGAGAAAGAAGCCTTCGATGCAATCAAACAAGCGATCATTAATGCACCAGCATTGAATACCCGTGATTTTTCGAAAGATTTTACTTTGTATACTTTGGCCACCGAAACATCCTATGCTGCTGTCTTAACACAGCTCAATGATCAGAAAATTGAGGCACCAATTTCTTTCTTTAGCTCAAATCTGCAAGGAGCTGAGCTGAATTATTCCGATGTTGAAAAACAAGCCTTTGTTGTGTTTAAATCAATCAAACATTTCAGACCTTTTCTCTTGAAAACACATACAAAAATCATTGTCCCATTCTCTGTAGTGAGACAATTATTAATTCAAAAAGAAGTAGGAGAAAAGAGAGCTAACTGGGTAACAACTTTGCAAGAATATGATATTGATATTAAGCCAGCTAAGATTGTTAGAGGACAAGGTTTTTGCAGATTATTGGCAGGAGCTCATAACATACCAGAAAATCAAGATCCAAACAATGATATTCAAGTTAGTCAGATAAGTATTACAGATTCTGAATCTCAGTATGCTGATCTCATCTATTACTTGAAAAATGGGTATGCTCCTTCTAATCTTAGCTATAAGAACAAACGTGCTTTAAGATTGAAGGCTATTAAATATGAGATCATTGATAATGTGTTATTCAGAAAGAATTATGATTCAATCCTATTAAGATGTCTTGAAAAGACTGAAGCTGAAAAGGTGTTGCAGGAATTGCATGATGGACCAGCAGGAGGTCATTTTGGAGGTGATACCACAGCTCACAAAATAATTCATGTTGGTTATTACTGGCCTACCCTTTTTAAAGATACGCATGATTACGTAAGGAAGTGAAAAATTTGTCAAACTGCAAGTGGAAGACAAAGGAAACCAGCTTTTCCTTTGCAACCAGTAAGTATTGAGCAACCATTCGAACAATGGGGACTTGAAATTATTGGTGAGATCATACCTCATTCTTCCAAACAACACAAATACATCCTTACAGCAACAGACTATTTCACAAAATGGGTAGAAGCAATCCCGTTGAAGGTAGCCAATTCTGATGCAATTATTGATTTCATAGATCAATTCATCATAACCAGGTTTGGTGTACCTAATGCTCTTGTCTTTGATAATGCATCTTACTTTTCCAGAAATAGTTTAATAGAATTTGCAATCAAGAGAGGTTTTAAATTGAAATATTCAGCAAATTATTATCCACAAGGTAATGGTTTGGCTAAATCCACTAACAAAAATCTTATCAAAATCATTAAAAGGACCATTGATCAAAATCAAAAGAATTGGCACAAGTCTTTAATCTTTGCACTATGGGCTGATCGTATTACTGAAAAAGCTTCAATAGGAACTTCACCTTTTAATTTAGTTTATGGAAAAGAAGCTGTGATACCATCAAATTTAGCTCTTCCATCATTATCCCTAGTGCAATTTATTGAAGAAAATGCTTCTTCATCCATTCAATTGAGATATGATCAAATCCTTAAATTAGAAGATGATAGAAATAAAGCAAAAATTATTCATGAAAAACATCAATAGCTTGTAAAATCTTCTTTTGATGCAAGTTCTACCGGCTCAAAGATTTTGTCAATTGGTGATCTTGTTCTGAAATGGGGTAAAGCACATGAAGAAAAAGGTAAGCATACCAAGTTTCAGAAAATGTGGCGTGGACCATTTCAGATTGCTGAAAAGATAGGCTCAAATACATTCATACTCCAAGATTTAACAGGAAAGAGAGAATCTCTTCCTGTAAATGGGCTTGTCTTAAAGAAATTCTTTTCATAAGAAGGTAACCCCTTCTTAATTATACATATTCCTTTCTGCAAAGTTTTTAATTGTTTTTGCAAATAAAGGTTGTTAATAAGTCTCTAATTGACTGTTTACTATTTAGAAAATTTCCGAGGAAAAATATTATAAATATTTATTTTGTGTAAATAAGAATTTTTAAAGAGATGATCACAATTTTTGGATAGTTTAAAATAAGATTTTAAACTTTGAAAGATTATTCCAATCATTTGCATGATCTTTTGAAATCTTGAGGAGAATGTAAATCATTATAAGTTTATTGAGTAGAGAAAGGTTATCTATAAAAGTAAAGATTTTTCAAAGTCTTGGTACTCAAAAAACTGTGTAAATTGTCATCCATTGACTCTTAAGGATAAAACTATTTCACCCCATCCATTTAAGTTGTGATTTTTTAGAATGTAATTCTAAGAAATTATATGAAAATTTAAGAGATAAGAGGTCTCATTATGAGCCGACTTATCATGTTCATAAGGAGTAATAAAACTGACATTACCAATACTGCATACCAAAACAGGGTAATGGCTTATAAATATAAGACAAGGGGTCTCATCACGAGCTAGCTTGTTCAGTTTAATTATAACTAGTGAATGGCATTGTTATTAACTGGCTACCAAACCAGAACAATGGCTCTTAAAAATAAAATAAGTAAAAGACAAAAACATGAGATAATATGTCTTATGAATTTATCTTTTAAAAAGTCATAATTTTAGTTGGATGGGACAATGAAAATTTAATGGTTTAAAGGTAACCCTGTCGAGACTATGAATGTTTGCTGGCAGCAGAGGCAATACCTATGACAATAGAGTATATTATAAAACCAAAACTTGGAGAAATCCACTTACTTCATTATTAACACCAATCAAAGCTTGAGATAACCCAAAAGTGTTTTTGTTCTTAAGGAATTAGAAAGAAATTGTGAATGATTTTTATTTCTTTTTCATAGTTAGATTTTATTTGAATTATCCTAAAATAGTTTTCATTATCTTTAAAAATCTTTACTTACTAGAAATATAGTGTTCATTTTATTTTTTCAGAGATAACTGTTTCTTTCAGTGAATCACCAATTGTTGTGACCAGCAACAACCCCCCTTTTTATTTAATATTAGTAATAATACTAAATAAGTGGGGACCCTTAGTTAAAAAATCCAAAAAAATCAATCATTATTTGTTTCCCTTTTCAAATAAAAATTTCTATCATAAATTAGGGAAATTCCTTAGAAAATCCTTAAGAAACACTTAAGTTTATGATAGATTACAATAAAATATTTCTTTGAGCAAAATAGCGCATCCATCGCAAATGGTAGATATCTTTTGTAAAACTGAATCTTTTAAACTGCGACTTTGCGATATTGCTATAATGCGATCCCAAAAAGCCTATACGTTAAAATATTGGTCGCAAATCGCATATCGCAGAAAAATGTTAAACGAATACATTTTATATGTGATATTTGTGATTTGCGATTTGCGATATTTGCGATTTGCGATTTTGCGATATTTGCGATTTTGCGATGGTTACGCTTTGAGAAACTTGCGATTTGCGATATTGCGATATTGCGATATCGCGCAGCAAATCGCAGCTCGCAATGTCGTAGATTCATAAAAGCGCGTTGTCCAAAGAAAATCCTTCCATAAATCAATATCCGTTTTGTGCTTTAATGATTGGATTAAATGAATGGATTGTCAATTAATGATAAATGGGATTTTGTTTTGATTGAAAGGTCATTTCACGTTAAAATAATATATTTCATCCGCCTTTTTCATTTAAAACTATCTCATCACCTTTCTCAAGTCATTACTCTCACTTAACTCGTAAAATCACAGGCGCGAAGGAACAAAAAACTATACAAAGCGTTCACAGAGCATTATGGGTAAGAAGGAGAAGATTTCAAATTCTGAAAACAAAGAAATGGCTTCACTGTATGCGGATACTGCTTGCAATAAGGATGCCGGTATCACCACCTGGGAAGGAATGTATAATTTGCTCGAAGAAGAAAATCCCAGGGTAATGCAAGTCGCGGCTACTGCAGGCTCAAGTAATTCATCTGAGGCAACCCTTAAAAACATGGCTTGTTCATTTCTGCACTAGATAGCAGCAAGACCAAGACTTCTTCCGTATTCAGACATGGTAAAATGGGCGTTGGACAACATCGATATTTCAGACAGGCAATTTAGAACTCTAGATCAAGAGCTCATCGGGTCGTTCACTACGGAAAATTTGAGGCTGATGTATCATTTGCCGGAACCTCAGGTGACTTATAATAAACAATTTATGGAGAATTTTGCCAAAGAACATGCAAATTTGGCGGAATGCACGCTGGAATGGACCAAAAGAGATGAACCATTGAAGAAGAACAAACACGGTATGTACAGTACTGGTTCACTTACCTCTCCATATTGTTTTGCTGCTGCTATGTTATGCAGGCTTTTTGGAAAGACTGACATAAACATGATCTTGCCTGAAAGTCTCCCTTTGTTGAATGCTGCTGTTAACGCTACAATTGTAGACTGGGCCAAAATATTGTCTGATAATTTGGCCACTGTTATTTTTCATTACCGGTCTAAACGAATTGTTTCTCAGAGGATTTATCCTCCTTTTTATCTATCTGCTTATGTTATGGACGCTATCTTCTTTGTTTCTAAATTCCCTTTGATGGGTTGGCAATGGACGATTCAAGATCCTTTGCCTATTCATGTGTATCACAAGGAATTGTGGGAATTCAAGTTTATTCCTCATTTTTACAAGATTTGCCACGGCATAATGTTTCCTCTGCACAAAACATTGTATAATAAAGATGCTCCAAGGTTTTCCCCAGAAGCACAAGTCGACATTCTCCCTGTCGCACGATGGTTTGGGGAAGACTGGTTTACCTATGTGAGGGTTTTTGGAAGCTCTGCTTCTCCTCGCGTTTTACCCTTATATGTTTATGATAAACTTATAGCTCGGGAAATTGCATACCAAACCTGTGGTGAAGGAGGTTTGACAAAGGAATTAAGGGATAACAAGAAGGCCATTTGGCCACAATTTCCCGTAGCTTGTGGGACATTTTCGTTATTTGATGTTGGACATGCATTCAAGGAAGTAAGCAATATTACATGCTTACAATTGTTTAAATTTGCAAAAAGGTTATTCGACCCTAATGAAGTTGCTAAAAATTTCACCTCTACAATCAAAGTAAGGATATTTTCCGGAGAAGAAGACCCTTTCGATGATATATTCCTAGGAAAATCCACACTGAAAGAAATTCTACATTCAGCGCAGATGTAGTTATCTCCAGAACAATTTCAAGAATTTAAGGTTTACAGGGAAAGAAGACTGACCACCATCCCTTTGGAAAATTTGCGTTTGGAACCCGCAAGGGAACCAACTCCTAGTGTCAGTATAAGTGGCAGTTCAGGTACAGATAAATCTAAGTCAAAATCTGAAAGAGAAACTTCTAAACGTTCCAATAAGTCTAATGAAGAGCAGGATAGAAATGAAGAATCAGTGAAAGATACTGCTCAATTGAAAGATCTTTCACAACATCAAATTTTGACTTCTCAGCAGATAAATCCTCCTCCTACCAATGTACAGCAACAATCAGTCACAATTGAATTAGACAAAGAATGGGAAAACTTTAATCAATTGCTTAATGTGGAAGGAGAGAATATACAGACCCCTGTACAGACAACAAAAGTTTTGAGCACAGGAATAAGTGGCACAGTCACAGAAACTGAGCACATACCTATCACTCCCTCGTCTGAAATTTTACTTAATGTGGAGGATATTCCTCCTCTAGATGTATTCTACAGCCCGAAGTATAAAGCAGTAGTGAAGAAGCAAAGGAAAAAGAGAAAATTAGAAGGTGCAATTGCTACTGAAGCAGAACAATTAGATGTCTTGTGGAAGGATCCTACCACCGAGCCTACTGATAGTCTTGCTAAGTTATCTCAAATTACAGGGGCTTATGCTTCTGCAACTATTGACAAAGCATTTGAGATACAGCTCTTATTAAATGAAAAAGAAGAACAGATACAAGTTCTGCAACAGCAATTGCAACAGGTACAGGCCAATAATGAAGCACAGATGAAACTTGAAAAGTTACAGCAACAACTTCAAGAAATGCAAATTGGATATCAAAAAAGTCTGGCTGATAAAGAGAAACAAATACAGATTATTCAAGATCAGCACAAAGATGATCCTAAGCTTCCAGAGTTTGTTTCAGAAACTGTTTCTTTAAACAATCAACTACTGCAACAAGAAGAAGTATTATGCCAAAAAATCTTGCAATGGAATTCTTTTTGTCAAGAAAGTGATAAGATCACTAATCATGTCGTAGATTTACGAAATGACTATGATTTAATTAATGAAAAAGTTACTGATTATCTGGTATGGAAAAAAACAGAGGAAGGAAGAAAAGCTGGTGCACCAATTATTAATGAAAACCATAAAAAAATACTTTTCAATGACTGGGATGCACAAATCAGAAGGGCAGAGAAAGCAACAGAAGAATTGGCTATAGCAGCAAGCAGTTTTATTGATTGTGTAAATGAGAATTTACACAAAGAAAATTTGATTTCAGAAACTGTTCCGGGATATCTTCCACAGGCGCATCAATTGCAAATAGAATGGAGACAAAAGGCAGAAGAAAAAGCAAAATCAATCCAAGGATTGACAAGGTTAAACTGGGATTCTTACTGGACATACCTAGTGAAACCACACAGTCAACATAGTGCGCTTAATTGCATCATTAATTCTGCTGAGAAGATTGTGCCTACACTTGCCGATTCTGTCTTTTCAGGACAGTTGAAATCTGAAGTCGGTCAACCACATCTTCTCAAAACAATGCTAGATGCCTACAAGTTTAAAGATCAAGTTCATAAGGAGTTACTTAATAGTCTTGTTTTTTAGATTTAGTTTTAGTTTTTCTGTATTTTTGCCTAGGAAAAGGACGGTCATTTAAAGCGAATCCTTAATTTTTGTAATAAACTATTTTTAGATTTAGCTAGTAGTATTTAAACCCTTCTCATGCATTTAGAGAAGGGTCCTGAATTATTATATTTTTGACTGGGAGATTACATTTCTGTACTCCACTAACTTTTATATTTTATAAAGGATCACACCTGGTGATTTTATGCAGAATTATCTTTAAGTGTTGCATTTTTGTACCTTAGATTTGATTTTGTATGAGAATTACTGAATTAGAGTATCAGATTTCATTTGAAAGCTTTCAAGATGAATAAGGTATTTCTATCTGTTCACTATTGAATTCTTTTGTCTTATGATATTCGCTTTAAAATTTGCTATCATTTATATATATTTGGTTTTTCACAACATTTCTTTATATATCATTTTTGAGTATAATTGAAATGTTATCTTTCATAAAGTGTATATAGATGATATACAATGATGAATGCAATATGCTAATATAACTCTGTTTAATTTCTTAAACAGAGTTATCTTTATTTGTTACTGCACAATTTCAATTAAACTTTAATACATTTTTATGGTTATTGTTAAATTGAAATGATTTTAAGTTGTATTCACATATGATTGCCTGGGTTAGTTTTAGAATTTCTTTATCAGTATTTAGTTTAAATTAGATAGTTTTATTTCAGTCAATTTAGTCCCATTTTGACTCATCCAAATCAACCGATCACCAACCCATTAGTTATAAGGAAACTGGTCCTTTCAATCCAGTCGGAGCCACCATACCAAACAGATAAGGAGCTGTCCCAAGGTTCCGACCGGGTGGTTTTCCCCAATGTTTGAAGCAGAGATTTTCTAGGCTTCAACATTTTTGGCGCTAGAAGGAGGGCCTGAGCTATGAATGGCAAGTAAATCTTTACCCACAAGCCATTCTGAGAGCATAAGACCCTCATTAACTTCTTCATTTTCTTCTGAAATACAAAATCCTATAGAAGGAATTGAGAAGAATATTCAGACACCCACTACCAAAATCTCAAAACATTCAGACAATCAAACTCCTGAGTCTCCTGAAGTACAAGATTTAATACATAAATTGAAAGGATTCTCATTATCTCTAGATGAACCTGAAATATCTGAAGGTAGTGTAACCTCAAAATTTGTTTCTTCAAAACCTCTGACTAGGCTTCAAAGTGAAAAACTTGGTATTTCTCCGAAAGAATTCCCTTTACCTAGTAGAGTCAAGACAACAAAACCTCAATCGGAATCAGTAAGTGATATAAGTTCTTCATCTCATATTCAATCGCCTGTTTCCAAAACTCCAACTCAACAAAGTGCAGTTGTTCCCACATCATCTACTCAATCGTCATCAATCTCAACATCATTTATTCCAACAACCTCTATTCAGACACCACCAGTCTCTACTACTTCTCCAACAGTTGTTACAATAATGGCTAGACCATGGGCTACTCCAGGGGCTGTCAACATGCCTGCACCTTTACATGATTCACCTGACAATCCTGGAAAATGGCTTCCAAAGTTCAGTCCAGAGCTTAACATTCAAGCTGAAGAACACATTAATAACTTTATGCTGGCTGTAAATTTGAATGGAGTCGTAGAAGAAGATGTTGTAGTTAGACTATTCCCTTATACTCTTCAAAGGGTAGCAGGATCCTGGTACTTTTCATTACCTTCAGGATCCATAACAAGTTGGGCCATTTTTGCAGATCATTTTTTAACCAAATTTGGAGATGACAGATCAATAGCTACTTTAATCAACGATCTCTCAAATTTGAAGGTAGAACCCAAGGAGCCCATTAAAGATTTCAACGCTAGATTCAACAAACTCTTGAATAAAATCCACACAGATTCAAGGCCTAGTGAACAGGTCAGAAGTGAATGGTACATAACTGCTTTACCCTCAAACATAGCAATTTTTGTAGATAGAGCCGCAAAACCTACGTTAGCCGAGAATATGAAGGAGGCTATTGCAGTAGAGAAACGAATTATTTCTCTAGAAAAGAAAAATGCTATTGAGGAAAGGAAATCCAAAAAAGTCAGCTTCAAAGATGATTCGAGGAAAAAGGCCAAAGACCCATACGACATGGAAGGTTTACAAAAAGTTCTCAAAACCATGTCAAATGAAATGGTTGAAATAAAAAAACAAGTAGCTGAAACTTCTACCAAAAAACCATTCCGAAATTTCAAAAGAAATCAACTTGAATCTAAACCTCCCAATTCAATCTCTAATGTAGAATCAGAAGAGGAAGAAGAAGAAGATACTCCTCCAGTATCAGAAGAGGAAGATGAGAATGAAGAAATGGCTGAATTGCATGGAATGTGGGATTTTATTCTCCCTAATTCTGATAGTGAGGTAGAACAAGAAGCTATGCCTGTAAGTACTAGGATTAAATCTACATCAGAACCTGTACAAACAGTTCCTAAAAAGAAAATTACAACTCCAAGTACCAAAGACAAATCCCCTGTAAGGAAAACTTCTCCTTTACCTACTCAAAATCAGCCATCTTCTTCTAATCCTCCTACATCGACAACAAATACTTTAGTGGTGTTAGATCCTATGGAATATAACATTGTTGAAGACATGAAAAAGATTAATGCCAACATTTCCTTACATGAACTCAGCAAACTAAAACACCAGCAGAAGTTGCTATTAAAAAAATTAAATGCTACACCAATCGCTCCTTTACCAAGTGGTGTAGTTGCAAAAGCAGCTAAAGGAACTGGTAAGCCACCAGACAAAGCCACCAGACAAAGTAGATGCTACTGATACTATGCTCATTGGAGAAAGATTAAATTCTCAGACTCCTCCTTTTCTTTTGACTTATGAAATGTACAGTAAGAATCTGAATAATTGTTTAATCGATTCTGGAGCATCCTCTAATATAATGCCTACTTCTGTTTGTGCCAAATTGAATATTGAATCGCAGAAATCGGCAGTTCATATTGTTCAATTGGATCGCTCTAAAGTTCAAGTTGTAGGTGAAATCAATTCGGTTACTATCAGACTAGCTTCCGATCCTACACTAGTAAAAAATGATGAAATTAATGACTAGGTGACTAAAAATTTTAGTCGCCGCAATTATTTCAAGTGAATTACTACTAAAGTTGAGCAATTTTAAGTGATCGAACTAAAAATGACTAACTTAAATGACTAATTTAGTCTTGGAATAAAATATATGACTAGATAATCAGTGACTAAACTAAAAGTGACTAACTTAAATGACTAAGTTAGTCCGGGGATAAAATATATGACTAGATAATAAGTGACTAAACTAAACTCGACTAACTTAAATGACTAATTTAGTCTAGGATTAAAATATATGACTAGATAATAAGTGAACCTTTGTTTTTTTGTAGGTCATTAATTAATTAATTTTTTAATGATGTTTGAACCTTTGTCTTTTTGTAAGTCAATGTTCTATTCATGTAGGAAAAAATGAGTACATATAGCCACTTAGAAAATAGGTGTTCTCACACTGTTTGGGTTTGTTGACAAAAATTTGCATGAGATGCAAACAAATACAAAAGAGAGACTAGGGACATTGTCCATAAATGGTTGGGCCGGAGGCGCCAAAACACATATAAAACATAAAGAACACCAAATAGCATACTAGGTGTCCGACGTGATGGATGCAGGGTTGTGTGGGGTTGTTCCTAGATGCGGTGGAGGATAAAATTCACACTGTCGATCGTGCCCTTAAAAGTGCGTCAACCAAGTCTCAAGCTTTTCTACTTTCTCAGTGCATTTATTTTGGGCTCGTCAAACCACTGCCAATATCTCCTGGACTTGGCACTATAAATAGTGCATTCAGTCCAATGTTTCCATCTTATCTGCATGCTCCTCACGACAGACTCTCTTAATTGTGTCCACTCTTTCCATCAGGTTGATGATAAGTGCATGAAAATTATCTAGGAAACAATGTTGAATAACCTACCCCTCCTTTATCTTAGATCAATCAAACCCATGATTCCCCTTGCCACCACGACCTACTCCACCCCGACGACTCTGCTTCTGAATCCTCAAACCCCCAACTCTGTTATCCCCTCGCTTAACTCCTTCACAACCCCCATGCACACCCACACTAGCGAGCCATGCATGCCCTGCAGTATTTCCACCCCGGCGTGGAGCCGCCATGATTATTTATGAGTCTGCCACCCCCACAGGGCTGTGGACGACAAGGGAGTGAGAACACCCACACCACACCGGGGGCTTCATAATTCGCTAAGGTCGAGAAACCCCGCCGTGTGTAGAGTCTAGATACTAGAACCCCCACCATAGAAAAAAACACCACGAGCAAAGGAGCCCAATGTCGCCACCCAACACTGTAGGGAAGCACAGAGAAACCTCCCACTACCAGATAAAGACTACCACCACCAAGAAAACCAAATACCATCACCCACCAAACCAACACAGGAAATTGAAAAACAAATGATGACAAGGTAGTCGATGCCTGAGCGTAACTTACCCCAGGGCAGTGACCAACGAGCACACACCAATCCACCAAACATTGTCGCACCCACATCGAAGGGCATGAAGGTTGGAAAAGAAGCTAGTTTTCTGCCACCACCCTCGAGGTTTCCTGGAATGCAGATTATACCTTCCTCTCTTAGCAGGAAAATACAGGTTTATCGAAAGCCAAGAAAAATGGAAATGAATGTGCTCACTTACCTTCAACTTCCTATCCTCAACCGAGATGTAAAAAATGGCTAAGAAACTGAGCAACAGGGATCGGTTAAACACATCGCACCAACAAATGCCCACGACAAGCACACACAAGCCACTCCCTTTGTAAAACTTCATGCGACGTTTACGCTTCCTCTCCAGAGGTAACCATCAGGACCAACACCAAAACAGAGTGAGGAGTCTAATGTCGGGCTCCCTCACCTTCCATCGCCTTATCCTTTCACTACCCCCAAACTCCAATGCCCAGTTATTTTTCACACGAATTTTCAATGTGAAGCCAATAACTCTCCCATTGCATGCGTTATGGTGAACGAACCAGGAGTACCATCCCTCACCCTCGCTCCACTTATATTTACTCATGCGAGACACCTTCCACATGTTGCTTAGACCTCACCACATTTGATATCAATTTGGAGAATTTTGACAATGCAATGAATACCGAAACCTGTTAGATGATTGGCACTAACTTTGATTATTTTTTAAGATTCAACAGTAGATCCTGGAAATAATAGTCAAATATCCACAATTATTAGTTAATTTTCTACAGTACGAGAGAGATTTCATAGGGAATAGGCCTAGTGATTTCTATTTCAATGGAAGGATAACAAATTTTTTTTTGGGTAATCATGGAATTTAATTCAATTTCAAATCATAGTGCGAGACCGAATTTGATGTGAGAGAAATTCTTCTGGTTGTTGCTCTGTAGACCTGTCCGAAGTGTTGTTGGAAGTGGAGGATGTCATGTTGGGAGGAAAACTAATACCAATGTTTTGCAAGAGACAATGAAGTATCATTCTAATGTGATTGGCGTAGGTGTTAGATTCAACCACATGATGTTCAACGCGAGTTCGAGCCAACTCTAGGTCCCAAAGATGCAGAGTGAGTAAATTTTGTACAACCTAGAGCGTGTCACCAATTCTTTGTCTCTCAACTACTTCTAGGATAACTACATTACGCCTGATATGTTGAAGGATGTCATGGTCAAAGAGAATCATGTGGTAATCGCACTATGGAGAGCTAAGAGGGTGACCTCTGCCCTTGCCACCGTGTTGAACATGGCCTCGTTCCCTCACCATGATAGTGTGTTGGAGAACAAATATGTTGGGGATGTGGCCTTAGATAACAACAGTAATGGAAGTATGGTAAAGCCAACTTCCCTGAGCTTCAGAGGGTTGCAAGGTGGAATGCAGGATATGTTGGTCGAAAAAATAAGTTAACATGGTGGCAAGCATTAAGTTACGTGTGAGGCTGGACACGAGAATTAGCATTAAGATGGTGCAAATGTAGAGGGCTCGATTTCTCTTTTCAACATTGAAGTTATTCACATGTTGATAAGGAGGTGGAGTGATGTCCCATAACTGTCAGTTGTTGATGGTGGTCATGCCAGCATTAAATTGCTTACTAAAATGCATTTGGAAAGTGAGCACCTCAATCTAGGTGGAAATTTCACAATTTAATTGTTGAAATTTTTTTAATACTTATAAATTTATCCATACATTAAAAAAAAAAAAGATTCAACAATTTTTAAATATATTTTATTAAAAAAAATCAATAAAATATTATTTAAAAAAATAAATAAATAATATATATACATTAAAAAATATTCAACAATTTCTAAATATAATTCACTAAATAAAAATCAATAAAATATTATTTAAAAATTAAATAAATAATATATATACCTTAAAAAATGATTCAACAATTTCTAAATACAATTCACTAAATAAAAATCAATAAAATATTATTTAAAAAATAAATAAATAATATATATACATTAACAAATGATTCAACAATTTCTAAATATGATTCACTAAATAAAAATCCATAAAATATTATTTAAAAAATAAATAAATCAAGGTTCTTTGTCCATACTCCATCTGCGTGAGATTGGGTGCGAGTCATTTTTCATTGTGAAATTTTCAAATAGGTATCAATATCAAACAAAGGGTTAGGCGGGAGTCATTTGAAATTCTCAAAAAGGGAAACAAAAGGGTTTACATTGTGTGGTTTGCTTCATCGAGCTTGCCCTGCAATATCACCTGCGGCAACAATTTCTACATATCAAATGGAGTTTTGAGGGTGTGGAGGTAAAATATGGGGAGGTTCACAGTTGTGATCTTGGAGATGGTATGGTAAATATATGCACTTATTGCAAGCAGCCCAGGGTCAGATTCGAAATGCATAAGAAAATGAGGGCGTTCTCCTCAATGTTCCTGTTGATAACAAGAAAATTGTGCTTGGTGCACTTGCATACAGGAAATGTGGCCAGTTTTCGTTGGATATTAGGTTTTTTAAACCATTCAAGCTTTCACACAATTGCACCACACTTGCACCACACGAAGCATCACACAGGTATATTTTGTATCCATTTTTCAAAGCTTTGAAACCTGTTTTTTTGCCATCAAGAATTTAATTTTCCAGATGGGACCAACATCTCCTGTTTTGCAACTAAATATAGTTATATGTCTCTCCTTTGTAGATCCTTAAAATCCTTGCAAGGGATTTATTTTTCTTTCTTTCCCAAAGACCTTAGATGATAAAATCATTGGAGGGGGCTGAGTCACATGCATCTGAGCTCTAATGGCTTCTTCCAGGGAGCATCATCCTCCCAAAGCAATAAATTAGAAAACAAAAAACACAGATGTTGTTTTCCTAATGCTGTGAAACCCCTAAATCCAACTGCCCATCCGATAAATATTTACTGTTAGAATTTTTTAACTCCTGTATTTAGTCTACAATTCCGACGGAAATGCATCGAAGTAGTGGCCTAAAATGTATGATCAATACGGAAATAATACAGTACCGTGTGGTCTATGAAATAATACAGTACCGTATGATCAATAAGCCTGCAAGGGTCCTCAACCTCCCTTACAATCAACCAACCAACCTCTATCCACTGCTTCTATCCACTATTGACACTGTTCACTGTTGTCCTCTGCTTTTGCACCTCCTGCTTCACCGCTTCTGGTCTACTGCACTTTTGTTACACAATTTCTATAAGGTCATACATCAATCAAGGTCAACATCAATGTCATCACTACAGCAAGGTCACAGTTGTCATCAAATCATTGCTCCAGTAATGTTGTTACAACTTGACTGGCACAATACTACTGTCATAATGTCCCTATCTCAATGTCACATATACATCACAGTCACTTCTATATAAGGTTTCTATCGTGTCAAGGGTTACAGCCATTTGCCAAGAACATTGTTATTGTCATGTATTGAGAGCATTGTCATTAGAATCATTGTCATATCAAATTGCATGCTAGGTTCACCAAGTTACTGCCATATACCAAGGTTTCTCCCACATCAAAATATTGTTGTCAAGGTAGGGTAGAAGATAAAGGAATATCACTGCCATCAACAAGGTCACTTCAGATCACTTGCAAGGTTACTATCAAATATTTTTTTGTATCAACAGATTACTTCCAAACTAGGTCACTATCATATATCAAAGATATTGTCATGTAATCAAGGTTATATCACAACACCACTGCCATCATTGTATCAATGTCACATGTGTCATCAAAATTGGTGATGTCATCAAAGTCATGTCAAGAGGTATCATCATTTATTGTTCAATCACATATCTCTGTTATGAATACTTTGGTATACATTACTGTCCAACTTATCACATAAGCTACTGCCCAGTTATCACAATCACCAAGGGTCCCTTAGAGTCATACAGTCAAGGAATAATGCTATCATGAGCTTACTAAAATTTCACTGTTCATTCAAGGTTTCATTGCCATAATAAAGCAATGTCATTACACTGTTTTTCTTCACTGGCATTGCTTCTATCATGCATATCACAATGTCAACCCTTGCAACCCATAGCTCAGCTTCAATATCAGCATATATTCCGTTGCAAACCCTAGCTTATCAATCAAGTCTTGGAAATATATCTACACCAGCATACAAAATGAATCTGTTCTACAACAAAGACATACTCATGTTGGCAATCACTTCTGTTTAGAACCTCAATCAGTGCACACTCCCAAACACAATTGTTTATGCACTGTTAATATGAGACCATTCTGCTGTCAATTGTCATCAAGATTACTTGTGGCCTTAGGGTCATTGCACTTTTCAAATCCTAGCATAAGTTTCGACAACAACCTTCAGTGATTTGAATTACAGGACAATACATAAATATTGTTGTATCATGCACACTACTACTACTGGCAGTTCTCATTGCTCAGCCATGTATCACGCAGTCAAACAGAGGCACAATTGCCATATTGAAAATGCCATACAGGGTTACTGCTACATCAAGTATCTATGAACCATTACACATCACTACTGATTATTGTAGATAACACCCTACAGATTTCGTAGTTCATTGATACTGTTGCATCTTTCTAGTAGAAAAACTATTGTTGTATATGGGTCACGTTACTATCAGGTCACTTCAGGCTACGGTTAACAATGTCACTAGAGAGTCACACCTTCAGGTCACATGTCTTATAAATTACTTGCTCACAATCATAAGGTTCCCTTGTCATATAGAGACAACTCTAGTTCTTCAGATCTGGATCTTTATTCCAGGGTGGAACTTCTTGTATTTTATAACATTCGGCACAGATCTGGCATGTTTTACAGGGCCGCAGGCTTATTTGCTACAAGGTGTCTTTCCTACAACTAATGCCAAACATCTTGATGTGTTTTAGCTCAAATCCTCTGTTAAGTCGCAGAAATAATACTAAGTCTCTACCACTTGCTGCTTCATTGAATACTTAAACTGCTGATCAACCCTTTTATACAGAGATGACAGACTTATACACTCAGAGACACAGTGATGTAGGCCACATATATTTTGATGTTATCTCATTGGCTTTTTCGTTGGTTCTAAAGAATCATTAGTTTAGGTTTGCAGGGAATCCAATGCCAAACACAACTGCTCAGAACTATTTTGGCAGCTTTTGGTGACTTGATCACAGGTCTACAATGATCAACTCAAAGTAAGGGCTTACATTATTACTAGGTGTACAAAATGCATAGTTTTGCAATACTACTCCCTGTGATGAGTCTTTGACCCGTTCTTAATGTCAAGTGCCAAAAAGGATTCTTAGAGTTGCTGTTCCTGAAATTAATCAAAACCGAACAATTCTTCAGTGCCCCACGAAACTCTGTGAGGGAATGCTTCTACAACGACACCTACAAACAATCGACACCCAAAAAATCCCAAACAAATGTATAACCCTTAAACCCCAACGAATGCCATTACCCCAAAAGTACAAATTTCAACCATTAACCCTCCTCGTCAGGTCTATCAAAGCTTCCATAGGGAGGCAAATAGAAGAGTCGAAGAATTTTTCGATATTCATGAAGAGCAAGGGCACGCCATTTTATAGAGGCCGAGGAGCCCTTATGTTGGACCAACCTACTATAAAGAATATATTAATTTTCAGACCATCCACTAATCTTATTTTCAAACTGACTCTCTTAGTGCCATAAAATAATCACAGTCATATCCAAAAATTATTCCCTTGGACCATAATAGTTTTTAAAGTCTGGACCAAGAATTAATGTACATTTAATTCAATAAATTATTCTCTTGCTTTTGGAACATAAAAAATTCCTTTAACTACTAGAATTACCTTTTCAACCTTAATAATTTTCTTCTAAGCCCAAGAATTAAAGATAAACTGCCATGTCACCTTAGTTAAATTAGTCAATATTATGCTGCCACATCATCCATGCTTTGGGATCAAAGTAAATCTGCCACATCAGCCGCCCTTGGGGTTTTGGACCATTGGTTGGGGTTTGCAACTTTGACCAAGCATATTTCTCTAACCATGAGGCACTAGGTTTTCCTTGGAGACCGTTGCTAGTGGACTCTCCCCGTCATCCGTTGATATATGGGGCGTCTCGGATGTTATAGAAGAGAAAAAAATTTGAGTTGATTTGGGCTGTTTGCAGAAACTCTGCTACTGCTATTATGTGTCTAAGACAAGATTAGGCATGAGTATCGGTGACAGAGGGGGTGGGATTTCAGATTTTTCATGAATTGATGAATGGGTATCCAGTTTTGTCTTTGGATTCTGAATTGCCGGGGTATGGGATTTCTCATTAATTGATGAATGGGTACCCAAATGAGAGGCTTAGATGCTCAAAAGGCCAAAATTGCAATGGCAAGGGTCGTTGCCAGAATATGTGTTTGATTTGAAGCTAATACAATCTACTATCGGGGTCTAGGAGTTTAAGGTGTCTATTTTTGTGAATATGTCAGGTGTTGCTTGTATAGTCTAGTTAGAAGTTTCTTTTTTTTTAATGAGCCTTTTAGTATGTATGTGATTGAAATGCCATGGATGGATAAATTATTATGATCGTCAATCAGGAGATGGGGAATAGGATTAGATATATGATGATTTTTATGTATTAGAATGGGTGGTTCATGAGAATTGGTAGTCCGAATCATGTCATCTGATCCATACATGGTAGCTTAGTTTATAACTGAAGTGGTTGGTAAAATTTGAAGGTTGTTGCTAACTTCTACATTGGTCCATCCATCAGAGACAATGGACACCCCATGCTCATTCCACAAATTTGTCATTCTAGCCAAAGAATGGTTTATTTTAACAAATCTATTTTATCTATTTTATTCAAGATGCACCTCTTTGGACATGATCATTAGAGCCATGACCCGTTATGGATTCAAGGTCTGGGGACCTGGCTTGCTTTGGGTTGATTGGGATAAGATAGAGTGATTCTAAAACCTTATATCACGATGCTTCATCTGCTGCTAACATGCAATTCCTCAATCTATCATCTAGGTGGAGTTCAGGTTATTGCTTCAATAGACCCCTCCTTGGTGTAGTTGTTGTGGGTTCTTCTTAACTGCCTCAGTTAGTGGCCGTTTCTATCAATCAACTTGCCCTTTTTAGGTAATATTTGGACACTCTAGGTCAGCTCCTACTATATAAATGTGACTTAACCTAGGATATTAGAGAGCATATCTACAAACTACATCCAAATCACTTGGATTTCCCTCCTTGAGTGCATTAGCTTGAATATGTCATTTTATTATTTTGAGTGCTTTATGTAGCTAAGGGATTCCCCTTGTTTCATTCAGAGTGGGCTCCCACTAGCTTTGGTTTGAGATAGGTCACTGCATCACACACCTCAAATGGAATTTTCAGCTATGTGATTTACAAGAGATCAAGTTGGGGGAGCACATTGTCTTCAAATGTTCCATCTATTAGGAGATAACACTGTTACATATTTATTGGATATATTATTGACTGATAACACTTGCTGTGTGGTTGTTTTGTGATGACTCATATATTTTTCATCAATTTTAAAGTTCTGTTTGTTGCCTAGAGTCTGTAGCCCAGGGATTAGGAACTAGGTCTTGCCTAGCTTTCCATTTTAAATCTTAAAAGACAAAAACAATATCATTTTGAAATTCTGGTTTTTTAGCATTTGAAGGACAGATCTGTAGGCTTATCATGGATTCCTCCCTTATGTTAGAGGAGAGCTAGCCTTATGTGAGAAAATGGGCATTGGTGCAGAGAATGAGTTTCCCCCGGTTTCACTTTTAACTCCATAGCTCTGATAAGTGAGAGTAGAACAGGGCATCTGAGCATCCTGCAAGCAGTTAAAAGTAGTGGGCACTGAAGATAACTGTTGTGGCTGTGAAGACTGATCTGCAGAAGCTGAAACATCAATTGCTAAGTGTGGTGACAGAGAGAAGGCAAGCCAGTTATTCATATGTTTCATTCTCTAGCACAGTTCTGCAGCCTTGTTCTTCAAGTAAGAACACCAAACACAAAATAGTTGTTGAGAGACCACTTCAACAGTTGAGCCTGCAACCTTAAAAACATGGGAAGAAAAAAAATTCAAAATAAAATCTTCTCCTTGGGCTTTGATGACTGGTTAATCATTTGGAAAATGAGTGGTGAAATCCACTTGGGGTAGAAGGTTCTGAGGCCACTGAACGGCCCTCGTGTGCATAAAAATGGGTAGCAAATATTTAAGCCAAAGCCAAGCTCTCACACCAGACTTTGCTATAAACAGCCCCACTAAATCAAAACCCAAGAAAAACAGCCAAACCCTCAGACCTCAAAAAAAGAATAAAAGAGGTTTTTTTTCTAAAAAAGTGCTCACCCTTCTCATATTGGGATTGGTGTAAACACAGTGAAAGAGCACTGGATATATATATATATATATATATATATATATATACGCTGGATAACTTGCTAAGCTTGAGAGTTCAGCTTCAGGTCTATATATCTCTATTCATACTGCACGGTCTTTGTGCCCAGGGCAGAGCATCCATAATAATAAAATTTTCAACTTGCATACCTCTTGCCCCATAAAGACTGTTAAATTTATCGGGTGTGAACAGCAAAAGTAGGCACTACGTTTCTTTGCTGGCTTCTGCTACCACTACTACTTGATTACAGGGTTCCAGGTGTGTTTTGGGTGGCAGAATATGAACAGGATGGCAGTGATAGGACCGAAGGCCTTGTCACTTCAAGGTTAGTACTAACTCGGATCTAATTAACTCATCTATTCACTCAATTCAGACAATTTAAAAATACGATTTCAGGGATTAGGGTAACACTCAAATTTAAATTTAAATTATTCATTGGTGGACTCGGTCAATTGACACCACCTGCTCTGCTCTACTTCTATGGTAGTTCATCTTAGCATAGATTATAAGAAACATAATATGATATTTACTAATATTTTTGTAAAGAATATATGGGTGGAAAGAATTTGGCATCTTTTAGAAGCCTTTCTCTGAATCACTTCACTTGATTGGCTAGTCTGAAAGGGTTTCTAGCATCCGACTTTTTTGTCTATCTCACCATATTGGTTGAAATCGACTAAGCCATAAATACCCTCTCCAATGGGAACATTATTTGTTCCAATTTCAAATGAGAATGTATCACTAATCTAAGACATATAAATCTCTAGATTCAGTGCCAACATTTTCCACTTTATCATCCCCTCATTGGAAACAAAAGACATTTTTACAAACTGATCAAGATCAATATTTTCAGTAGAAGACTTATCAACATGAAGACTATTATGGTGAATGCAACTATGAAGTGGCAAATACATACAATATGATAAATATTTAGATATATCCTTAGCTCCTTCAGCATAAAATAAGTGCCCTGATCAAGCATACCTCCATGGCCCACCACCCATATTGCCCTCCATGTCCCAATTGGTTATCAAACTAATTGTAATTTTACTCAACAGCTCAAGCATAAAAAACATAAGAACCTAGAGCTACAACTGGGGATGATTGTTCCACAGATATGCACTCGCCTCTAACATAAATGAGATGCATTCCATTGTTTGGTAAGATTACCATCAATGCCAAAATCAAAGGCAAAACCAAATGCCAGAGATACAAAGCAACCCATTTCAATTGATCCAGATGCAATCCAAAAGGAAGCAGAAATAAATGTTCTTCTTGTGCCTTCTTCCCCTAGTGTTTCTCCTAATGCATTGAATCCATTGCTTTCTCCTTCTCCCTTACACCCTTTCTTTCGAAATTCAACTGTCCCAGTCATATCAAGGCTTTGTGCTTTCAATATTTTAAAGCAGCAACATATATAGTAAGTGGAATGGTAGTTTAGTGTTGGAGCTCACTAGCAACATACCTGCACAATGTGATTTGTTGTCCACAACTAGAGACAATGTTTCATATCCTTATTGGGAAGTCCAACAAAATCAATGTGTGGCTTATTTGAATACAACAGTTGCAAATTATTGATTTTCATACATTCAAAATATCTTGACAAGTGAGGGTGCAAATGAGATTCTTCCTTTGATTTGTTCTGCTAAACCATCAACTCTCACTAAAGGCTCTAGTCCTATTAAGAGCGTAAAATAGGTTGAACAACAAATTAATGGGAGTAAACTTTTGACTGGTTGCAAAACAGTGGATCTAGTGAAAGAATGTTGCAACACTAATTATCAACCTGCCATCTCAAAAGTTGAAAGAATACTTTATTTTATGGTGCCTAGGTTATTTATTCCAGATGCTGTGTGAGTGTCACCTGTTAAACAACCTATAGTGAATCATTTTGAGAGTGTTTTAATGTTTCTTTCAATGGATGGCAAGACATATTACCTTTAAAAAATCCAAATTAGTTCTGAGAGTTCTTTTCAATTGCAATGTGAATAGAGTATGTTATATATTTTCCATGAACCCTTTAAAGGTGTCAAGAAATTGTATTTTTTCAATATTGACTATTTTAGGCTAAGGCCAACCTAGTCAACTTTCTTGGATTTTTGGCCATGTTATTAGAACCCCATTGTCGAGGTTCCTAGTGTAGTCAATGTTCTTTATCCATGTTGTGTTCACTCTTTCAAATGAAAGTGCAACCCACACCTAATCCAATATACCATCATTTTGACATGAGTAGTTGACCCACATGGTAATTTTGACTAATCAATAATCATTAAATTGTGCTTTGTCAATTTTAGATCTTTGGCGATGTTATTAGACCACATTTTCAAGGTTCTTAGTGTGCTTGATGTTCAAGGTGATCAAAGGTTATAGAGATTTTTCCACTTTTAGTGGTATGTATAAGTAATTGATTGATTTCTAGTAATAAAAGTTTGTTCCAATTATATATTGTGCGAGCTTTTAAAAGCCTGAAAAAATATCTATCACTTTTCGGATAATATCATTGGATTGTTTACATATATAATCACAAAATGGTCTGCATTTGTTGATGCATTGGTGAGAAACCAGTCCTCATTATTTGTATTTCAGGATTGTTCCTGGAATCCCTAGTTATTGGTGAGACACCAATCCTCATTCTCTGCTCAACTTCTGCTACCTTCTTTGCCAGTGCATTCTTCAAGCTAGCAATCTGCAACATCAAAGATCAGGAAACCTTTGACTCTTGAGTGCTCTAGAGGATAGCATTCATTATCAAGATTCTTCAACTACTCATAGGTCCTCAAACAAACAGACCAAAATATCCCTTGTTTTTAGTCCTTTTGATCCATGGAGAACAAATAAGACTATCATTCAGAAAGCAACATATTTTTCAAGAATAATTCTAACACAAACCTGTTCTTTCGGCTCCCTAACTTGACCACTTTCCTTGTTGGAACGTGCAACACCAAGTTCAACAGTTGCAACCTTCTTTGCAAATTTTAGAGTACTGATTGTCTCCCCACGTGCATCTAATTCAGGACTTATGTGCACAAACATTAGAGTTTTTGCCTGTCCACCTTAAGAAAAAAGTCCAACATCATTACCACCCCAGACTAGAGAAAAGTGGTAGTTTCCTTCCATAACTATTCATCAAGGAAAATATTGAATTTGTTACCTAAAGAATCCTGAAGCAGTTGTGTGAGCTTGCAATTTTGGTAAGGAACATGAGAACTCTTTTGAGCAAGAGCAGCAATAACGTCTCCTAAAGCTGAAAGTGATCTGTTAATATGCCGTGCCTCCTTTAACCTATCTCTGGTGGCCTCGGATTTGTCAACTCTCTCACTTCCAGCAAGGTCAACAAGATGAAGACACCCTCGAAGAATTGTTCCAGAAGTAAGATCTCTGCCCTGAACATGCACTGTCAAAATACTGCAAACAAAACAATGTTTTTATTGTTTGAAGATAGGTTTCAAGAGAGACCAATATTATTTAAATTCTCCGAAGATTGTGTTTAAAACTTGTGCGAACGGCTGCTCCGATCATTCAGAGTAGTTGCTCCCACAACACGGTTCTTATGTCCAAGGTTGATTAACTCCATCACAGCAGATGTAGATGCAACGGGTATTAGATTTGCATCTGGCACATTGAGTCCATTCTGCTGTGAATTGTTGCGGATTTCCAATGTGCTATGAGTCAAGGATTATTTTATTCTGAGAAACTAAAATCCAAAGATTTAAAAACAAGAAAGACAACTCCATATGATCAAGAAGGATGTCTTTTATTGGAACTGTCTGAAACAAGAAGACCCCGAACTTGTTCATTGTATATTTCAATCATTTGAACAAATACCTCATATATAAAGGTATCCTTTCTTTTTTTTGATATCTGGAATACGTCATTCAAGAACCCCAATTGTCCTCTATAATCACCTTAGGAGTCAGCAGGAACATCACCAAGTGTTGAGGGGGCTCTGAGACCAACTTTTTGAAAGCAAGACAGGGCATTAATAGGTAAATAAATTCTCTCTTTCAACTTTCCACCAGTTGACCCTTTGGCATTTTAGACTTTCCTTTCGAGCCGAAGCATAAGAACCAACCTCTCAAATCTTCATGTGGCCATTTTTTCTTAATATGCTGCAAGCATTCAAAACCCTTATGTGAAACATTTTCTGCCTGTTGAGGTGCCGAGGCAGTTTCCTTCTCTACGGGATCAAACTTTTGTTAGTATGAGAAAAACTGATCACAGGTTATAAGCTAATCTGTTTTTTCAGTTTTACCCATAATTTTAGAATGAATTAAAAAACACAGCTTCAACAAATTCTGCATAAACTGAAAAAATTGTTGTGTGCAGAATAAGCTCTATAGCATCCTGCAGGTTGATTTTGTGAGATTTATCTGGCACAAACCTCTGGATTCTTGTGCTGCTGAGTTGTCAAATATTTGAAAATAAGTGAAGTGCTCTTGTGCTGCTGAATTGTCAATTTTGTTACATTTCAGGCTGGAGTGATAGAATATTTTTAATGTGTGATAACATATCTTCACCAGCAGGTGTCAAATGTGCCTAGCCCAGGCAGTTAAGTAATCATAGTTGGGAATATCTTGAACAAATGTAAATATTTTGGCTTGGCAGAGCCTACTTAGTTTTAAGAATAATTGTTGGGAGAAGTCTTGAATGAACAATAGAGTCTCCATCTAAGAAGAAATTTCGAAAGGAAGGCCCAATGATATATACAATGATAATTTCAAAGCCGAACACAATACCATATACAAAAATAACTAGATATAAAGAGGCAAGGCTTCAACTGTTGCAAGTAAGCAGCATACACATAATCAGAACTCATAGAATGTCTATGTGAGTAGTCGTTATTAGATATACCATATTAGGGCAACGGTTAAATTATAGCCCTCATAATATTGTGTTGTTGAGAAATTTTGAAGATGGAACTAAGATCATTCTAGATTGTAAAGCTTCCAAATGGACCTAACAGCTTGACCATGAAATAAAATCAAAATGGGATCCAAAAAAGCAATCACTCAACTGTAGGCAGCATAACTTCTTTGCAGATCATTCCCTTTCAATACACTGAATTCGGCAAGTACAATGGAAAATATGACTGAGGATATAATCATAATCCCCTTTCCTACAATTGACAAGATGATTGATGTCCATATTCAGTTCAGCTCTAGAAGCAAAGATCACCCCAGAAAAATGTGAAGTTAGGACCAGTCTAGACAAGCAAGGCACAAAAATTAGAGCAAAGTATTTCTAGGCAAGAATTTCTTCAGCAGTGAACTCATTACCTTATTAGTTTTGCAAGACAGTGCTTCAAACTGCAATTGACTAACTAGAAGATGGTTGTTATTACCATTGTGTATGTCTTTCCAAAACCTGTTTTCCCATATGCAAAAATGCAAACATTGTAACCATCCAGAACAAATCTGATCAATGGCCTAGTATCCAAAAACACTTCCTCTGCAATTCAACATGAATAATGTTATGATTTAAGAGATTTCACCTTACAATCATGTAAAAGGTTTTCAACACTCTAAAAAGAGAGCCAACCTTAAGTAGTAGATGCTCCAAATACTTTGTTGAATGTGAATGATTTAAGTATATCCTTTCCTTGCTTTGCAGGATTTGCAATCATAATTTGACCATCCTCCCCAATATAATCCACTGTACTCTGACAGTTGGATTGGCCAGGCAAGAATGGTCTGACTATGCAATACACCCTTATGCTTCCTAAGAAGAATAAGAAACATAGACTCAGCATAAATTTGTCATCTTATCAAATGGCATCTGTTGTGCTTTCACTACCAGCTTGGTCAAGCAAGTATGCCTTGCCTCAACTTCTAAGTTTATGTTTTATGAGCAGAATAAGATAACACAACACCATGCAAGAAGAGGCCAGAGTAAAATCAGATTACATAATTTGATATTCTCTTCCAGAATTGCTAATTCTCATCTTGCAGGCCCGAGGCAATGTCGAACACTCAATTCAAACACAGAGCCCACAATCACAGGAAGATGGAGCATAGATAAGTTGTTCATACATCTGAACCTGTATGGAAGCAATCTTACCCAGTTCATTCATCCATCTCCTACTCTTTTGAACAAACCTCATTTCCAACTTCCCAATTAGTGGGAGCACAAGCTTCTTTAAATGCACAGTAAACTGCCCTTTTCTAGAATTTTTTGGCCTTTTATGTTCCTACTACAAGCTGTGGATATGTTCCCCCCACATCGAATTAGCTAAAACTATTCATTCGCACTGTATTGGGAAAAAAGATGCAACAGATTTGATATATACAATTTAAAGGGACCCCTAATTCCTACTCCGTTATAATATTTTTGAGACATGTCAGTTAAAATATAACACTATGACAGAGGAACAAGAAGCACACCTTTCAGATCATGAACTTGATTGAATAGTTGTCGATTTTCCTCTAGAACTTTGTGGTAGCATGTTGCAGCCTGCGCTAGTCCATACATATGCTTTCCTGTGCATAAAAGAAATACAGTCAAAATTGAAGAATGTAGAAAAGCGTGGTTCAAATAATAACAACTGTTTGTGCAAAGCTCACCAAGATTCTACAATTGTTTATTCCATTCCATTTGCATCGACTGAACACCGTCCTTCGTGTTGTGTAGCATCGATTTCAGTTCTAGCTGATTTTATGGAAAAATCAGAACAATCTCTATGTTTGAATCACATTGTCACACACTCTTGTAAGATTTAAATACTTACTCCAATTCCCCTTTGTTGGAGATCAAAACGTGTTCGCAGATTTGGAACAGTTTTTTCATCCTCATCTGCATCACTTGACCTATTATAGAAGCAATCCTCATGTTGTCCTCGTCTAACACCATAAATTTCCTCTTTTCCCTCATCTTCGCTGACATCAACCTTTAGATTGAAGTTTCAGTCTCGGATGTTAATTAAAAATAGACATCTATTACAAGTATTTAGTGATGAACAAAACAATATTGCAGCTCAAGCTCAACTCTATATTTATCAAAGTCCATTTCAGTAAACATCTGTAGTCAGATCCATTTCAGGCATTGAATTTTAGCTTTTCTGTAGCATAAGTGTTAACATTTTATGTATTCGTAGATAATTATATCATAGCAACTTGAAACTAAATTAACTTTTACATATGCTTTAGTAAGGATTCTGAGTAAACCTTGGGCTCTCTTGAAGTTGTTGTTAATGCTGCCAAATTTTTTGACTTTGGGAAAGACTTTCCATCCCCATTAACAACAAGGTCCTGTACTACCTTCTTCAATTGCAAGCCACAATAACACAGCAGATGAGAATTCACTTATTAAGTTATTTTTCATCTATTTCTATGCATTTCCAAAGAGCCTCTCTTGTTAACTTTTCACATAGAGAAAAAGAATTGATGTGAAAGCATGATATTGTCAATTTAGTAATAAGAACCACCTGCTCTATGCTAGAATTCAACTAGTTCCATCTTCACAGAAGCTTTTGCCTCTAAAAATCCTATACCTGATTAGCGAATATGGTCATTAGAATAACCCGGGCCTTTAGCCCCTTGACTCCTATGGTCTAGGTTAGGTAATTTTTTAAATCATGTTAAATCACTCATCAAATGAATTAGGTTCTTTTCTGTTTTTTATATGCAAACAATCTTCCAATTTAACCAAGCATTTCAGGTGTGCTCAGTATTTCCTTTTTCCAACTGAAAAAGATATAATAATGAGCCAACACAGGACAAAGTTAGGTTGTAAAATGAAAGATTCCCAGAGCAACACCGTAAAATGTAAGAAAGGTATAATGATGAGTCAAAACAGGATAAGGTTACGTTATAAAATGCAAGAATCCTTGAGTTACACTACAAAAAATTGTCACCAGTCTGTTACAACAGCCTCCAAAACTGAGGTGTAATCATAGAACCCAGAAGCATACAAGCTAAACATGTAAAATTATCATTTGAGAAAATCAGATTTCCCTGATCAGTTAAAAAGATAAGACATGCTGAAACAATTGTAGGTGCTTGCTATAATTCATGACATTGTTGACCATCTTGTCTTATAGCGTACAAGAACAATCAGGGTCTTCTTGTCAAGTTTGCTAGGCTGTTGGGCAGTTGGTGCTGAACTTAGGATCTTGAAAATTACAAAATTTTGGTTTGACATTAACAGATTTTGATGTTAACAGATTTTGATATGAATATTTTTTAGAGTAAAATGTAACTGCAGATAAACTTTTCATTTTCCTCTTCTGGGATATTGGTGTGTTCTCTATATGGATTACTTCATAGATTGTATTTGTATAGCAGTTTATTGAAGGTGGTTGCATGACATCTTTTAAAGTTGTTAGAAGGCACTTTTGGACCAGCTTTAAAACAATCTTGTGTCAGCAATTGAAAGTTAAAAAAAAAAACCTTTAAATACCCCTTTCTAGCACATTGAAAACCTTTTGATGATGGATTTAGAGCAGGTTTGAATATTTAGTTTCCACAGTTATTTGAATCATTTGAATAGCTAGAATGGTAACAAGAACTTCATTGTAATTGATGGCAGCGTGGCAGAGCTTATTAGGCCTAGCCTTTATGGAGCTTACCAAGTTAGTACATAAATTTGACTTGGGGCAAACCCAACTTTTTTTGATGATGCATGATTGAAGGGATGATTATTTCCAAATGAATATAGAATTTGTCCTACTTTTGTAGTTTCCTTGTTGACAGGAAATATTACTGGTATTGAGATTCCCAGATACTAAATAGACCATTCTTTCTCATGACAAGCACACAGTCTGAAAGTTGTGATATGAATCATAAAATGATTTTGAGATTTTGAGATGTTTCTAATTGATATTCTTCTTGATACACAGCACATTGAGCTAATTTCTCCACCTGCCCCAAAGGCAAAAATTCAAACTTTTGATGTTGTTGGGCCTGTCTGCGAGTCTGCAGACTTTTTAGGAAAGGACATGGAACTTCCAACTCAAGAAATGGTGGTTAGTTACAGGACAATAATTATCACACCTAATATACTTGCATGATGAGAAGGAATTGATTTTCCAACATGATATTTAATTGTTTCTAGAATTATTTTGTGATGCTTCTTTGAAGGTATACACTTGTGGCTTAACTTTGAGTGGCCATCCTCTTTCAGTGGGCAGGAATGGTGGTCCATGACGCGGGAGCTTACTGCATGAGTATGGCATCAACTTACAACTTAAGAATGAGGCCAACAGAATACTGGGTAAGTTGAGTTGTGAATGCATATTTTTGTTTCTAGATTGGAGTGAATGCTATATTTTTAAAGCTTGACAATGCTGATTTTGATGATTGAGAGAATGCTAGACAAATTCAAGATGATGGATCAGTTAAAAAGATAAGACATGCTGAAACAATTGTAGGTGCTTGCTACAACTCATGGCATTGTTGACCATCTTGTCTTATAGTGTACAAGAACAGTCAGGGTCTTCTTGTCAAGTTTGCTAGGCTATTGGGTAGTTGGTGTTGAACTTAGGATCTTAAAAATTACAAAATTTTGGTTTGACGTTAACAGATTTTGATATGAATATTTTTTAGAGTAAAATGTAACTGCAGATAAACTTTTCATTTCCCCTCTTCTGGGCTATTGGTGTGTTCTCTATATGGATTACTTCATAGAGTGTTTTTGTATAGCAGTTTATTGAAGGTGTTTGTATGACATCTTTTAAAGTTGTTAGAAGGCAATTTTGGACCAGCTTTAAAACAGTATTGTAGCAGCAATTGAAAGTTTTTTTTTTTAAAAACCTTTAAATACCCCTTTCTAGCACATTGAAAACCTTTTGATGATGGATTTAGAGCAGGTTTGAATATTTAGTTTCGATAGTTATTTGAATCATTTGAAGAGCTAGAGCAATCTCCTTGGAGCGACTATTGAAGGATCTTCGATACCATCATTACTATGCCATTATTCTGGGACAATTATATTAGTGTTCCTTTATGTTAGTGTAACTTTCTTTAAATTTTAACCTCCTATTACATTCTTTGAAAGATATATAGGAACTAAAATTTCCATATATTTCACTTAATTATTGTTTTCCCCACTCCATGGCGTTACTTTGCACCTCTCGGTGCAAATGCTAGTTACATAGTCATTATAAGGAAGACCTACCTAGTTACACTCTTCAACATTATAACTATATATAATTTTGATGTTTCTAGGTTGGAGATTGTACTATTTTCATTGGAGGATGCTACTATTGATGCGCACAAGGCTTTTGAGTTACTTGGTAGGATTCTCGCAAAATTGGTTGTTGAAGGGATATTCTTTATTCAAGATATAACAAGGGCAATCAAGGATGGAGGTACATAGCCAGGAAGCTTATTAGAAACGAGGGGATTTTGAGGTATTTCTCAAGAAGAAAATTTCAATGTAGTCTGCTCACAATTTTAATGCCTAATCAATTTTGTGGTTTATTTGTGATCTCTCATGTTGACTAGTGAATGGTTGGTTAGTTTTTAGCTCGTGCTCACATTTGTTGGTTCTTGAAGCTTGAGCACTTTATAACAAAAATAGGCAAAGTCAAACAACACAAATGGTCCACTAGCTCTCTTTTCATTTGCTAATATTATAATGAAGTTTTATTAGAGGCATTGTTTGTTTGTTTATTTTGGTTAGAAAAGGGTTTGCTCTTGGTTTTATGTGATTTTCAATTTATCGTATGTAACATGTTGAGAAATGGAAAATAATAACGTGACATTTATTTTGCAGAAATTGATGTCGAAGGAAAATTGCTTTGACATTGTTGATGTTAAGGTATATGTTGTATAAACTATTTATAGTCTAATTTATATTATATTCTAGTGTTCATTGTTTTTCATTTCTTACAGTGCATTGTATTTTATTTTGTTTTCAGAAAATGAAATCAGTATTGATGGTAAGAAGCATGAATTGAAAAAAGAGAAGAGCAATAACATTGGAGCGACAAATGCAAAAAGAGAGAGGAGAACTGGTCTGGTGATACCCTTAGAACCAATATCTCACATAAGACACACATATAAAGACTGATGATCAAGTCTTCAGAGTTGGTGAATTCACCTGTAATGCCTTGACAACACAACGACAATGTTTTGAAGTGATGAAAAATCATTTCATGTGTAAATTGTAGTCCAACTAATATAAAGTTGGAAACTCATATTGTAATATTTTAACATTTCATATAATATAATTTATGTGGTTGAAATTATTTATAGTTGCATTTGATGTTGTTTAGTATTGTAATTAAAATATGCGACTTTGTATTTTCATATTAGATGAACATGCACATTGTATGACATTTTTTAAATCATACAAATTAATTTATGTCGATTAATAATGAACACAAATAAAATGAATATGAGACTAAATTAGTCATTTAGAATGATTATTAATGAAATGCATATAAACTACTAAATTAGTCATTTATATAATGAATAAATGGCTATTGCAAATGATAAATTTGTGACTACAAATGATGACTAAATTTTGCATATATATGACTATTAGTAGCTAATTTACAGTATCTTATAACACGACTAAAATTTAGTCACATTTCTTTGGTTATTAATTGGTTTCAAACAATGACTAAAATTTGCATATATATGACTATTAGTAGCTAATTTACAGTATCTTATAACACGACCAACATGTTGGTCATAGTTCTTTGGTCATTAATTGGTTTTCTTGGGTGATCATATAGTAATATATTTTGTTGTGTATTTGGTCATTAATTGTGACATTTAATGACCAAATCTAAAACCAAATCAGTGACCAAATGAATGACTAAATTAATGACAAAATGAAAGACCAAATGAATGACTAAATCAATGACAAAATGAAAGACCAAATGAATGACTAAATTAGTGACCAAATCAATGACCAAATATACAACTAGATAACAAAATTGAGATAACCAATTAATGACTAAGCTAAAAACGACCAAAAGTTGGTCGCGTTATAAGATACTGTAAATTAGCTGCTATTGGTCACCGATCGAAAAATAGTCGTTTATATGCAAATTTTAGTCGATTTTTTAGTAACAAATTAGCCATTTTGTACTAGTGCTAGGATTGTCCAAAGAATTGATATTTTGATTGCAGATATTCTTGAATTCTATGGATTAGTTTTAAGTAGGAACTGGTCTGCGAAACTTAATGGTTATATCGCAACTGATTATTCACATATGTGGCTTACCTACAAAGGGAAACCAAATCAAATCAAAGTTGAAAGAGAAAAACATATGATGCACACTGTCACTGAATTTGAACAATCTAATGATCCCGTGGCATTCAACAACAATATTCTTGGAGGTTATTCTGCTGAGTCATTTCTTGGAAACTTCAAAGCACCACAATCTCCCTTTTCTGTAAATACTTTTGTTTCTCAAATAGAAAATTTTTCACAATCTGATTCTTCCAGAATTGTAAATATTTCTAATGTAATTGTAGATAAGCCAATAGATAAATCTTTATTTTGGTCATTATATTTTGATGGATCAAAATCTAGTGATGGAGCTGGAGTAGGATGCATCTTAATTGATCCAGATGGAGAAAAAACCATGCTATCATGTAGGTTAGAATTTGAGTGTACAAACAATACTGCAGAATATGAAGCCTTGATTCAAGGACTTTATAAAGCTATAGGGTTAGATGTTAAATACTTGAAAGTCTTTGGTGATTCCGAAATTTTCATAAAACAAGTTAGGAATGCTATCCATTGCCTTTCAGGACATCTTAAACACTATCAAACCCTAGTACAAGATCTTACCACTCATTTTTTAGCATTCAATATTTCTTCTATTCCTAGGAATCAAAATACATCAGCTGACTTGTTAGCTAATGTTGCATCCAAACTCCTTCCCGCTGAAGATTGCAGTCCTGATAGATTTTCAGTAGAATTGATTTTTTGCCCATTTGTCCCAGATAATGTCACAAATTGGAGAGTATTCTATCATGATCAAGATATTTTAAATTTCATGACTTCAGAGAAATCATATGATGAACAAATTATTGATGAGGATGATCATGATTTACAAATTGCGTCAAAAGGTAATGAAAATCCCATTCCGAAATCTGTTGTTAAATTAGAGGACTTATATGATATTAAAGACAGATTCAAGAAAGTCACTAATGCTAAACTTCAAAGTTCCACTTTGAAGTTTGAATTAGTAAATCTTGGTTTTGACTCTAATCCTCAAAATGTTAATTTAGGACTCAATTTAACTCCAGAGGAAAGGAATGCTTTCATTAAACTTCTGAACAAATATAAAAATGTTTTTGCTTGGAGTTATGATGATTTAAAAACGTATGATACTTCGGTTATTCAACACACAATTCCAATGCTTCCTGATATTAAACCTGTTCAACAAAAGTTAAGAAAGATTCATCCAAATCTCGAAGGTCAAATCAAATCAGAACTTAATAAACTTTTAAAAGCCAAAATCATTTTTCCTGTAAGGCATTCCAATTGGGTTTCTAATATGATACCTGTAAGGAAGAAGACTGGTGATATAAGAATCTGTATTGATTTTAGAAATTTAAACAAAGCATGTTTAAAAGACAATTTCCCATTGCCAACCATGGAACAAATACTTCAAAAGGTAGCTGGTTCTGAACTTATGTCCTTTCTTGATGGATTTTCAGGCTATAATCAAGTTTTAGTTCATCCAGATGACAGATTGAAAACAACTTTCAGAACCAAATGGGGAACCTATGCTTATCAAAAAATGCCTTTTGGTCTAATAAATGCTGGAGCAACTTTCCAAAGAGCCATGGACATAGCATTTAAAGGTCTGATCAATAGATCAGTTGTTGTTTATCTTGATGACATAACAGTATTTTCAAAAAAGAGAGCCAATCATCTACATGATCTAAAACAAATATTTGAAAGATGTAGAAGGTTTGGTATTTCCCTAAATCCAAAGAAATCTTTCTTTGCTTTGGATGAAGGAAAACTCTTAGGATTTGTTGTGTCGAAAGATGGTATATATATTGATCCAGATAGAGTGAAAGAAATTTTTGATATTTCTTTACCTCATAACAAAAAATCCATGCAATCATTTCTTGGGCAAATCAATTTTGTAAAAAGATTCATTCCTGATTTTTCTCAAATTGTTTTACCTATGCAAAATATGATCAAGAAAAATTCAGTATTCAAATGGGGGCATAAAGAGAAAGAAGCCTTTGAGGAAATCAAACAAGCAATCATTAATGCACCAACATTGAATACCCCTGATTTTTCTAAAGATTTTACTTTGTATACTTTGGCCACCGAAACATCCTATGCTGCTGTTTTAACACAGCTCAATGATCAGAAAATTGAAGCACCAATTTCTTTCTTTAGCTCAAATCTGCAAGGAGCTGAGCTGAATTATTCCGATGTTGAAAAACAAGCCTTTGCTGTGTTTAAATCAATCAAACATTTCAGACCTTTTCTCTTGAAAACACATACAAAAATCATTGTCCCATTCTCTGCAGTGAGACAATTATTTATTCAAAAAGAAGTAGGAGAAAAGAGAGCTAACTGGGTAACAGCTTTGCAAGAATATGATATTGATATTAAACCTGCTAAGATTGTTAGAGGACAAGGTTTTTGCAGATTATTGGCAGGAGCTCATAACATACCGGAAAATCAAGATCCAGACAATGATATTCAAGTTATTCAGATAAGTATTACAGATTCTGAATCTCAGTATACTGATCTCATCTATTACTTGAAAAATGGGTATGCTCCTTCTAATCTCAGCTATAAGAACAAACGTGCTTTAAGATTAAAGGCTATTAAATATGAGATCATTGATAATGTGTTATTAAGAAAGAATTATGATTCAATCCTATTAAGATGTCTTGAAAAGACTGAAGCTGAAAAGGTGTTGCAGGAATTGCACGATGGACCAGCAGGAGGTCATTTTGGAGGTGATACCACAGCTCACAAAATAATTTGTGCTGGTTATTACTGGCCTACCCTTTTTAAAGATACACATGATTACGTAAGGAAGTGCAGAATTTTTCAAACTGCAAGTGGAAGACAAAGGAAACCAACTTTTCCTTTGCAACCAGTGAGTATTGAGCAACCATTCGAACAATGGGGACTTGACATTATTGGTGAGATCATACCTCATTCTTCCAAACATCACAAATACATCCTTACAGCAACAGACTATTTCACAAAATGGGTAGAAGCAATCCCATTGAAGGTAGCCAATTCTGATGCAATTATTGATTTCATAGATCAATTCATCATAACCAGGTTTGGTGTACCTAACGCTCTTGTCTTTGATAATGCATCTTATTTTTCTGGAAACAATATAATGGAATTTGCAAACAAAATAGGTTTTAAATTGAAATATTCAGCAAATTATTATCCACAAGGTAATGGTTTGGCTGAATCCACTAACAAAAATCTTATCAAAATCATTAAAAGGACCATTGATCAAAATCAAAAGAATTGGCACAAGTCTTTAATCTTTGCACTATGGGCTGATCGTATTACTGAAAAAGCTTCAATAGGAACTTCACCTTTTAATTTAGTTTATGGAAAAGAAGCTGTGATACCATCAAATTTAGCTAGAAAACAAGTCAAAAATGGAGACCAGGATCGACATTTCCTTGATCCAAAGGATCAACACTTCATTCCAGATCTCCTTAGCAAAGTCGCAGCCCAGCATGATGTGTTGAGCGTTCTCCTCTTCTGATAAGCAAAGAGGGCAGCGAGAGGGTCCATGAAAGCCTTTTTTTCTAAGGTTGTCAGCAGTGAGGATACAGTTATAGCAGAGCAACCAATTAAACATGTCAATTCTGGGCAGCGATTTTACATTCCAGATCCCTCTCTAGATCGATGGACAGGGAGGGACGTGAGGAATTGCGCAGAGCTGTTTATAACCACTTGCCACCGTGTAAACTCCAGACTTCGCCCCCCATCCACGCTGGTCATGCTTCGCTATGCTGATCAGAACCTTCCCTTTAAGATTATGACATAACAGATGCCAAGCACCTTCGAGCTCTCTGGGCAGATTCAACGTTTGCCATCCCATCCAATCCTTCTCCTTCCAATGGGAAATACTCAACAAAGTGCTTAGGCCTGCACAGGTCATCCAAATTCGTAGCTCCTTTAACTCATTGACATCCTCCAAGGGTGCGGTATTCATTATTCTATCTTCCCATATGTTTATGGACTTCCCATCCCCGGGGATCCAATATAAATTATCCAGAATGAGAGGGCGAGCTTGCATGCAAAGCTTGTAAATCTGAGACCCATTTTTGACCATAGAAGGCTTGTCCAGGCTTCTCTTCCTCTTGACTGTAAAGTATTTCTTCCAGAAGACCTATTGAGCCCATTCAGCGTTAGAGGCAACTTGTCTCCAGAGAATTTTAGCCCCCAAAGCTAAGTTCTGCTTTCTTAAGTCTTTGAAGTTCAGGCCTCCTTCCAAGAAAGGTTTGATGGCTTTGTCCCAATTGACAAGCGGGATTCTGCTTCTGTTTTGCTTGCCACCTTTCCAAAGGAAATTTCTGATGCAACTCTCCACTTTTTTTAGGACTCCAATAGGGGCAAGCATAATCGAGGCTTGGAAAATAGGAAGGCTGGTCAACACAGATTTTATAAGCACAGTTTTCCCTGCCAGGTTAAGTCAGGAGAAGCCCCAAGCTTTCATTTTGGCTTTGAACTTGTCAATAAGGGGAATCCAATCCTTGCCCAGAGGGTTTTTCTGAAAAATAGGTAGACCAAGATACTTGAAAGAATTCCAACTAATGGTCCCTGCAAATCTCCAACACCTAGAAATTGCATTCATCTCACTTTGGGTCACATTCCACCCAAAAATGTGACATTTCCTTGTATACAAGTTGCAGCCAGAGGCATCACAGAAATCATCCATAACCAATTTAAGTTGTTTGGAAGAATGAATAGAGGCAGCCCCCATAAGAAGTGAGTCATCAACAAAGAGGGCATGATTTATTGCTTTGGTCCCCCTTGCGATTTGGATTCCCATTATGTCCTGGTCTATCCTTCCTTTTTCCAAAATAAAGCTTAATGCCGAAGCTTGAAGGAAAAACAACAAAGGAGAGAGAGGGCGGCCTTGCCTCAGCCCTCTCGAAGCTTTAAAAAAGTCCGCAGCTCTACCATTTATCAGCAGAGAAATCCAAGGCTCAGAGATACAAGCTTTGATCCACCTAATGAACCTGGGACCAAAGCCAAATTTTTCCAGAACTTGAAAGAGAAAGGAGTGCCTAACACTATCAAACGCATTTGCAAAGTCGAGCTTAACGATCATACCTTTTTCTTTTCTCTTCAAGCTTGAGTGAACTACCTCCTGGACCAAAATTAGATTGTCCACTATTTGCCTTCCATGAACAAATCCTCCTTGATTCTCCGGAATGAGGCCATGAAGGATCATCTTCAATCTGCTAGCAATCACCTTTGTGATGATTTTATACCCAATATTACATAACGAGATAGGTTGAAACCTATTGAAAGAGTTAGCCCCCTTTTCTTTGGGAATGAGAGCTAAGAAGGCTAAGTTTGTGTTACCTCTAATCTTCTTGCAATCTTGGGATTTTAGAACCATTCTGTGCAAATATTTTTTAGCAATCTGCGAGCATACCTGACAAAAATTTGCCGTGAATCCGTCTGGGCCAGGATCTTTATTCGGGTTCATGGAAAACAAGGACTCTTTTATCTCCTTCCTGGTAACTTTGGATTCTAGATTCTGATTCATTCTAGCTGAAATTTTGAGTGGGATCTCATCTAGCATTTGATTGCTATTCCCCTGCTCCTCACCCTCACTGAATAGGCTTTGGAAATGATTAAATGCAGCCTTCTTGATGCTTGGGAAGTCTCCATAAGATTGATTTCCATCTTTAATTTCAGAGACAGTGTTGAACCCTCTCCTAGCTTGGGTCTGCTTGTGAAAGTAAGTTGTATTTCTGTCTCCAGATTTCAGCCAAAGACTTCTGGATTTTTGCCTCCAATATTCCTCTTCCTGTCTACAAGCAATATGAAATCTGTGCTGTAGTTCTTCCTCAACAATTAGAGACTCCCTTTCAATTTACACTTCTTCCATGCGGCCTTGATGGGCGTCAAGGGCCGCTTGGGCTTTCTTCCTTTCTTCAGCTGGGTTGGGGATGTTTTTGACTCAGCTCTTTAACTCGGATTTTACCCTTCTCAACTTCTCCTCCCAAACAAAAAAAGGGGAACCTGAGACAGGTTTCTTCCAAATTTCCGAAACCCTCTCCAAGAAGTCCTTTTGATTTATCCAAAGAGGACAAAAACGAAAGGGAATAGGGCCCAAATTTGTCTGGGAAGATAAGGACAACATTATCGATTTGTGATCCGAAGTACTGCTATACAGAATACTCATCTTGGCATCTAGACCCAAGAGCAAGTAGGAATTTTGAATCAAAAACCTATCTAGCCTAGTGGCAATATGCCCAGGGCCAACTCGTTTATTTGACCAAGTGAACTTACCATGACTCGGCTTGAGATCGATCAAGTCCCATTCACGGATAATGTCCTCCACCCATTCCCGGGCCGGATCCCTCACAATGCAACGACCACGCTTTTCTCCAAGACTTAGGGTGATGTTGAGGTATCCAGCAATAAGGATGTTTTCCAGTTCCTCTTCTTCAGCCGTATTTCTCAAGGACTCCCAACATGTTTCTTTTTCCTTGGCATTCATTAGAACGTACACATTGAAGAGACTAAAAGTCTCCATTGAGTCTTGGTGTTGGAGTTTTGTTAAGAGCCAGTGAGCATGTTCCTTTTTCTCTGTCAACCTGACCTTGGAAGAGTTCCAAAGAGTACCCAGGCCTCCCAAGGCACCTCTGGCTGACATAGCCAAAACCCCTCCCTCATTCCAAAATTTCTTACTCCTTTGAAGGAACTCATTTTCCTCCAATTTTGTCTCCTGGAGAAGCAATATGTCTAGGATTTCTGCCATGGTTAGATTCTTCGTGGCTTCTTCCTTCTTCTTGCTCCCCAACCCTCTGCAATTCCAGGAGATCACCTTCATTATTTATTTTTGTGAGAGTGTGGGCCACCCTTGGGGCCCTGTCCCTGGTTTCTTGCCGCCTTTGTATTTTTGCTCAACAGTTTTTCCAGAGTAGGTTGGCTTCCTTGAACTTTGTCTTTGTATGTTTCTTTCTCTCTTTTTTCCTTGGTGGACATTCTTCCCCTTGCCGACCTTTGAACTGAGGACTGAGAGCCTTCTATCTCTCCTTCCTCTTCAGATTCTTCCGTACCTTGACTTTCCTCCTCGTCCCGATGCCCTTGTCTTGAGGTTTTTATGTTTCTCCGCCCCCTTGGCATGCACCCTTTGCCTTTGCAGTCCCATTATCATCTTTTTCTTCCAACCTTACCGTCTCCATTGTTGTTTTCTGAGGCGAGTCATCCTCATGTATTTCTTGTGTTTCAATTCCAAGGGGCCCAAACATGTTCCCTGAGTCATCCGTGGGTGGGGTTTGCTGCCCTTTGTTCTTTTCATTATTTACCGGCTTAGTATTCTTGGGGTTTTCTTTGGATTTCTTGGCCTGCTTCCAACCTTCTTCTTTGTCTTTCTCCTCCTCGCTCTTCTTCAGACAGTTTCTGGCGAAGTGCCTGTATTCATGGCACCACCGGCATTTGAATGGAAGCTGTTCATAGTCCAGCTTTTGGATATGAGACCAGCTTCCAACTTTAATTTTTATGGCCTCCGGCAGCCCAACTTCCAGATCAACCTCCACATAGATGCGGGCACAGTCATATTGATCCTTATTGTGTGCTCTGTCTATGAACTTGCCCAGTGAGTCCCCTATGTGTTTAAGAGAAGTCTAGTTCCAGCAATGGATAGGGAGATTGGGCAATTTGAACCAAACAGGCACAACTGAGGGAACGTCCTCTGCTGGGTTGAAATCTGGTGTCCACTTGTTCAAATACAGTCCTTGCGGCCCCATAAAATAAGGCCCATTTCTAAAGATCAATTCATTGTCCTCTTTGGAGGAGAACTCGAACAAAAAATATCCTCTGCCAAGGAAGTAGGAAGCAACATTTTGACTGATCAAGGGTTTCCAGTTCTTAATCACCCAGGCCTCCGTGGATTTGGGGGAAGGCCACAGTCTTGTAAACTAGCCAACCAGCGCTCATTCCGACATGGATAGGGCAACCTGAATAGGGCTGTCTGCTGGAAGAGAAACCTCCGACATTTCTTCAAGGTGCTTGACAAATTTCGAGCTAGCAGACTTCTTCTTCTGGGGAAGAGAAGCGATGAGAGAGTAGAAGGCTTCTGCCCTAGGAGACAACGGAGGGGGAGGAGGCGTTGGGGCCCTGGACGAGGCCAGATCCTCCATGGCAGCGGCGCCCAAAGCAAGCTCAGCGCTAGGGCAGCAGACCATTTCAAGAGCATTTTCTTGAATAAATTATTATATTCACAATGCATCCCCATTGAATGATCTTGATAATTTCTCAACTTTTATTATGGATTTCATGAGCAAAATATAAGTTTGATTTGTCTGTTGTGAATTTATGGTAGATAATTTCTGCAAAACAAACAATTAAATTATTATTATTTGACCAAACGAACTCACAACAAAATATCATTTTCATAGTTAAACCTCTGCGTTATGAGAATTGTGTCCATAATTGCTTGATCATACATATATATGCATGTGTTTTGGAGTCCAAATGTAATAAAAATCATTTAATCTTTTTAACAAAAATGAAAAGGTGTAACGCTGGTCTTTTCGTTCATGATAGATATTCTCCACGTTTAAATAAAAAGTAACTTTATTATTTAAAGGGATATGATATATAGTCATGTTAATAACTCTTTACAAATATGTACATGCTTTTATTATAATAATAAAAAGAAATGTGTTTTTATATATTTTATTTTTAAGTATAATATAATGGGTTAGTGACTTTATATGTATAATGGATTTTAATTTACATTTGTTTATTTTAGTATTAAATTAAATTATATTTACAAAGTATACAAGTTATAATATACATATTTTAAATTAATTATTTATTTACAATTTATATTTAATATTTATTTATAATATGGTCAATTAATAATCTAGTTTTTTATCAATGCAGGTATCAAATCAAGAATGGGAGAGAAATAACCAACGTAACCCAACATTCAATGTGATGTGGTGACCAAAAGTATGACAACATTTCATCACAACCTCTTTCGCGATGTAGATGTCGAACCAAGCGGAAGGGATGCCAATTAGTGAGATCAAATGCCAAATGTAAGGTGGAGTGGCAACCAAAGGTGCCACGTCGCCTTTTTGTGACCAATATGAAAAAGCTTTCATGAACTGAAAATATAGCGAAGAGGTTCGCAAAAAGCGTCAATTGTAATGACCAAAATAAAGGTGTGCAAAAATATGATAAAAAACAACATGATTGAAAACCCATGATCAAGCGATAAAGATCAGAAAGTCAAAAATTCGTTGAAATGCGAGTAAGAATGGAGTTAAAAAATGAAGGGACCCTGCGATAAATATTCACAAAGTACAAAAAGATAAAATAAAAAAATGGGGTAATATACAAAAATAAAAGGCCAAAGCGGCTAAAACACATCCAACCTTCAAGCAAGTGTTAGTCACAAACAACTAATCCAAATCAGATCAAACAAATTTGGATAGACAGATAAGGACAAGTCGAACTCATTTAGGCCTTTCCTCATTTTCAAAATCCAATTATAATATTACTAAGCGATCGGTTAAAAGGGTCCCCATTTTTCATTTGTAAGTGAAAAATGTCGGGGGGGGGGGGGGGGGGGTGTGTTTTACCACAACAGCTGGATAAGTGGAAAATTATATGTAGAACATCACAGACCGTACAGGTGATCATTGCTTAATCTAAACCATTTAATAAATAATAATAATAATAATAATAATAAAAACTTGCATACAATTGTCAAAAACTACTCTAAAAGCTAGGCATATTTTTCAATGATTAGAAAAGGTTCAGTAATTATCTTAATTTTTTATTGTGCATTCTTATTGTTTGATCATAAAAATCATGTAGATATTTGCAAAGTTCCAAGGAAAAATAATACAATCTCGATTCTCTTGTGCAATGTTTGCTCAACACTTAGAGAATTGCTTTTCGGTTTAAGACTAGTGGCCTGACCGAATACCCTGAGAATACAACATGATGATTGACAAAAGGAATGTAGGTAAAACCATGCAAGGTCCATAGCTTCAAACATTCTCAAATATCTGCCAATCATCAATTCAATAGGAATCAATATGCCCCAACCCACAACATTAATTATCTTGTGTCTATGTTTCAAAGTCTTGTGAAAAAAAAAACACTACCAAAGCATACTCAAGCTTTGAGACCTATTATTGTGGCACTCTTCAAATTAGCTAGATTAAAGGCATGGGCATGAGGAATCAAGCTACTCATTGCACTACTAACTTGGCACACATGATTGACAATGGTTTCATTTGTAGGAAGCATGAGTGTTGTAAATGTTGTGATATGAGTAATGCTCTCATATATGGAACTCTTTTTGCTCACTATGATGTTAATAGTAGAGGGTCCTCAGGAACTTGGATATGCAACATCGTAAGTATCAACTACTATTACATCATTGTTGGCTTCGAAGGAATTCAAATCTCGCGTGCCTACCATTTTGAGCCAATTGATTTGTGCCCCAACCCACCCATCCAATAGTGGTTTTGAAGGTGATGTCGATTAACCCATTCACATAAAAGTATGTCCATGAAAGAGAAGCATTTAGTGTAGATGGACCATAACTTTAACATGAATTATAACCTACAACATAAATTTCTACACTGAAGTGTGAGTAAACAAATATTTGACTATTTTTTATTAATCCAAATAGCAGATTGAGTAGCTTTACAAAAAGAAAACCAAATCAAGAAATCTAAGAGAGAACTACTTATTGGAGAACTAGCAATAAATCAAAACAATAAAGATAATTGGAGAAATGATCTCAACTACTTCATGAGACTAGAAAACCTAAAGGATTCATCACAAAAACGTAGAATATTAATATCCTAAAATGAATAATAATGTGATATACATATGCTCATTATGTTAAGGCTAAGTAGTAACATCCCCATTATTAAGATGTGAGAAATCCCACTTGTGAGTAGAGTTCTACACTGAAGTGTGAATAAACAAGTCTCTCAACTATTTTTTACTAAGCCAAACAAAATATTAAATATCTTTATTGAAAAAATCCAAATCAACAAATCTAGGAGAGGAGTATTCACTAGATCCTAAGAAGTAACAACAAATCACAAGAATAGTGATAATTGGAAAAATGCCATCAACTACTCCATGAGACTAGGAAACCAAAATTATTCACCACATAAATCCATAATTATAATATCCTAATATGAATATAATGTGATATGCATATGCACATTATGTTAATACTAAGTAGTAACATCCCTATTATGCACCCAACCCTCAAAGTATACACTCGAGATGGGTTTAAAGACCAAATTAAACTATTCTTCTCATCCCTCAACACCACATGGCTAATTCTATATTTTTTAGTTTATAGATCCCATAAGCTAGATAACAAATCTTTGAATCCTACATCCTCATCTAAAATCCAAGCTTGTATCTATATGGTGGTATTTTATTGGTCTACAACATAATTAAGATTACAAAATCCTATCAATATCAAATGTTGTACATCCCATATAGAGATCTTCTCCAACTCTCAACCTATCCCCCTTCCCCACTTTCCATACCAAACGTTCATAAATAACTGGAAAATACCATAATACAACTTTCCATGTGGCTAAGATCTTATGGCTATATGTTTTATATTTTTTTATCCAATCCTAAACTGATTCATACATAATATATTTTTGAGTGATAGCTTTACAATAAAGACCTTTACCCCCAATTGGTGTCCATACACTCTTTGCAACAATGAATTTTTAAACAAAAATAGATTCTTCAAATCCAACCTCCGATATCCTATGGCCTTGCTAATCTTTGTCATTTAACCAAGGGGATGCCTCTCTTCTCCTTACACTCCAACCATAAAAACATGTGCCTAAGCCTTCTAATCCTTTCAAGCACTACTTTTGGAATCCAAGGCAATGGCATATAGTGAATTGGAGCTTCCTTAATCACATATTTTACTAAAACCAACATCCCTTCTCAAGAGGGCTACCTATTACACCAAAAAAAAAGCCTTTGCTGATTTTGTTGAGATAACCAAACCTAATCCTTGTTTTGATAGTCATTTGCTTTCAGAACAGATCCTAAGTATTTAATCCTATCTTCCAAATCTACCTAAATGCAAGGAAATATTTGAGAAAAATAAAGTTGATCATCAACATAAAATATTATAAAAGAAATAGAGGACTTTCTTAAATTAATGATCATCCAAATGGATAAACAATAGAGATAAATATTTTTCTTCAACTTGTCCACATCACTTCTCGAGCTAATGCATGAAATGAAAATATCATCAACAAATAACAAATGTATAAGACATAAAAGGAGTTAAAAATTTGTGTCCCTTTAATATCCCCATCCCTTATGCTTCCACTATCAATTTTCTCAATCATTTTGCAACAATTAAGAAGAAAAGTGGGGGAGAGCACACCCTTGCCTCAATCATTTCTCTAGTTTGAAGAACTCAGTAAAAACTCTGTTAATCTAGATTGAAATATGACCAAAGGTTCAAAGGAAATAACATGGCTCCTTCCATCAAGGTAGGAAGCACTCACAGTCATGGGGTATATCAAAATCAAGTTAGGTTTATTCTTCATAATTCTTTGTAATTGATTGAACCCCAGCAGTGGATTTGTAGTGGTTTATTAGCTCAAAAAGTGTTGGTTACAATTGATACAACACCAAATGTGCAGAAACAACATGAAGTGCATGTTGGTAAGATAACTTGATTATAATTTAGGGTGTAGTATAAACATGTTTAAAGACTCGTCATACTTATCAAAAAATCAAGACACATATTGAAACCTTTCAAAATTTTGCATAGAAAGAAACCATATAATATTACAATGTACAAAATGTACAAAACTCTAAGATCCATAATATCCGAGAAAGAAACCATATATTATTACAATCTTTTCATGATACAATTTACTAAACAAAGTCTATCCCTATTGATCACAAAAACCCTAGCTTGCAATGGCATATGATGCCTCTGCAAGGAGTCTCACCTTGTCATGTATTGAAATCCCCCCCGTGGCTTTTTATCTTTTGCTTTTCTTCCATGGGGTCTTCTCATTTGTTGGAGCTTGTGGCATTGATTCTGCTAACAACCCCTCCTTATCTCTAGCAAGCTCATCTTCATTTTTATCTTCAATGAAAATAGGCTCCTTAAGCTTGGGATTCAGTTTGGCTTTAAACCCCAGCCTTAGTTTGTTCGTGGCTCCGGGTCTTGGCCTCATTACATAATCTGTTCTAGGGTAAGGTTTTATAGGATCTTCACCCTTCTTTTGGCCTTCCTCAATAGTCTCATCTTCCTTACTCTCTTGGACTTCTAACTGGTTTTTTCTCCTATTAGTTTTTTCTTTTGTTTTTCTAGCAGCTTGTTGACTACTCTAGGCTTGTTCAACAACAATTTTCTTCTTCTTATGCCTTATGGGAAAGGGGTGTCCCAATGTCCTCCTTGGATGCTGTGCTTTCTTGTTCAATTCATGGGTGTACAGCATCTTGATCAAACCATGGTGGTATACATAATGTGGGTACCGAACCCTCCTTTTTCTTGCAGAGGCCACCATCTTAAGCAAGCTTTGATGAAGGTAAAAAGGCAGGTTCATCCTATTAAAACCAACCAAATGTACAAGAAATCACATATGATATAAGAAAATTTTGGAAAAACGACCATCACATGTTAAATAAAGTTGAATCTTCCTCATATGATCAACCCATTCTGGCTTTAAAATTTTTATGTGCACCCCAACACTCCAGCAAGGGTTATGGTTGTCATCCTTCACAAAATAAATTAGGTTTACTCCATGCACCATCTGTCTCTTAAACTATATTTCCTCCTCAGCTGGTGTTTTAGTTGCCTCAACAATGCTTCCTTTTGTTACATGAAATAACATCCCCTGAACCCTAGCTCTATTGCTATCAAAAGAATCATTGAAATCACTGGTTAGCTTAATATCAGGCCCGTTGAAGAGCTGAAAAAATTGCTCCCATCCAGCTTCTTTGAAGATTGCAAAAGTGTTAGGCCCATACACCTGTAAGAGCATTGATCCATATGGCTCATAGCGGTTGAAGTGGCCAATATTTCCCATCTGTCTAGCTAGTAGGTTCCAAGAATTGACCAATTCAACTTTTTCCCATTATGTGCTCTACTGAAATGGAAATGGTTACCAATGCCTAGGAAATGGTTTCCATTGCCTCAGATTTATCAAACACTTGTTTTTCATTCACTTCACTACCACTGCATATAGTAAGAGCGACAAATACACCAGTTGTACAACCCTTGTTTTTTTTTTCAAGTGGCATAGGTGGAACTTGGTCAAATGGATAATACATTTATTTGAATGTAGAGAACCCATGCATGAAACTGGTTTCCACCAACTCGGTCAAACACTTGCTTCTCATGCACTTGGTTGCAACCAACTCAGATTATCAAACACTTGATTTTTATGCAATTTGTTGCCACTGCATACAGTCAGAGTTGAAAACACAGCAGTTTCACACCACCTACTTTATGAAACCAACAACTACTTTCTACCACTTGTACACTTGGCTTCCACTGCATACAGTAGGCCCTACTCTATCACCTGAAATATACCATTTGTACACTTGGTTTCCATTGCTTATAGATAATGGTTTAAGAACCAATGGTAACATGAAATATTGAAGCGCATAAAGATAATGGTTTAAGAATTGATGGTAACATGAAATATAGAAGCATGTACAGATAATGGTTTAAGAACTAAATTCCATGACAAGGCTATCTCATGACTTAAAGCAAGAAATATACATATGCATTATGAGCTTAGAAATCAAAACAGAGATATGATTATGACTCTTTAGAGACTCTTTAGAGAGTCATTACTTTAGTGAATAAGGCAAGAATTCATATTCAATATTTTAGAAGTAATAAGTTTTCTTTATGTAGTAAGTAATTAAGTATATGCTTGAATATCTATGTCAATTTTATACAAAGTCTAACTTTATTCAGAATAATGGACATGAAGAGTGAGATCACTATGATGAGGCAATAGATGGATTACAGTATCTTAGGGAGCTGCTCTAATCCACTATAATCCCTCCCCTAGGCTACTACTCCGAAACTAAAACATTATAATAGAGATTAGAATAAAATATTTATTCCCTTAGTGTAAGAACTACTACTAGTTCTTTTGGTAAGCTCTACTTGCTTTAGTCCACTCAACAACTACTAGCCTTAGATTAAGTCCCATGGATGCCTCTTAATAGACTATCTTAGTCCACCTGCATTCAGGGAAGTTCCAGGTACACTATACTACTTTCTATATTACATGATTTTCTTTATTCTCATTCATTTTCCATCATTACTGTAGGCACTGGAAAATCATTTTTTAGCGCCTACAGGAGCCATAAGTTTTCTTTATGTAGGAAGGATGATGCACAATTCTTATTTCATAATTCAATGTGCATTTAATGCTAATTTTGTAGCATGGAAGATGATTTTTTGTAAGTTCTATAATTTGTGTTGTTATTTGGGCTCTTCCCCGCCCAACAACCACAAGCACAAGCACTAGCCCCTCCCTTCTCACAGTAACCTATTGTTAATGAAAGTATCACTATCTGAAAGAATTCTGTTGTTAAACCTTGATTTGTAGGGCCTATTAGTAATTATCTACCATTTTTTCATGTGGAAATTTTTACAAATTTTCCACTCTTTTCATGGTCTTGAGTTTTAGGACAACAATAAAGTGTGTTCTTGAAGGATGATGCATAATTCTTAATTCATAATTCAATGTGCATTTGATGCTAATGTTGTAGTATGAAAGATGATTTTTTGTAATTTCTATAATTAGTGTAGCTATTTGGGCTCTTTCCTGCCCAACAAGCACAAGCACAAGCACTAGCCCCTCCCTTCTCACAGTAACCTATTGTTAATGAAAGTATCACTATCAGATAAAATTCTATTGTTAAACCTTGATTTGTAGGACCTATTAGTAATTATATACCATTTTGTCATGTGGAAATTTTTATATTTTTTTCTACTCTTTTCATGGTCTTGAGTTTTAGGACAATGAGAAAGTGTGTTGTTGGAAGGCTGACCTCCTGAAATATATTGAGTATCATCTTCAACTACTTCATCTTGTGAGCAACCCAAAATAATTGCATCGTTTGTTTGGTGAACATGGGAATCTTTATGCAACAAAGGCCTGAAAATTGATGTATGGTTGAATGCCCCCTAATTTCATTTCTTTATGGATATCCATATGAGAGGGTTGCTACTAGGAGATCAAAAGAAGACAACAAAATTTCCACATTATGGAGACTCCTAGCTTCAACTGACAGTAAAGGTCATTTCTTGCATTTTTCACTTATAACCACAACCTACAAATCACTAATGTCAAGCATAATTTAAGAATATCTTCTATGCTAGGTCCTTTATTCACCAATAGGATGTACAACAAACTTCGCCCCTAAGTATATCCACAGATCCCAACCGATGACTGTCTTGCAAATCACATAATACATATCTTATAACTTTGATAAAGTCCCACGCATTCTTAACATACCTCCAGCTCCATCACCTTGACTGGAAGTATAGTATTGGAATTTTGGAAGCATATGAACATGCAAAGGATCTATTGTGACTTGATTTCTATAGAAAATTAGGTCTTTTTTATGAGGAAAACATGCAATCAAGCATCAATAGACATGTTTTTCTGAGGTAGACCTGGAAAACAATATACATGGTATAAGATTGAGAGTCATGATTCATTTGTGGGGTTAAGAAAACAAGAGTTGAGAAGTGTTAAAATGCTATAAGATGCACTCAAATCTTTTACTATTACGAGGAACAAGTACAGGGGTCCAATGCATTCAGATTTGTTTGGCGGGCATAATCTAGTTGGTATTCAAAGCCTAAAGCTAGAACAAGGCACACAACCTCTGTACATTCATTTGGAAGTAGATTATGATTCTAATTGCAGTTGGTTCAGTTAAAAAATAAAATTGGACTCTATTACTGCGAAGAAACTATGCCTCGAAGTATTTTGCAACAGTTACATACCAGTTTAAATATGGTTGTAAGAGCTTTGTTTCACTACTGATGGAGCTGTCAGACCCTAGGGGAGGTGTCAAACTATCGGGAGTTTCCAGAGCTATGTGAAGCAACTCAATGTTTGGGGTCGCAGATTAGTCATATTGCTCCGACGCAAATTCAATCCGGGCCATTCAATGCAGGGTAGTGGCATCAAGTTCTTGGTAGCACAAGGTGGCATAGGGTGTTGGGGCAGCAGAGGGGGTGATTGAGGGTGTGGGGGCATCAAAGGGGGTGGCAGAGGGTGTGGGGGCAGCGAAGGGGGTGGTGGTGGAGGAGGGTGGAAGATGGTGGTGGGGCCCGACAACAAGGGGTGACGAAAGGGAGAAAAACAACAACGGAGGGGCTCGTGCCGGAGGTGTCAAATCACCTATGTTTTATCGCATAGATAACCTCTTCCATATATATATGCCAAGGGTTTTGTATTCTGCCGGGAATGAGGCGATGAGTTTAAACCAACATATAGGTGTCACTTATCTCAGATTTTTAAAATTTATATGTGTTTATTAAAAAAAACAGGCATTGCACCTTTTTTTCTCTAAACTAATTTTTATAAATGGTTATATTTTACTTTAATAAAAATATTTACTTGTACATTTTAGTTATTTATTTTATTTTAATTTATTAATTTTTTTTTTTTAATAATTTTCTTCATTCATATTATTATATTTGGTTATATTGTTTTTTTGTTTAAAAATATTGTTTTCAATTAGTTTTGCATTTTTTAAATAAATTTTATAAAATTTATGAAAGATTTGAAAATAAATAAATATTAAAGTGACTATATATATATATATATATATAATTTTTCAAGTTTCATTAGCACAACCAGTTAAGGATGGGCCTCGTTAGCAAGATGACCCAAGATCCAACCTCAGGGCGGTGGTTGTGCCGGGGGAAGAGACACACTAAAAATCTAGTTAGGTGAGGGTTGGTGTGGCCCAGGCCGGGTGTGATCCCTGGATGACTTTGATGGCTTAGATGCCCCTAGGTCGCGACTCCTCAAGCCAACAGGTCAATTTTGGAAGATCACAAACAACTTGACAAACAAAAAAAAACAAAATATTGAATTTCTATTTTGTTTTTTTTCATACAGATGAAATGAATAATTTTATGGGATTACAGATAGAATCCATGCATGGTTTTGACGGCTTAGATGCCCCTGGGTCGTGGCTCCTCAAGACACAGGTCAGGCCTGGAAGATCATATACAACTTGACAAACAAAAGAACAAAATTAAATTTGAGTTTCTATTTTGTTTTGTTCATACATATGAAATGACTAATTTTATGGGATCAAACCTTAGTGGGGTGGTTGTGCCCGGAGAGGAGACATGCTAAAAATCCAGCCAGATAAGGGTTGGTGTGGCCCAGGCCGGGAGCGATCCCTTGGTGACTTTGACGGCTTAGATGCCCCTAGGTTGCGGTTCCTCAAGCCACATGAAGACCACATACAACTTAGAAAAAAAAAAAAAAAAATTCTATTTTGTCTTGTTCATACAGATGAAATAACTAATTTTATGGGATTACATATAGAATTTATCAGAAATGAAATTTATTTCAAAAATAAAAAAAAATAAAAAAAAATTGTATATGCCACCAAGTGGCATAACAATACACATATCAAATTAGGTAGTGTACAAGCATGTAGTGAACAGGTAGGAAGTGAACAGGCAGGTAGGAGGGAGTACTTTCATTGTAGTGGGAGGAGGCAACAAATAGCAACGAATAAGCAAGTAGAGACAGGCAGAGTTCCCGGAGTAGGCAACGAATAACAACAACAACAGAAAGGAGTAGGGCAGGGACCGATTTCTACAGGCACATTGTGAAGAATAGGTTGGATCTACATCTTTCTTCTCTTTCTTCTATATTTATTATGTTTGTATATCTATGTTAAGCATGGGGACAAGAGGGTCCATTGAACATAATGAACTTGGTTTGGTGGAAAACAAGCACCCATGTAACCTAGAGTTAGGGAAATTACTCAACTGGGTGTAAAACATCAAACATTTTCCAAAACCAACCATCGAGCTCTGTTTTAAGAAGGATTTATGAAGAAGCTTGGAGCATTCCTTGGATTCACCCTCTTCAAATTCCAGGTCTTACCTCTAACATTTTGACAGAGAATATAAGAGGGACAGGGTGCATTCCATTTGATACATTTGGTACAAGTGAAAGACTGATATTTGTGAATGCAAAGCAATACAAAGGGATTTTAAGGCACAAAAAAGATAAACAAATGAAACAGACACAAAGAAGAAAACTCACATGGATCTTACCAAAATCAATCAATAACAAGGCAACTTTTATTGTCAAATGAACTCATTAGAGGAAGAGCAGGGAAATAAAGGGGTGGATAAGATAAAAGGTAAATGGGTGTGGTTTAAGCAAAATTAGTATAGGCTAAAGCAAGGAGAAAGTGAAAACTTAGCAACAAACAAAGAAGAAAGTAGTAAGAACACATACAACCCCACAACCACTCCACTTTTGTGGTCGTCAGAGCTTTATGTAAGCTAGCTCATGACCATGAAAATAAGAATTGAGCTTATTGAATCAAAGGAACAACATAAATATTCAAAGATAAAAGAAATGTTAGTAGTCAGCCAGAAACTTGAAAGGGAAAACAAAGTTCTTAAAGAGCAAATAATAAATTTGCAAAACAATATGGAAATAGGACAACGACAGTTGATCGCTTTGAGAGAAGAACTAGAACAACCAAGGTAGTTGAAAAAAAGGGCTCGGAGGCAAGGAATATTGGCAACACAAAACATATAGAAGAGTTTCAACCAACTTGGGCAAGCATGGAGTTGAGAGAAAGAAAACTAAGACAACAAATGGAAGAGGCTAAATCTTGGGCACAAGTGGTAAAGGAACCATCAACCAAGCAAAAGGAAATCATGGAGAAGCAAACCAAGAGGCAAGTAAGAAAATAAAAAGACAGGGAATTCAAGGCTAAAAATGTAATTATCAAAGGTCTGAAGGACTTTGGAGAGAAAGAGAGGAAGAATATGTTAGTCAAGGACTTTCTCAAGGAAGAGTTGAAATGGTCAGGCTATATTCAACATGCAAACAAGATTGGCAGGAAAACAAAAAATGGAGGTCGCAAACATGTGAGAGTTATTTTGACAAGTATAGATGATAAGATGGCTATTCTAAAAAATAGGAGGATGCTTAGAGGTACTCATTTTTACCTGGATGATAACTTGACATTTGAACTACAAGAAGAGCGAAGGAAGGATTGGGAGAAAGTGAAATTGACAAGGAAGGTAGGAAAATGGGCATGGCTAAAAAATGGGAAAGCTCAAATCAACGAGCATTTAACAAATTAAAAATAGGAATTCATGCCCCCCTAGGAGTATCTAAACATGGTAAGTTGGAATTGTATAGGTTATCCATGGAGGATACGATTGGGTTTGGGGCCCATAGCAAAAGGGAAAGACATCATTTTTCCTAAGGAAACTCATGAGCATGAAGGTTGCATGGTTCCAAAATTCGAGGGATACAATAAAATTTCAATATGGAATAAAGATATTGGAACAGGTAAAGGGCATCGAGGGATGACATTTATAATAAAAGAAAGTTGGAGTGGAATTGTAAAAGTGGAAAAAGAGGACCCAAATAAGCAATTTATATGGATTAATAAAACAAACAACAATGGAACAATCAGGCTGGATGCTTGTTACTTTGCTCCAAAAAATCCAGTTTTCTACAAGAAGGCAAACTTAAATAGTGAAGACCTTTATGCTGCTCTAAAAAAAGACACTTCTGGCTTCAAGACTTTGGGAGATAAAATTTTGGTCAATGAATTTAATGCAAGGACAACAAACAATTAGTCTATGCAGTTAGGTAGTGATGAGAATAAGGACAACAATCCTCTTTGGCTAAATGAAAGTGAGAATCACACATGGGAAAGGTCTTCTCAAGATGGAAAAGGGAGTGTTTCACACTTTGGTGTTGAAATGTTAAGCTATGTAGCCTCTACAACATGGTCATTTGCAATGACATGAAAGCTTGGCCAAGATTCAGTGACATTACATGTAAAACTTACAATGGTCAAAGTGTGGTGGATTATGTGATTCCCCAGAGCTTTATTTCTAATTTGTCAGAGTTCGATATTGAAGCTTGTCCTATTGAGTTGAAAGTAGATCATATGCCTCTCTGTATTAAGTTGGGCATGCACACAAGTGGGATGCAGGTGGAGAAAAACCAACATAGACAGAAGAAAGTTCATGCAAATGGTAGAGTCATTATGAATCAGGAAAATCAAGAGCTCTTTGTTGCTGCTTTGGAATATCAATTTCAAGAGAAAATTTGAACTTAGAAAGTGAAGAGGACAATGCGATAATAGAGAACATTGGCAACAATATGGTGATCCCTTCAATCCACAAAGCCTTAAAGGTGTGCGAAAGATCTCGACCAATGAAGAGAATTTCAAACACTTTTCCAACCAATCCCTGGTTTGACGAGGAGTGTAAGGCTGAAAAAAGATCACTTAAAGAGAAGGAGGTAAACAATGAAGGCATGAAAAAGTACAAAAATACAATAAAAACAAAAAAAAAAGTATGTGACTTCAAGAAGGAATGAATTAATTTCCTTGGGAAAAATTAATCCCAAAAGATTTTGGAGGGAATGAGAGCAAAAGAAAAAGAAAATGGATAATAATATCTCGGCTACTCAATGGTTAGACTATGTGAAGCTTCTTTACGAGAGAGAACAAGAGAGAAGTAACCCTCACATAATCAACACTTCAGTTGAGTTATTTTCATTAAAGGATGTCAAGTGTGGTATAAAAAATTTAGCAAATGGTAAAGCTCAAGAAATTGATGGAATGAAAGCAAAATTTTTAAAGTGGGGGATTGAAACCTTGGCTCTGATTATTAAAAAGATATTCAATAGCATCACACAAAGCAATTTTCCAACTGAATGGACAACTAGTGTTGCTATCCCCTTGTACAAAAGTGGAAACATTAATATTCCCTCCAATTACTGCACTATTATGGTTAATCCTCATTTTGGAAAGCTATTATGAAGCATGGTGGAGCGTAGAATTAGCAGTTGGGCAGAAAAGGAAGGTAAAAGAGAAAAAGGGCAGGCTGGTTTTAAGCCATTGCATTCTACCATTGACCATTGTATCACTCTTAGGCATTTCATAGAAAAAGTATGGGACATACCGGGTGAGGACACCTTTTGTTGCTTTGTTGATTTCAAGAAATCTTTCGACACAGTTCCTAGAGACAAGCTTTGGAGAAGGATGGAAGAGATCGAAATTCCAAGCGAATATAGGGTGGTAGTTCATAAGCTCTACTACAAAGTTAGAGCTAAAATCAGAACTAAGGAAGGATTTTTTCGAATTCTTTGGTAGTGACATTGGGGTCAAGCAGGGGTTCCTTTTTCCCCCCTTGTTGTTTGGCTTATATATTGATAAGCTGGAAGAATGGTTAATTAGTAACAATGGGGAGGGTATTCAATTAGCATGTTATGTGGTGAGACTTCTCTTGTATGCTGATTACCTTATCCTAATTGCAAAATCAACTCATATTCTGAGAGAGAATTTGAAGGTCTTATAGCTCTTTTGTGAAAAGGTTGGGATGCAAGTAAAGGTTAGCAAAACCAAAATCATGATCTTCTCCTTCAAGAGAAAAAAAATAACATGTTATTTTTTTTTTTGAGGGGAAACCCTTGGAAATTGTGGAAGAATGCTAGGAATTATTTTTCACAATAGGCTCAATTGGGAGACATGTAGAGCTAAAAGGATTCAGGGGGGATGTAGAGACTTTTACCTTCCATCTGATACATTTGGTACAATTCAAAGACTGATATTTGTGAATGAAAAGCAATACAAAAGGATTTTAAGGCATAGACAAGCTAAACAAATGAAACATGCACAAAGAAGAAAACTCACATGGATCTTACCAAAATTAATCAATAACATAGCAACTTTTATTGTCAAATGAACTCAATAGAGGAAGAGCAGGGAAATCAAGGGGTGGATAAGATAAAAGGTAAAGGGGTGCGGTCTAAGCAAAAGAGAATTTCAAACACTTTTCCAACCGATCCCTAGTTTGATGAGGAGTGTAAGGTTGCAAAAAGATCACTTAAAGAGAAGGAGATAAATAGTGAAGGCATGAAAAAGTACAAAAATACGATAAAAACAAAAAAAGAAAAGTATGTGACTTCAAGAAGGAATGAATTAATTTGCTTGGGAAAACTTAATCCCAAAATATTTTGGAGGGAATGAGAGCAAAAGAAAAAGAAAATGGATAATAATATCTCGGCTACTCAATGGTTACAGTATACGAAGCTTCTTTACGAGAGAGAACAAGAGAGAAGTAGCCCTCCCATAATCAACACTTCAACTGAGTTATTTTCATTAGAGGATGTCAAGTGTGGTATAAAAAAGTTAGAAAATGGTAAAGCTCAAGACATTGATGGATTGCAAGTAGAATTTTTAAAGTGGGGGATTGAAACCCTGGTTCCGATTATTAAAAATATCTTCAATAACATCACACAAAGAATTTTTCCAAGTGAATGGACAACTAGTGTTGCTATCCCCTTGTACAAAAGTGGATACATTAATATTCCCTTCAACTACTGCACTATTATGGTTAATCCTCTTTTTGGAAAGTTATTATCAAGCATGGTGGAGCGTAGAATTAGCAGTTGGACAAAAAAGGAAGGTAAAAGAGAAAAAGGGCAAGCTGGTTTTATGTCGTGACATTCTACCATTGATCATTGTCTCACTCTTAGGCAGTTCATAGAAAAAGTATGGGACATACGAGGTGAGGAGGCCTTTTGTTGCTTTGTTGATTTCAAGAAAGCTTTCAACATGGTTCCTAGAGACAAGCTTTGGAGAAGGATGGAATAGATCAAAATTCCAAGCGAATATAGGGCAGTTGTTCATAAGAAGTACGAGAAAGTTAGAGCTAAAATCAGAACTAGCGAAGGATTTTCTGAATGCTTTGGTAGTGACATTGGGGTCAAGCAGGGGTGCCTTCTTTCCCCCATGTTGTTTGGCTTATATATTCATAATTTGGAAGAATGGTTAAAGAGTAACAGTGGGGAGGGTATTTAGTTAGCAGGTTATGTGGTGAGACTTCTCTTATATGTTGATTACCCTATCCTAATTGCAAAATCGGCTCATAGTCTGAGAGAGAATTTGAAGGCCTTGGATATCTTTTGTGAAGAGGTTGGGATGCAAGTAAACGTTAGCAAAACCAATATCATGATATTCTCCTTGAAGAGAAAAAAACAACAGGTTAATTTTATTTTTGAGGGGAAACCCTTGGAAATTGCGGAAAAATACAAGTATCTAGGAATTATTTTTCACAATAGGATCAATTGGGAGACATGTAGAGCTAAAAGGATTAAGGGGGGATGGAGAGCCTTTTACCTTCTACAAAACATATGCAGGAAAGCATAATTATGGGACTGGAAGACCAAGAAAACTCTTTTTGGGTTGTTGGTTACACCGATTGTACTCTATAGATGTGAAGTTTGGGGGAGTAGTATGTTAGACCACAAGTGGAGGCAATTGGAAAGAATTCAAAAGCACCTAATCACTAATAATTTCAATGTCAAATCAACAATTCCTTATGAGATATTGGTAGTTGAGGCTGGTTTATTTTCGATGGAGGCCGAGGTGGTTTTTTCGCTTATTAAGTTACTTAAAAAAGGTTTAAGGCATGGATGAGCATCGTTGGCCTAAAATAGTTGTCACAGAGGAGTTAACGAGGAGGAAGAAAACTTGGGGGAAACAAAATGACAAGTGGTTGGATAAGTGGGTTATTAAGTGGCAAGATTGTACTAACTAAAGAGGAAGTTAAAAAATGGGTGCTTGAAAAATTCAGGACTACCATGTGGGAAAAAAATGGTTGAAAAAATCTCTTTATGTCAAAGATTTCAACCCGACATGGTCCCATGACGAGAATATATATTTGGGTGCCAAAATCACGGGAAAGGCTAGATTATTAATAACACAGTTGGGGATCAGGTCTCATCATCTCAGATGTGAACCATGTAGATGGACAAATCCAAAAGAAGAGGGGGGAGAAATAATCTGCATCTTTTGTAGGAAAGGAGAGGTTGAAACAAAATGGAACTACATCATGGATTGTCTGGCTTATGAGGATATTCGTAATATGTTTAAAGCATTTCGAAGGTGGATTGTTTAAACAAGTTGCTTGAGGAAGCGAGACTTATCAAAACTGCGAACTTCTTGGTTAAGATTCTTGACAAGAGAGTAAACTTAGAGAAAAGTTTGAAGTTGTGTTGGGCTAGAGTCCTAGGTCCCTTAGACCACTTAGTCTCGTGGATGTCATTAAAATCCCTTCATTCATTTATTCATTCAATCTCAATATTTATGACCAAATGTCATAACAATACACATATCAAATCACAATAGTTATGAAAATTTGATTTCTATATACTCAACTAACTTTTTGTATCTTATTAATTGTCCTCGAAAATGTCATTAATCATCCAAAATAACATACACTCAAACTAATGAAAATTCCGTTGTAATCAAGTTGTAAATTATCACTTGTATTCTTTGCAAAAGAAAGGCTTCTCTTATATATGGAGGCTAGTTGGTAAATTCTTTTGGGATTACACGTTAAAAGAATATTGTTTCATTGACTATGGTGAATATCAATTATTAGACTTTATGCACATTATTATTATTATTTTTAATTAATTTTTTAAATTAATTTTATTTTATTTTTTATAGGTGTTAATGCCCGTGTAACTTATACTCTTTTTATTAAAAAGGGAAAAAGTTTGGTAAACAAAGTCTATAGGTTAATTTAAATAAAAAATATATAAAATGGAATAAAATGTTTTTTTTAAAACATTTGAATAGTTTGTTTTTCAATTAAGTTTGTTTTTTTACTCAATATTAATATCAAGTATTATATTTTATATATTTAATGGACAAAAATGTCATGTCATGTTATGTCATGTTAAATTAATGTATTATTTACTATATAATTTTTGGTTTATAAGCGCTCACAAACTATATTTAGTTTATATTGATGTATTCTTTATCTATTTTGCAACTATGAACATAGATACACCATTAAAGAGGCTCAAACTTTTATTCAGATATTAATAACATTCAAATTTTATTGATTTGATATGTTATCATTAAACTATTTCATATTTAAAATGAATTAGTTTATGTTTTTGGTGAAAATGTATATTTTACAAGTCAAAGAAATGTGTAACTTCTGTGTTCAACATAAAATTCACATATAATATTAAAAGAAATTAATAATAAAAGAATATTTCAATATTAACTATAAATAAATTATTTTAATATCCATCTTAAATAATATAAAGAAAAGAAAGTAATTGAAAACAACTCTTTTTTATTTAAATTTCATTCAAAATTAATTTTATATCTTAATATTAGGAAGATATGTCATTTTTAAATGATTACTTTTAATGTTAATCATAAATTATATATATATATATATATATATATATATATATATATATATATATATATATATATATATATATATATTATTGGTGTGTTGTTTAGTATGAGTTAGGTATAATTTTTATTATGTTCAACAAGGAGTTGCCATGTGTGCACATGCACTTGCACATGTATAATGTATATAAGTGCATATGTATAGACTCACATAGTGAGAATTAATGTAAATCCATTTTAACGTTGGATTCATTATGCATTGATTTGTAAACAAGAGACTAGTCTACTAATTTCACAAACATATTTGTGGAATTAATTTTTGATTTTTGTGTTTTTTTTTGGTACAAATATCTTTGTCTGGGATTAGATTTAGTGTTAGATAAAATCTAACTAGCAATATTATTTTACTTTATTTTATTTATAAAATATTTTTTTTTGAAATATTTTAATATTATTTTATCTTAGTTACAATAACTTTTATAATCAATTACTTTTTGCATAAAAAAACAAGTAATAAACATATTTTTTTGCATAAGAGAAATACTAAGCAACAACACTATATATTAAATTTATTTTAATAATACAATTTATCTAATTTAAATCATAAAATATAATTAATAAATAACAAAATTTATATTTATATTTTTTAATATAATTTTTATTGGACGCTTGAAATTTTAAAAATGTAAATAAAAATAATACAAATTAAATTGATATGTTTTTTTTCAAGTGAATAAAAATTTATAATTCTTTACCATTCAAAATAAGTCAAAAAGTTTTTCTAGCAGCGTGAGAGGCCTTTGTACCAATCTCTATACCAATGGGCATTTATCTTTCCTTCAAACCTTATTATAAAGGGCCAGGTCTTAATGGGTATTTGAATTTGAATCTATGTGGGGGAGGTCATACCTCCCCACCAAGAGTTATTACCCATTTATTGATTTGTATTAAAAGTATGAATTGGTTTCAAAACCAGAACCTTTACATAGTTCTACGCACTTTGATATACTTTATAGGGCATACATATCCACAAAATATCTTTTCTGCACATATTTGTTCTTCTATCTACTATACTACAACTGGTATTTACTGTAGACCTTACAAAATATTCCTAATAACAAAATGTATTTACAGTACATTATGAGAAAACAAAATATCTAATATGAGACTGATGGTCTAGCTTCAAAAGATGCCTTATCCTGGACTGTTGTGTCACCCTGCTCCTGCCATTCTTGATAAATTGTGCCTCCTTGCTTCTTTCCTTACAGTTTGTTCAACTTCCATCTTGTTCATCCCAATGCCCACTTCTTCCTCCATGATTGCTTGTTTCTTCTTGAATTTCCTTTGCAATAGTTCCATTCTTTTTTGTCCAAGAGAGCCAGATGCACCTCTTTCTCCTTGACCTCCAAGTCAGTTCGACGATTTAGAAGGTTCAATACTTTCTCCACGGCCTCCATTAATCGATCCAACATCCTACTTGTTCTCTCCCTGCGCGAGAGAATTTGGGGCGTCCACCTCCATATTAATTCGCTTGCTCATCCGAGAATCTAAAGTAGGGCCTAACAGTCATGGTTTCCCCACAATTCTGCTCAAGAGTTGCAACTTAATTGACACTAGGAGCCTTTATAACGCTAGCATTGTTTTCTCGCTCTCGTCTTTTTATGTCGCCATTTAATGGATTTAAATCTATGTCCAGCCTTGTTCGTGGTGTCTTCGAAGCAATCCATCACTGATAGCTTTTCAAGAGTGCTCGGGATTTGCACTATTAATTCATTGCAGAGATTGTGTTTGATCCCTTTCATAACAATGAAATATTCTCCACACTACTCTTAGAAAAGGATCGCTCAACCTCCATGTAATATCCGAGACAAATGTTAATTGTACATACTCCAACAACCTGTCTTTTTTAATGATAGGCTGCCATTCCTCGCAATCTTTAATATGGGGATTAGATATTGCCATGAAACGAAAATGGAGAGGGATCTTGCTAACCCTACAAACTATCTGGGATAAGTGAATTATAAAAGAATTGTTGTCGTTTGTCACGGTAGAGGTTTGTATATTGTTAAAATTACCTTACCTTGATCCATAATAGCTCCCTTATTGGCAACCGTGTCTGCCACATTAGATGTTTTACATGGTGAAACTTAATTTCTACCTCAACGTGTTTCAATTGCAGATTTATTCTTTCTAGTATGGAAGGATTAGGGGGCTACGATTTCCCCTTAGTTTCTCTACATGTTTAATGATTAGCATTGAGTCCTCGAAGACGACCAATCCCTTTGGTTATAGCTAGTTCTACTAGCTCTGGCCACGAGGCCAAGGATTCAGTTTGGTTATTGTAGAGGTACAATCCCTAGGTGAATTGAATTTTTCTTTGATCATTGGGGCGCAATATAACCCCTCCCACTCTTGCCAACTTGAGACATACTAGAATCAACTTTACCATTGTATGAGGGTTAGTTTAGGTGTGCTCTAAGTTGTTGCATGGGTTTTTCTTGGGTTCTCAAGGAACTAGGTTTAATAGATTTGTGTATTTGTTTGAAGAAATCCTCTTATGTTTACTATATTTTGAAGCAATATATAGCAAAGTAGATGTTGGAATTAAAACTTTATCTAAAATTCTTATGCAATGAACATAGCAATAATTTTGATTTTTGTGTACCAAAATACGAAGATACAAAGTCCTTCCAAGGTAATGGAGTCATGGAGTGTTATATGTTCAACTCATAATTTGAGGTAGTGAAGTCCATGCAAAATGAAATGGAAACTTAGTAGGGATTATCATGGTTGATTGGAGATTCCTATCGTTTGAACAAGGCTTAATGCTCATCTGATATCTGTTGGGTACCATGCAGTTGACGAGGATGCATTGGTTGTGATGAACTAAGACATGCTTGCTTCAATTTGGTTACAATGAGTAGTAATGACAAATTTGGACATGACTTATTTATTCATTGCTAATATGTGTATATGTTTTTAAGAGAAAGACAACAATGATTTATATTAAGTACCAGTACAATTGTCAAAAATATTGTGCATACATATAATTTCCATTCTACATAGTGATATAAGCACTGTATTTTCCAAGTAAGGCTACATATGTGTATATATGTAGCCACATAATGTTCGATGGCTCTAAACAATTAATGGATGGTTATGAAGATTTTTGACCATTAAGCTTAAACTTATTATCCATATATATTTTTATTGTTTCATATATACACCCTGGATGCACATGGATGGTTCAACATGTTCAACATTTGCATTTTCAAAATGATAATGATAGGTGTTAAGTGTATGAGAAAATTAAATGAATTTTGACAATAACCCCAAGGAAAAGTGAGCACTAATCGAGTAAAAGTCACCCTTAGACCCCTATCCCATCTTTTATCTATGTTGAAAGAACTACTTACAAATTTAAAATACTACATTTTAGAAATTAACATCTTGATGAAATCAAGGGGTAGAGGTAAATCTTTATATTGCTGCTTTGCCTCCTATAAAAGAAGCATAGAAATTGATTTGCAAGGAGGAAGGGAACATGTGTAGCTTTGTTCTCAATTCATTCTTTCAACCTTAATTGCCTGGCAGTGCCAACAATGGTAGGTAGGCTACAACCTATAAAATTTTTGGCATTAGAGTGAACATAGAGTAACTTCTAGTTAGAGGTAAATGTTAGTATCCTTTACAATATTTTCAATACTAATGTTACCATGAATGCATATCACTTAAGACAATCAACGTGTGGAGTGACATGCTTCATTTTGTCTAGAGCTTCACTAAGTTTGAACATTGGAGTGTTATAAACAACATAGGGTCTTAGAAACCTCATGTCTGCGAGGGCTAGACCAATGATGTAGCATGTTTTGGTTCTCTTGAGCTATATAAACAAATTTATCAATAAATTTGTCTTTGGGCTTACTTATGATCATTTTTGTTGTATATTATTGAATTTTAGTCTCTTGCTTAGTTGTAAGGAGAGCATGTTTCCAATTTTATTTTGTTGATTTATTTGTTGTATATACATGCATGACACTATTAGCTTACCAACAATTGTTATGCATTTTTATCTACTTATTTTAGATAATAGCTTAGGAGATTTTGATCCCATAGTTATTTATATAGTCTAGATAATGCCCATAATTTGTTTAATCTTTTTTATAGCTCATCTTTTTTTTACTTTTCAACAAAGTTAATGGTTACCATGATTAATATTAGCCGCTTTAATCTTTCATGCATTCATTTCATTCAACATTAGCTTGCGTAATAGATAGACTTAGAATAGGCACTAACTACACTTTAACAACAAATTTATAACCAAGGTTCATTTACTCAAATAAATCATTCACATTAATTGAAAGACTAGTACCTTTGAGGGAAACAACTCCACTCACTGATTTAACAATCAACTTAATTCCATAGGTTTAGTAAGTCCAAGGCTCAAAGCAATTTGCGCTACCATCTCTTTTTTCCCTTGATAACCCTACAAGTGTGTTTTCCATGCTCTTGTCTTTCATCCACTTCAAGCATCAACAAGTCATTTTCATGATTTGAGATATAGCAAAGCCAATATAAATTATAATTAGATGTCTTTTTGAGACATTATTTTTTGCAAAACCTACTCAAGAATTAATGACAATATCTAGAGGAAGAGCCCACATATCTATCACAATTGCCTTCAATTCTTCTCTTAACTCCAAAATCAAAAGGGAATGAAGTTTATCATTGAATATAGGCGTGGCATTAGGCATTCTACCCATATTGAGGCATGTTGGAAGCTTGTTGAATCTTCTCGACTCCTTGTAGTTAAAGACAAAATTGAGAAAGTGTAAAGAGTTGTGGCATGTGGGCACACCTCCACACTTATTTGGTGTGCAATTTTCTCCTTTAATTACTTGAAGCACACTAGAGAGCAAATAATTGTTTACAAAGTTGTTGTTAACTTCCAATGACTAATGTAAACCCTAATTGTACTTTTATTAAAGGCCAAGAAGAGATTGTTTCTTTTGTTGTGGTAGATTATCTTGAGTGGTGTTGAAAACTTAACATCTAGAAAAAATTGATGGGGATCATCATATTAAAAAATAGAAAATATTGTGAAAAAACGGGCAAGCATAAACTCAAATGAAAAAACAACAACCTAAAAATCCTCCTAAAAATTGGGGTAATAAAAGATTTTTGCAACACTAGTATTCAGTATTCATGTTTACAATAATTAAGTCCTCAGGAATTTATGTTGAGATAATTTTGAACATAACCATATATAACAATATTACCTTACAATACCTTGATCAAATAGATGATATAAGCTCTTCACCTAAGCATTAACATTTCCCAAGGATAATAAATTCTCATAATGTTAGTTCAGCATAAATAAAGTTTTTAATTTTATTAGAAAATGGCATAATGTTTTATGAAGAGAAAGAACATTACAAAATATTATATTAAAACATACATTTAAATGACTAATTGAAAGTCATTAAGACAAAACCTAAAATTTTTGATCCTCCTATTTTTTATTTACTCAAAATTTAATATTTACATTAAATTTTTTAATATTTTTCATTTTCAATGATTTCAGATGATTCACTTTCCCATGTTTCATCAAAACTTTAAAACCTTTCATAGCTATTTATTTTAAAGTTTCATCCTTTTACATTGTCCATATTTTATGGAAAAAAATATTTATGTTCCTGAAAGTTTACTACTTTGAGTATATTTTATAGCTATTAATTCTATTTAATTACATCTAATCATTTACATTTTACAAAATTAATTTTTTTATATTTTTTAACACTTTATATAATTGTTGTGTCAGGCTCCGTTTAATTTTTTTATATTCTTAATATAATTGTTGTCTTACGCTAAGCTTAATTGGTAATAGTTGCGCAAACTAAAAGATTCAAGCATCAATCCTCTGGATACAAACTAAGAAAACTAAGAGATCCAAGCATCAATATCAATTCTCTTGTGACCAGAGAGGACTAGTCATAATCACCAGAAGTATAATGATAGTGATCAAAATTAACCTCATATCACATTAATAAGAAACTGACCCAATTGTCAATTTCTTTGAATTATAAAAAAATACAAAATAACTAAAATGATTTGATTCACAACAACTCGCTTAAAATAGTTACATAGATTGGTGAAATTGACGACCTATAGACATATCCAAAAGATATATACATACATGTATGTATAGGGAGAGATTCATGTCATCACCAAATAACATGTTTCATCCCGGGAATATCTAGCCACCACATGGAAACGGGGGACGGCATTAGCTCAATGCATGCTTCCACGAATTTGAACAGTTAACCTTGGATCGTTGGAGGCCTCCTCCTCATCTCATAGCATTCATCTAGCTCAAGGAAGTTAAATCTTGTTCTGCTGGACAGCAATCGGTCAGTGGTCACAAGTAACTAGACTAATCTAAAGTTAACAATTAATCCAATGAATAATGTCACAACTATCTAATATGTCTAGAATTGATCCAGTGACAATATAATACCAGAAGGCTATGCGTCCTCTCTAACTTGGATTAATATTGAACTTTTGCACACTGGTTGAATCTTGAATAATGTTTCAAATTACAGACAATACTGAGGATTTGCTTAAATTGCAAGTTGAATCCTTTTATCTCCGAGCATGGACGAGAAGGATGGAATTGAGGTTCTACTTGGACCTGAGTTTTATCCGGCTGATTGGGAGGGGTAAGAACTGTTTTGTCTCGGCCACCCATGTGGGCACTGTTGACTGTAGATGGACAAGACTGGGAGGTAGAAGGAAAGAAGGTAAATTTGTTTTGAGTTTAAGGGAACAGTTAATAGCATCAAGGCACCATGTGCACTTGTTAAGCTTCTTGAAGAATCCTGATGCAAGAAATTTGGCTCTCCTTTGACACCATGAGCCCCTCAGCATGCTTTGCATGAATGTCTTTTAATGCTTTGATTTCAAATGAGTTGGTGATCAGTGATAGTTGCTGTTCTGTTCGCTCCATTATTTTTGTTAATTCAATTGCTACTACCCATAATATCATAAATAACACAGGAAGGTTGCATAACCAGCGGTTTAAATATCCAAGAACCTAATTGCTCTTGAAAATGTTACTGCTTAATCAACCTTGGAAATCATGACAATGCAAGTCCCTAGCCTAACAAAATTGAATTATATTTGCATTTTGATATAAATATTCGATGGATGTAATAGACCACGACGTTTTTAGGTTTGGCCTATGGGGGTGGTTCATTATGTGAGACCGTTGAGTGGAACTCAATACCAGACATAGTTAAGTGTTTATTGAATTTGATGCCGAACAAGTAGATCTGGGCTCAATAATGTACATATAAACCCATTCAATATATTCCCAAATACCAGGGATCTGAGAAAGTAACAAACCCACACCTTAAATAAGCTTGACCGAAGACAAGCCTCACATACGGTTAGAAGTTAGAACTATTTTTGTTTTTGTTTTGCAGAACTTGCGATTTATAGGAAAATCGACAATCTACAACATTGCTCAGCACTTGAGATTCAATGCTTAAAATAACAGACAATGAACATTGGGCATAATCCCAGGATTTGTAGAATATAAGCTCAATACATATCATGTAGTACAGTAGTGAATAATATTTGGCAAATCGTTATGCATTGTATATTCAATGATACAGCATAATGCAAAGGCTCTTTCTCCGAAGTTTGCCGTTGTTGGCAGACAGACTATACTAATATCAATATGTTCGTCAAATTGCATGGCCTTCGCCAATATACATTCTGTCCTGCATCTAATGGAAAATCCGAAAAAGAAAACTTCATTCCCTAGAACTCTCTTCTTGTAATTTCAGATGTCAGATACAAAATATCTCAAACAGAAGCTTCATAAAAAAATTAAGATCACATTGAACCTTCCCTGCATACACCACTGACCCGACCATCCTTTGTAATTAAGTTTTAGCCTCAATATGCTCCATGCTTCAATTGGGTTAGGAGTCGGGACGAGACTCAAGTCAATATAACACCATACATTATCCCAAAAATCCAAGGTCATCCATTAACACTTGATAATTACACGATACACTAGTAAATCTAAAATACACATGCACTTGAATCTTATGATTCAGGTTTACTCCATCTCACTGTATTCTTAGGTTTTAGCTATTTTTTTTTCAGTCCCTAGGGTTTTTAACTTTTTATTACTTTAATTCGTCTCTATTTTGCTGATGTAAGTTTGAGTCTCATTGGTCTAATTATGCCGAAGATATATATTAAAACTAGCTTTTACTCAATACCTCTCAACTTCGAATACTAGGCAACCAATACCACTGGTTTTTCATTAAATTGCATTACCTCGTTTTTTTATCAAATTGCTTTATGGAAACAATCCTAATTTGAAGTCCCATCGCTGCTCATCAATCCCCACACTTATTTTTCTCCCATCGCGCACCGGCTCAGTCCAATGTCCTTCAAGATCCACTTAACAAGCAATTTTGCGTCCCTGTAATCCAACAGAGAAGTTGAAGCCCATCATCTCTTAGCCCACATATTGCATCGTTTCCTCCATATAACTCCATGAAAGAAACACTAGGCAACTGTACCTGATATACATTCTAATTTGTGCCTGCCTGAGAACGTTAGCAATAAACGCTGCGCATATCTCTGCTACAAATTTGTACCGTCCATGATCAATCTCAAACATGAAAAACAAAAAGAAGTCGATTCAAACTCAACTCCATGGAGCCAAAATATTATATTGACCAACACATCTCCGGAAATGCAATTAACAATATTGAATGGTGTCTACATGATTATAATTTATATAAAATAAATTGTCATGAAATCTACAGGTGCGGCTGGTAAAATACACGAGGAAATATTAAAAATGGGAAGGCAAATTGCAATATCATGGATAGATTGCATGAGCCCATTTGAGTGGTTGGTCAGATAACACTATGGAACTTCCTATTGGTCACGTTTTTCAATAAAATTGCTCTACTTTGGCTTGTGGATGGACTGTAGCTCTCAAACCCGCTCCTCTAACTGCACTTAATTGTGTGCATCTGGCGAAGGAGGTAAGTGATTACATGTTTTTTAAATTTCTATCTACCGTTGTTAAATATGATTTCTTATCCCGAAAACAATTTCATACCGATGTTTCATCATTTTGTTTTGTCATACGCGGAGCTTCCACTTGGTGTTCTTAATGTGGTACCTGATTTTGGAGAAAAGGCCGGTGCTGCAATAAGCAGCCATATGGATATCGATAAGGTTATATATATACACACGCACTTTATCTTTCCTAGCATTAAGGTACGATGGAACCATTGGTAAATGGGTTTTTCTTTATGTGTTGATTTCCTTTACAGGGTCTACTGAAATAGGTCGGGTTATCATGGTGGCTGCTGCCCAGAGCAACTTGAAACTTGTAACTTTTGAACTCGGGGGAAATTTCCTTTAATCATCATGGATAAGGTTGATAATGAGGAGGCCATGAATCATGCTCTCATGGCTGTATTTTTTAACATGGTATGCACAGAAAAATGATGTACTTATAGTCAGTTATTGTTGGACATTGGATAAATCAACACTTCTAGTGTGTATGCACTAACTGCTTTCGTGGATCTTTATTTCTGGCGATGCGATCTTAACTAACACCTACGAGTTTGTGATTCCCAACAAGTGGTATCAGAGCATGGGTCAGTTCGATATACACTTGCGAATTTTGGTCTCACAGCAAGCAATCGTGATTCCCGACAATTATTAGATCGTTCCATTAATCAAACCAATTACTATATCATTTGGATGGTAGGGACAAGTATGCTGTGCAGGATCCCGGAAATATGTTCAAGTGGGATTCTACGATAAATTTGAGATAATAGTGGACAGAGCGAAGGAGCAGGTGGCAGGTGATCCTTTCAAACCGGAAGTTCACCATGGTCCTCAAGAAAGTTTGAGTAATCTGTGTAAATATATCCACAATTTTCTGTGTGGTGTTTTAACTTTGAGTTGAATGTGTGCATATGAGAAGTAGGATAACAGGTCAATGAATTGGCTCTTTTTAGAACTGTATTCATCGTTCATCATAACCTGAGTTACCAATATTTGTTGAAAATCGTCATCAATTCCTCTGAAAATTTAAATTGCAATTACAATTACAATTCCGATTCCACATTACTTTAGTCGAGTTATGCAATCTGTGAATTTGATATTTCAAAAAAACGATTTCTGTGAAAGATCGTCAGTGTAATTTCTTATTACTTTGACTAGGTATACTGAAAAGAAGCAATTTGTATTGATGACAACAATATTCATGTCAGTACTCTTTCCTTTCTGAGCAGATTGACAAGACAAAATTTGAAAAAGTAATGGAATACATACAGCATGGCAGGATAGAGGGAGAAAAACTAATAACAGGGGTAATAACATGGGTGAGGAAGGATAAGGATTTTAGATTTTACCGTCCATTTTCCAATTTCTTGCATGTGTAACTACTCTCACTGAATACCATACAGCTACAGCTAGATGCCAATTTTTTATTTCACAACAAATTTTATTTAACCATGTGAGATAAAATTAAAAATGGAATAATAAATAAAGTGTTAATGAGATTTGTATATTGAAAATATAAATAAAACTTTAATATGTGAAGTTTAACATTGCAATGAAGAAAGTACTCAAAAGGATGGCAACACACGTGATTTCTTTGTTTATAGGAGATTTCATTTTAATGGCCAAGAAGAAAAGAAATCTCTGGATCAGTCATCTCCATATATTTATTTTAGATAAGATTTTTCTGAATATGATATTGACAATACATTGTCATTAATAAAATTTGAAATTAAAAAAAAATATTAATTATCAGATTGCATTAAATATGCTTTGTTATGACTGATATCATAGTTACTTCTTTTCTTCTTGTTTTTCACTTTTTACAATGATGTTTGTAGGAATTTTGAGGAAGCCGTCGAAATGGGGAATAAAACAATATATTATTTAGTTGCTGGAATTTTGACAAAGAATATAATATGAAATGAAATGATATTTTAGTGTTCACTAGACTAAAAACAGTCTTGCAAGAGTGATTTGGATCAACTGTTACCTCACATTTGATTCTCCTAAAAATAGTCTTGCAGGAGTGATTTGGATCAACTGTTACTTCACATTTGATTCTGATGCTCCGTTTAGAGGGGCCAAGATGAGTGCGATAAGTGTAAGATACTCCTAAAAATTATTTGGAAGTCGAAGTGTGTTATAACTCCTCTACATTATTCACATTGGTTGTAAAACTATTTCTTTATTCAAATGTTTTAACACCAATCAAATGTATCTGGCAAATACTTTCTTTATGACATTACATATCACACTTCTCAGTATTTATTTATGACAATACTTATCATACTTTATTCAAGTTGAACTTTCAATAAACTTTATATTGAATTACTGGTATAAATGATATGATGTCCTTCAAATACTTGGGGCGATAGTATTTCCTATATCATTGAATCTTTGCGTTTATATATATATGCCATGTCAGTATGTATATTATTTACAATATTATATTTATTATTTTTTAATAAATTTTTAACAAATTATTTGTCTACCATTTTTATTTTTAACTAGCTTAGATCCATCTAACTCTGGATTTACCATGCGCCGAGAGGAATCAAATCTCTCGAGGTGCAAACCTATTTTTTGAGTGTAAAACTTGAGGAAAGGTTTGCACCTCGAGAGAGTTGATCTCTCTCGGCGTATGATAGATCCAGAGTTAGATGGATCTACCTAGGTTGGTTTCAGTCGGAGGCATCAACGTCACATTTTTCAGATTATTAAAATTTTTGTATATTTTTGAGATGTAAGGTGGATCTAGGCTGGTTTCAGTCGTGCCGCCAAGGAAAATCGATCAAAGATATGATTAATTTTATCAGTAATATATAAATATATCAAATATTAATATAATCATTTTAAATATGCTAAATATTTCTGAGATTAACTTGGTCATTTTAATTTTAAATTTTCTTAGTTACCTCAGTTCGTTGAGATGATAATTATTGTTAATAACTATAATGATGAAAAATGATGAAATATATTTTTTAAATGCAAAGTGACAATAATAGTGTTGAAAGATAGAAAATGTGAATAATAAGAACGTACTCATGTTACAATCAATCTCAAACTATTTTATTCTACTATTCTTATTTCCTCCCTTGTTAGTTTTGTTATCTTTTCATATCGATTATATGAAAAAGAAAATTTAAATCGTAAACCATTTAAACCTTTAACTCGATCTGTTGTAGTAAACATGATACCTTGTCTCTCTTGCTCTCCAATATTAATAGCTTAAATTACTATAACACAAAAATCAATCTACATTGTTAATAACTTTTTGTGCTTACACTAAAATCAATGCATATTGTTAATCCAATCCTTTAATATTAATACTCTTTATCATATATAATTAATTAAATGTAAATCAACATATCATTAGAATCAATGCATTTAATGCAAGCAATCAAATAAGATTGAAAATAACTTCTACATTAAAAATCAATGCATCTAATGTAATCAATCAAAAGTAACGATTAAACCAACATCTACACTGAAATCAATGCATTACTCAAAGCAATCAAATAGGATTAAAATGCGCCATCTACCATAAAATCTAATGACTGGCATGAAACAATCAAATAGTATTATGAATAATCTACATTGAAATCAATGCATCTAGTACAAACAATCAAATATAATTATAAATTAGCGTCTAAATTGAAATCAACACATCCGGTGCAAGCAATCAAATAGTATTATGAATCATCACCTACAATTTGAAATCAATGCATCTAGTGCAAGTAATCATATATCATTAGAAATAAATATCTACACTAAAATCAATGCATCTAGTGCAAATAATCAAATAGGATTATAAATCACCATCTCCACTTAAATCAATCCATCTAGTGCAAGAAATATTCTTCCCTCACTCCACCCTCCATCCATATCTATATCCCCATCCATCTTTTTTTTTTTGTCTCTATCTCACCCCCCTAAACACACACGCTCTCGCACTCCATATATATCAATCTCTTTATCAATCACCCTCTCTCCCCATCTCTCTCTTCTTCCCTCTCTTCCCCTTCTCTCGCTCTCCCCCACTAATATCTTTCTTTCCTCCTTTTGTCCTCTCTCTCTCTCTCTCTCCATCTTCCTTATCATTCACTCTCTCTCTCTCTAGGAACCAACATCTACACTGAAATCAATGCATTTACTCAAAGAAATCAAATAGGATTAGAAATCACCATCTACAGAAATCAATGCATTAGTGCAAACATCAAATGATTGAAATGTCTGTGAAATTAAAGTCATCTAGTGCAAGTAATCAGAAATATAATTATAAATCGCGTCTAAATTGAAATCAACACATTCGATGCAAGCAATCTGAATTATTAAATCACCACTACACACAGAAATCAGTAGCTAGTCACAGTAATCAAATATCATTAGAAATAAATATCTACACAAAATCGATGCATCTAGTGCAAATAATCAAATAGGATTAAATCACCATCTACACTTATATCAATCCATCTGACAGATATATTCCTCCCTCTCTCCACCCTCCATCCATATCTATATCCCCCTCCATCTATTCTTTTTTGTCTCTCTATCTCACCCCCTAAACACACGCGCTCTCGTACACCATATATATCAATCTCTTTTCAATCACCCCCTCTCCCCATATCTCTCTTCGTCCCTCTCTTCACCTTCCATCTATATCTCTATCTTCCCCTTCTCTCCCTCTCCCCCATTAATATCTCTCTTTCCTCCTTTTGTCCTCTCTCCCTCTCTCTCCATCTCCCTTATCACTCTCCGTCTCTCTCTCTCTAGAAACCAACATCTACACTGAAATCAATGCATTTACTCAAATAAAACAAATAGGATTAGAAATCGCCATCTACACTGAAATCAATGCATTTAGTGCAAACAATCAAATAGGATTAGAAATCATCTACATTGAAACCAATTCATCTAGTGCAAGTAATCAAATATAATTATAAATCGACATCTAAATTAAAATCAACAAATTCAGTGCAAGCAATCAAATTGTATTAGAAATCACCACCTACACTGAAATCAATGCATCTAGTGCAAGTAATCAAATATCATTAGAAATAAATATCTACACTAAAATCGATGCATATAGTGCAAATAATCAAATAGGATTATAAATCACCATCTCCACTTATATCAATCCATCTAGTGTGAGAAATATTCTTCCCTCTCTTCACCCTCCATCCATATCTATATCCCCCTCCATCTCTTCTTTTCTGTCTCTCTATCTCACCCCCCTAAACACACAGACTCTCGCAATCCATATATATCAATCTCTTTGTCAATCCCCTCCTCTCCCCATCTCTCTCTTTTTCCCTCTCTTCACCTTCCATCTATATCTCTATCTTCCCCCTCTCTCCCTCTCTCTCCATCTTCCTTATCACTCACTCACTCCCTCTCTCTCCACCTTTCTCTCTCTATTTCTTTCTTCTTACCTCTCTCCCTCTCCCCCTCCAAGTCCATCTCTCTTTCCCTCCCTCTCCCCCTCCAAGTCCATCTCTCTTTCCCTCCCTCTCTCCACTCTCTCACATCTTCTCTCTTCCTTCCTCTCATTCCCTTTCTCTCCCATCTCTCTCGCCCTCTCTCTCTCTCTTCACCCACCAACTATGTTACTATATCCCTCCCTCTCTCCTTATATCTCCTTCTCCCCCCTTATCTCCATCTCTCCTTATTTGTCTCTTTATCTCAGCCCCAAACATACACGCTCTCTCTCTGTCTCTCCCTTGTCACACATTCTCTCTCTCTCCACTTCTCACTCTCTATATTTCTTATTTCCTACATCTCTCCCCCTCCAACTCCATCTCTCTTATCGATCCCTCTCTCAAGTCCTCTCTCTCTCTCTCTCCCCTAAATCCCTCTCTCTTCCCTGATCTCTCTCTCTCTCTCTCTCTCCCCCCTAAATCCCTCTCTCTCTCTCTCTCTCTCTCTCTCCAATACTCTCTCTTCCCCCATCACTCTCCTCCTTTCTCTCCCACCTCTCTCTCTCTATCTCTCTCTTCCCCCATATATATCTCTCTCTCTCTAATCCTCTCTCTTCCCCCATCCCTTTTTTTCTCTCTCTTTCCACCCCTCTCTCTCTCCAACTACATTACTATTTGCCTCCCTCTCTCCTTTTCACTTCTTCTCTCCCCCCTTCTTTCCATACATCTTACTTTGTCTCTTTATCTCACCCCTAAACATAGACACTCTCTCTCCATCTCTCCCTTATCACTCTCTTTCTCTATTTCTTCTTAGTTATGTAAATTAATGAACATAAATATTCGTAAATATAAAGCAGATTATGGAGTAAATATGAAAAGAGGTTTTATTTACTTACCATACCTCTAGTTTATTTATATTTTATTTATTTACCATACTCCTTTTCTTTACTATGGTATTTGGCCCATAGGCTTGTTATATAATTAGATTTTTATTTATAATCCTATTTGATATATTGTTATTTATTTACCTTACCTCTTTATGCCTCTTTTATATTTATTTATTTACCATACCTCTTTATATCTATTTTATATTTATTTATTTATTTATCATACTTGCTTATACCTCTTTTATATTTATTTATTTACCCATGGTATTTGGCCCATGGTATCAATATTAATTTGTCCCATGGTATTCGTCCCATAGGCTTCATCTAAATAAAACCTCTTTTTAAAGTTTTTTTAAATATAAAAAGGTTTATGGAATAAATATAAAAAGAGTTTTTATTTATTTACCATACATCTAGTTTATATATTTTTTAATTTATTTACCATAGCTCTGGAGTAAGTATAAATTCATTTTACAAATATTTAATTAAAAGAAATATTAAAAGATTTTGGATTTTGATTGTTTGTGTTGAATTAACTCTTTTCCTTTGATTTAGGAAATGGTATTGACTTTAGTAAAGAGTAAAGATGTTTAAAATTTTACTTAATTTGGAAATTCAATGTGGTAATTTTTTTTGTTAAAGGTAAATTTATGATCCATTCAAATTTACTATCCATTCAAATTATATAAATAATACATAATTGTATTAGAAATTGATATATGTTCTAGCACAATGCGATTTTCATTTTTAATTTAAAACTTAAGCCGACATTTTGTATGACGACGTGACCCACCTGACATTGGGGTCATATTGGGCTGTAGATGCGCCTCTCGGCGCAATAATTAAAATTTTTAAATATTTATTTAATAAATAATAGATTAACAGATTATGTCTTTTTTACACAGATTTATAAAATTGAATACACAATTACATATTAATAATTAGATACTTGCACCCATGTATTTTTATTCTTCTTTAATTCCTTGAATTGCTTCAAACGTCAACAATGCACTACCTATTCTTACAATTTGAGGTGGTAAAAATGTGAACGGACTTTGCACAAAGACAGGTAATAGTTAGCTCTTAAATTATGACAAATATGTTATGGCTTTGCAGAAAGACACATAATAGCGAAAAAATGTACAAAAGAATGATAGAATATAACATAACCAGGGGGGGAGAATGGATCTGGGTATGGGTTTGTCGCTTCTACTTGCGCAGCTAGAGCTTGACAGGAGTGGTTACCTGCTGGGGGGTCTTGCACAGTAGAGATACTTCACACTACAGGTCTTGTGAGGGGGGGATTTACAACTCTTTTGTCTTATGCCCCTGCATACAACACACATACTTAGTGTCTACCTAATCCGTTATAGTTTTCGATGTTTATTTCAGGTCTTTGTCATGGAGGAAATCTTGGAGGATTATTCTGATGACCCTGTGACAGTGGGAAGTATCTTTGTTGCGCTAGTTGTCGAGTCGGGGCATGGGGAGGGTTTAGGTCTTGGGACCATGGCTCCTGCTCCCGATGGGGCTTTGTTTCATCCAAGTGAGTGTTTGAAGGAGGGTTTTCATTTGTGGAAAGTAGAACAAGGTTGCAGTTATGTCCCTTCTAGAGCTTCGAGTTACCATTATCTGTTGTCAATGCTCCTGTGCTCTCCAAGAGCTAGGGTTTGCACAATTTGGAAAAGGCTTCCTACCCTCATCTATCCCTCCCTCCCACAACAACTACCGAAGTTGTGCTTTCGTTGGGGTCCTCAGCTGGGGTTTCTATAGTCGGAACATCTCTTTCAGATTCATCCTTTCCTTTTAGTGGGTCTTCCTTCTCATCCAAACACACAACAATTGGACACTTTTCGCTCCCCTTTATAGTCTTGATTGTTCCTTGCACCACTGGGGTTTTGACCTCATCCCCCCCACTAGTGAATACTGTTGAGATTTTGGGGTGTTGGGGTAGCATTGGATGTGCTCTAGCTCCCAAAATTTGTGGAGGGGCTAGAGTACATGAGATCTCCAAAACCCATAGCGTTTATAATAATTCCATCAGGTTTAAGTTTTATTCAAATAATTAGCCTTTTTAATTAAGGACCCTAAGTCTAACTTAGGAAAATTAAAAGATTAAAGTAAATTAAATTAAACATGTGATGAGAATGAATTAAGTGAAGCGGATCAAGTAGCTTCTAATCTTAGCCGTCGATTAGATATTAGGTCACGTCCATTGATTTGCCAACAAGGAAAGTATAAGAGAAGGGCTTGGGGTCAGTTGGAGATACACATACACACTGGTAGAGCACTGAAGCTAAGCTGAGATTCTAGGGTGTGGTTTGCTAAGAATTTCAGAAGTGTTTCAGCTGCAGCAAGGGGCAGTATTGGCAAATGAGATGGTTTGATCTCAGGCCAAGAGTACAACGAGGGCAGAGGAGGAGCATTCCAGAGCAGCGCATAGGCAGCAGCTACGCAGTCCAACCAAAAGCCCAGCAGGGGCAACAGGAGCCAAGCAAGGCTGACGCAGGCCCAATTAGGGCAGCGCAGGGGCAGTGTAACCCCTTCTAGGGTGACGCAGACCCTTCCTGAGCAGCGCAGAGGCTGATGTAGAGGGCTTCAGAGCAGTGCTGGGGTTTCCAGAGGCCAAAAAAGGACTGAGTTATGTAAATCTCGTTTGAGGGTGTGAATCAGTCATATTTTTCTGTCTCCGGGATAGAGGTATTGCTACCATATATATTTCTTTGTTGGGTTAAATAGTTTTGGTGCCCAGGATTGTTGTACTTAGAATCTGCATAATAATAAAAACCCTACAGAAGCTAGCAACACCGGTTTTCCCGCATTGGGTTTTTCCGGGGACATTTGTCCAGAAAATCCTTGTGTGTCACTTTGTTTATGAGCATGTTATTTAGCATTTGATCTGTATATGTAGTCTGTTAACTGTATTTACTTCGATGTTAATTCTGAATATTCAGATTAATAACTTATGTAAGTAGGAGAGGTAAATCAAGATTTAACAGTAGGGTTTCTTAAGTTTAAGAAATTTTCACATAGTATCAGAGCGATTGCAGATCAAGTTGGAACTCCAGCAAGACGGCTGAAGAAATTTGTGTTGTAGAAATTAGTAGCAGCAGCAGAAGAACGCAGAAGCAGTAAGAGCGATGCAGGGTTGACGCAAAAACAACACAGTGCCTTCCAGAGGGATGCAGGAGCAGCCTGCGCTGAGCCAGTCTACTCATGCAGAGGCCAGCCAGGGTGACGCAGTCCAAAAATTGATTGCTGTGCAGAGTGCTGTGAACCGGAAGTTGAGCTGTAGATCTACAGCAGTTGCTGTTGGGGTGAAGATTCTGCCAGTGCAGAATTAAGCCTAAACTAAGTTGACAAAGAGTGGGAGGAGAACAACTGCTTAGCAGATTTCTCGCCAAAAGAAATCTGAGGATCGATAATAGGGTGATCGAAGAGAGTGGAATCGTTGTGTTTGGCAGATTTTCCGGGAGGAAATCAGTTGTCAGAGGGAGCAAAGGGTGCCTTTTCGACAAGGACCCTAGATCCGAGCTTCAGTTGAGAAGCTGGGATAGGAGGAGCTGTTTCGAAAAAGTAGATCTGAGCAGATGTCGCCACACTGATTGCGTGATCAGGATAGGTTGGATGGCCTGTCCAACTTTGCTATCTGGAAGGCTAGAATCCTGGTAATCATGGAAGCATACAGATTGAGGGAGCATGTATATAGTGTCTTGGCTACACCAACCGATGCGAAACTCCTGGCAGAGCATAATGAAGTAGCAGCACATGCCAAGCGCTTCATCATGGACGGGGTTAAAGATCATGTGGTACCACACATAGCCGAGAAGAACACGACTCATCAGATGTGGAAAGCTTTAACCACATTGTATCAAGGGAAGTCCGTCAAGAGGAAGATGCTCCTGGAGAACTAGCTGAGGTTATTTATGATGACCAAGGGAGAGGAAATCGATCCTTTCATATTCAGACTGCAGTCGATTCGGGATCAGCTAACTGGCATGGGGGTCAAGGTGGAGGATGATGTCATGGTGAGGACTACTCTAAATGCAGTCACAGAGGACTAGGAAACATTTTTCCAAAGCCTTTTGGGCAGAGTGGACCTTCCTAACTGGGACAATATATGGGATATCCTTCGACAAGAGGAGATCCGCCAAATGGCCAAGAAGCAGACCAGCATCGAAGCGAGCAAGTTGAAGAAGGAGGAAGAGGAAGATGCATCCCTGGCATCAAAGAAGCAATAAGGGCAAAAATAAGCGTAATTTGTCAAAGATCAAATGTTTCCAATGTGGCAAACTTGGACACTTCGCCAACAATTGTCCTCAAAGGAAGAAGGACAAGGAAGCTTCTAGTTCCAAGGCTACTGTAGCAGACGATGGCTTCGACGATGACGTAGCCATGAGTGCTCATGAACCACAGAGGTGGGGCGATATTGATCTCTAGAGCAACTACAGAGTGGTGGCAAGATCCTTGAGTAGAACAACTCTTGGATCACATCCATGCTACGGAAGCCTTAAGACAGTAGTAAGGAATGACTGGAGCAGTGGGTGCAAAGATCACGGATGGAGCATATGGCAGAGACTGAAACGCTGGAGAGGGAGCAGCGCAGTGCAAATGCAGCAGCAGCGCAGAGGAGGGCATGCTTACACAGTGCAGAGCTGCAACAATGCAGTGGCTTCAGAAGGACAGTGCAGAGCAACAACCAATGGAGCTTCAGTGATGAGATGCAATCCGACTGACTTGTCTGTCATTTAGTAGGGGTCCTTCAGTTGCTCACTCTCAGCAATTGAGTTGTGTAGAAATTTCTGAATCTTATATCTTATGCAAAAATTATTACTGTTAACCCGGTTATGCTCCTCCTACTTAGACAAGTTATTAACTAAATAAATTCAAGTTAAAATCGAAGCAAAACACATAACAGATCTCTACCAATTCAGATCTAAAATAAGCGCATGCACACATTGAAAAAGTGACAGTTATTTTTGGACAAATAGTCCCCGAAAAAACCCAATGTGGGAAAACCGGTCTCTGGCTACTGGAGGGTTCTATTATTAAGAATATTTTTGAATACACAACTTTGGGTTCTAGATCTGGAAAACCCGATAGAGATAATACTAGATCTACAACTCACTGGCTGATCTAGGGCCAAAATAATCACTGATCCACACCCTCAAAGGGGATTTACAGAACTCAGCCAAGATTAGGGCCTGGAAACCCCAGCGTTGTCCTTGAAAGGCTCTGCGTCAGTCTCTGAAGCCCCTAAAAGCCTTTACATTAGCCTTGGATGGCCTCCAAACCCTCAGCGCTGCTCCGAAAGGGACTGTGTTACCCTAGAATGGGTGACGCAGTCACTACGCTGCCCCTAAGGGTCTTTGCATAACCCCTGAAGGGTTTCTTGAAAATTACGTTGTCCTTACTGTTGCTGGCTTCCTTTGCGTTGTCCTTGAGTTGATCTCTTCCCTACCTCTTGTGTATTCTAGAGCCTGGGATCAGATCATCCCCTTGGTCTAAATTCCCCTCTCTGCAGCTGAAACACTTTTGAGTACTCTTAGCAAACCCTGCCCTAGAATCTTAGCTTAGCTTGAGTGCTCTGCCTCTGTGTGTCTTTACAAATGACCCCAAGCCTTTCCTTTATGGTTTTCTCGTTGACAAATCAATGGCCATGATCAGATCTTGAATCAATGGCTAAGACTAAAAGAAAGCTTGATCCGTGTGGCTTGAGACAATTTCATCACATGTTAAATTAAATTCACTTTAATTATTTAAGTTCCCTAAGTTTTAACTTAGGAAATGCATTAAAATAATTAATTAATTTAATATCTCCTAACCTAGATGAAATTTCCCAAATCGATTTTTGGGTCTTGTAGATCAGGTGAACTCTAGTCCCTCCACAAAGTTTGGGAGCTAGAGCAAACTAATGCTACCCAAATACACAAAATCTCAACACTCCCTCTTAGCATCAAGGGTGTGCTCTAGCAATACATCACACTATGCATTACATGATTTTGGGCACTGGTTTCTGTGCTGCTGAAGCTTGGCCTCCTGCCACTCAACTCTGCATTGCTGCTGCCATTCTATACTGTTTCCCATGACTCTGCCACTACCACTGCAACCTCCATACTGCAGCTCCCTCTTCTTTTGAGGACCACCCTTTCCTCTAGTGGAAGGGGTTCTCGACCATCCCCATCTTCTCTCTGAAGTAAGTGAACTTGACCTTACTTAGAGCCTTTGTGAGGATATCTGCCACTTGTTCACCTGTAGGAGTGTATCGCAACTGTACTGCTCCCTTCTGAACATAGTCCCTGATAAAGTGACACCGAATGTCAATGTGCTTCGACTGGTCATGAAACATAGGATTTTCAGAGAGCTTGACGCAACTCTGATTATCACACATGATCCCGGTCAGCTCTATTCGTTTCTTGAGTAAGTTTAAGATTAATTTGCGGAGCCATATGGCCTCACACGAAGCCGTGCTTGCTACCATGTACTGTGCCTCGGCTGAGGTCAGTGCTACGGACTTCTGTTTCCTGCTGCACCAGGAGGTCATTCTTGATCCGAGACTGAAACAGTACCCACTGGTACTTTTCCGATCTACTGTGCTTCCAGCCCAGTCTGCATCTGTGAACCCACTCAACTAGATTTCATTTCCCTTGGTGTACTTTAGCCCATACTCGACTGTCCCTCTCAAGTATCTGAGAATATGTTTGGATACTGCCTAGTGAGCCCTCCTTGGTTCTAGAGACCTCCTTGGTTCCACCATGAACTCACTGAGGGTATTCATTGCATAACAGATGTCTGGTCTCATGTTGACCATATACATTAATGACCCGATGAGCTGTCTGTACAGGATTAGCCTCATCATCCTGTGATGTGTCTATCTTCTTCCAGTTAGCGATCATTAGCGTGGCCATGGGTCTACAGTATTCCAGTTAGCGATCCTTTCAGAATCTTCCTTGTCTTAGGAATACTTCCCCTTCCTGCTGCCAAACTTCTAACCCAAGAAAATAGTGCATCTGGCCCAGGTCCTTCATGTCGAATTCTGTTTCCAGATTCACATACAAAACAAGTCAAAAACAAATCATCCACATACAAAACAAGTCATCCACATACAAAACAAGAATAAGTGGCTCATTTCCTACTCTTAAGTAGTACAAGTTGGGATCTGCGTCACTCTTGATGAACCCCATCTTTTGCAAGTAGCCATCAATCCGACCATACCACGCCCCGGGGGATTGTTTCAAGCCATACAAGGCTTTCTAAAGTCTGCAAACATGAGTCTTCTACTCATGTGTCTTGAAGCCCTCTGGTTGCTCTATGTACACTTCCTCTATCACACCGTTCAAGAACGCAGTCTTGACATCCATCTGGTGAGTCTCCCATCCCATCTACGCTGCCAAAGAGATGATGGATCTGATAGAAGTATACCGTGCTACTGGAGCAAAGGTTTCTTCATAGTCAATGCCTTCTTTCTGGGCATACCCCTTTGCTACAAATCTTGCTTTGAATTTCTCTATGCTGTCATCTACAACATATTTGATCTTGTAGATCCACCTAGATCCTACAACAGATCTGTCCTGTGGTCTAGGGACTACTTCCTAGACATCATTTGTCATGATGGAGCTATACTCCTCTACCATGGCATCTACCCATACCTGATGTTGAGTTGCTTCCCAAAAGGTAGAGGGCTTTGCAACCTAAGCTACCAGCGTCTGATATCTGTCAGGTTGTTTCCTTATCCTCTTTCCTTCTCTAGGTGTTCCAACAAATCCTTCTGCATCTCTAAGAATTTGTTGGAGTTCTCTGCTCAGTCTCACATCAGTGGTGGGTGGTCTCACCTGTTCTTCCTCATGTTCTTCATCGGAGGAGCTCCCCTCAGAACAATTGTGCCTTGGAGAGGCACTGGACCTTTCCTCCAGAGGTCGTTGAGGTTGTACCAGTGGATCTTCCTCAATCTGCATATCTGTGGCCATCTCTCGAGATTTCCTAAAGGCTTTCTCCTCCAGGAATTTTACATCCCTTCTTACCAAGACTTTCCTACTCTCTAGAATATAAACGCAGTATGCCTTTGCATTCTCACTGTAGCCCATCAAAAAACCCTTTTCTGTAGTTTGATCCAGCTTCTTCCTCTTTTCCTCTAGAACGTGGCAGTATGCTATACTGCCGAATATCCTGATGTGGCTCACTTCTGGCTTGCTGCCTGTGAACACACTTTCGAGAGTCACCTTCCCCAAGGTTCTATTTGGAACTCTGTTCTGATTATAAACTGCGGTGTTGTAGGCCTCTGCCCATAAGAATTTGGGCATTTCCTGGTCATACAACATTGCCCTTGCAGGTTCTATTATGGTCCGATTCTTCCGTTCTGCAACTCCATTTTGTTCTGGATTATAAGGAGCTGTCCACTCTCTCTTGATGCCATCTTGTGCACAGAAATTGGTGAAGTCTTTAACGATATATTCTCCGCCGTTATCTGATCTTAACTTATTGATCTTCTTTCCTGTAGAGTTCTCCACCAATGCTTTGAAATCTTTAAACCAATTAAAGACTTCATCATTGGTCTTCAGAAAATAGATCCAAGTTTTCCTGGAATAATCATCAATGAAGGTGGAAAAATATTTTGCCCCACTGAGAGCTGTTGTAGACATCAGACTACAAATGTCAGAGTGTATTAACTTTAATACACTTTTGGCTCTGTTGCTGCTTCTAGGAAACGCTGCCTTAGCATACTTCCCTAGTACGCATCCTCTGCAAACATCATCTTTCTTTGTGCTGAGTTCAGGAGCCCCTATGATAGTATTTTTGAGAATCCCCAAGGCTCTATGATGTAGATGCCCCATCCTTCTGTGCCATAACTCATTCAGATTTCTGTCGTCTGTACTGCCGATCAGGGCCATCGAAGATTCAAGCTGGAGTTTATACAGCTTGTGACTCCTTACTCTGATTTGTGCCTTTTTTCTCTAGTTAGGGTGTTTGACATATACTTTATCTTGAATAAAGTATATGTCATAGTCCTTGTTCTGAAGTTGAGACACCGAGAGTAAGTTCATCCCCAACCCTGGTACATGCAGAACATTCGTGGCTCGAATCTTGTGGCCATCCTTCGTCTGAAATGTTATAGTACCTCTCCCGATGGGTGTACATTTTGCCTTATTTCCCATAGTTATTTGGAAATTCATCTGCTCTTCTTGATAGCTCGAAAAACATTCTCGAACCCCCGTCATATGAGCAGATGCTCCATTGTCAATATACCAAACACTTGGAGGAGTTGTGCTTGACACACAAGCAAGATCCTCCTCTAGTCTGGATGCCAGCACCTTCGTGTCATGTTCCCTCTGCATTTCTGCGTGAGTCCCTTTGACTGCGTGAACCCTTCCTTTGGTCCATGCCAGATCCACCCTTCCTGTCAACTACGCTGTCCCTTCAAATTTGCAATTGCTCTGATACCATGTAGAAATTTCTGAATCTTATATCTTATGCAGAAATTATTACTGTTAACCCGGTTATGCTCCTCCTACTTAGACAAGTTATTAACTGAATAAATTCAAGTTAAAATCGAAGAACAACACATAACAGATCTCTACCAATTCAGATCTAAAATAAGCACATGCACACATTGACAAAGTGACAGTTATTTATGGACAAATAGTCCCCGAAAACCACAATGTGGGAAAACCGGTCTTTGGTTGTTGGAGGGTTCTATTATTAAGAATATTTCTGAATACACAACTCTGGGTTCCAGATATGGAAAACCCAACATAGATAATACTAGATATACAACTCTCTGGTTGATCTAGGGCCAAAATAATGACTGATCCACACCCTCAAACGGGATTTACAGAACTCAGCCAAGATTAGGACCTGGAAACCCCAACGTTGTCCCTGAAAGGCTCTGTGTCAACCTTGGATGGTCTCCAAACCCTCAGTGCTGCTCCAGAAGGGACTACGTTACCCTAGAATGGGTGACGCAGTCACTACGCTACCCCTAAGGGTCTCTGCGTAACCCCTGAAGGGTTTCCTAAAAATTACGCTGTCCTTGTTGCTGCTGGCTTCCTCTGCGTTGTCCTTGAGCTGATCTCTTCTTTGCCTCTTGTGTATTCTAGACCCTGGGATCAGATCATCCCCTTGGTCTAAATTCCCCTCTCTGCAGCTGAAACACTTCTGAGTATTCTTAGCAAACCCTGCCCTAGAATCTCAACTTAGCTTCAGTGCTCTGCCTCTGTGTGTTTTTACAAATGACCTCAAGCCTTTCCTTTATACTTTTCTTGTTGAAAAATCAACAGCCATGATCAGATCTTGAATCAATGGCTAAGATTAAAAGAAAGCTTGATCTGTGTGACTTGAGACAATTTCATCACATGTTAAATTAAATTCACTTTAATTATTTAAGTTCCCTAAGTTTTAACTTAGGAACTACATTAAAATAATTAATTAATTTAATATCTCCTAAACCAGATGAAATTTCCCAAATCCATTTTTGGGTCTTGTAGTTCAGGTGAACTCTAGTCTCACCACAAAGTTTGGGAGCTAGAGCACAACTAATGCTACCCCAAATACACAAAAGCTCAACAAGTTGTAGTGCAGTAGTTGGCAACACGATGCAACAATTTGAGAGGGAGTTGCAGTACGGATGTAGCAGTGACGGTGGCAGAGTCATGGGTAGCAGTATAGAGAGTAGCAGCAGCGCAGTGATGAAGGGCAGCAGGCCAAGCATCAGTGCAGAGACCAATACCAGAGATTAGAGCAGTACTTCGGGATGAAGTGTATTGCTAGAGCACATTTCTTGATAAGAGGGAGTGTTGAGATTTTGGGGTTTTGGGGTAGCATCGGATGTGCTCTAGCTCCCAAAATTTGTGGATGGGCTAGAGTACATGAGATCTCCAAGACCCAGAAAGCATTTAGAAGAATTCCATCAGGTTTAAGTTTTATTCAAATAATTAATCTTTTTAATTAAGGACCCTAAGTCTAACTTAAGAAAATTAAAAGATTAAAGTGAATTAAATTAAGCATGTGATGAGAATGACTTAAGTGACACAGATCAAGCAACTTCTAATCTTAGCCGTCGATTAGAGATTAGATCAGGGCCGTTGGTTTGCTAATGAGAAAAGTAGAAGAGAAGGGCTTGGGTTCAGTTGGAGATACACATACACACTGGCAGAGCACTGCAGCTAAGCTAAGATTCTAGGGCGTGGTTTGCTAAGAATTTCAGAAGTGTTTCAGCTGCAACGAGGGGTAGTATTGGCAAGTGGGATGGTTTGATCCCAGGCCAAGAGTACAACGAGGGCAGAGGAGGAGCATTCCTGAGCAGCGCAGAGGCAGCAGGTACGTAGTCCAACCAAGAGCCCAGCAGGAGCAGCGCAGAGGCAGCAGGAGCCAAGCAAGGCTGATGCAGGCCCAGTTAGGGCAGCATAACCCCTTCTAGGGTGACGCAAGCTGTTCTTGAGCAACGCAGAGGCTGACGTAGGCTAGTCAGGATGACGCAAAGGGCTTTAGAGCAGCCCTGTGGTTTCCAGAGCTCGAAAAGGGGCTGAGTTCTTTAAATCCCGTTTGAGGGTGTAAATCAATCATATTTTTCTGTCTCCAGGATAAAGGTATTGTTGCCATTTATATTTCTCTATCGAGTTAACCAGTTTTGGTGCCTAGGAATCTGCATAATAATAAAAACTCTCCAGAAGTTAGCAGCACCGATTTTCCCGCATTGGGTTTTTCCGGGGACATTTGTCTAGAAAATCCTTGTGTGTCACTTTGTCTATGAGCATGTTATTCAACATTTGATTTGTATGCGTAGGCTCCTAACTATATTTACTTCGATGTTAATTCTGAATATTCAGATTAATAACTTATGTAAATAGGAGAAGTAAATCAAGGTTTAACAGTAGGGTTTATTAAGTTTAAGAAATTTTCACACATATATTCCTTTAGGTGGCCTCGAGGGTTTCCTATTGAACAATTCTCTAGAGGCGATTTCTCTAGTAGGTGGCTTAGATTCTATCTATACTTCAGTGCTGGTCAGTGCCAAACAATCACCTCTGGGGTTACTACTTAGGGAAACAACTATATTTCCAAACAAGTGTCAAGTTCTCAGCCTTTGGGACCTAAAAAACGAAAAAATCCATTACTCAAAGAGAAGAAAGGGAAACTCTCTATAGTGTTAGGTGATGGTATTGAGATGCATCGGGTCGTATAGATGTTTGAGCTTGCATTGGTGGGTTGTGCACATGGACTTCGCTTCAATGGGAAGACGATTAATGACTAGATGTCTAAGGAATGGGGGGAGCACATTAATTGTCTTTCAAGGTCCTAGTAAGAGGATGGTTCATTTTTTTTCTTCAACTCTTTTGTAGAGGTTCAATGGGTTATGAATAAGGTATGGAGTATAGACACCTCTCCAATCCTTCTCAAGCATTGGACCCCCCCATTCGATCCTACGCAATAAAATATGGATTAAGACCCTCTATGGGTTTGCATTCCAAGCCTAACAATTCAGTGTTGGTTGGCATAGGCATTGACAAAGATCAGAAACAAACTTGGGGAATACCTCAAGGTGGATTTATCGTTCAAAGATTATGCTGAGATGAAAGTGGCAAAGGTTTTAGTGTATCTAGACATTCGAGAAGGACTATGGGGTTGAGATGTTGCTTTCTCACAACGACACTATTTCCACACAGACACTAGACTACGAAGGCATTCCTTTCCATTCTCGGTGATGCCATAAGCACGAATACAATGCGACGAACTACAAGCTAGGTTTTCATGGAAAGTCTAGGGCGGCTAAGTCCTCTCTACACAAGGAAAGAGGAATAGAGCGTGTAACAAAAGAGGAAAATGCAATATCCTCATCACTCGGGCTTGCAGACGAACCACCAACTGTTGACACCGACAACCACATCTCCTCTTTGCAGCCGAGTGGGTCATACATCCACGACACTAATGGTGGAAGCTATAGAGACACACAAGGACAGACTTGAAAATCCTACTGACCATCTAGAGCTGTCATCGACTACGCAGAACATGGTTACTTTTTTTCCCGCTCCCTCTTTTTCATCTTTTCTTAGCAGTTTCTTAGAATGGGGGAAGGAATGGACTATTTCGAGGCATGTTTCTATTGTGTAGCACGCTTCTTCTCATATGAAACCGATTCCAAGTATTTTCCTTGTATTAACAATTGATAGGAATGACCAACCTCCTATTGTGTCATCTCTCAAATGTGATTCCTCGAAATTTGACACCAATGAACCCGAATATTAATTTAGAACCCGAACCTCCTCTTCCTCTGCCTCCAATGTCAACAAGGGTTTGGGTTTCAATCTCTTGCATGAGAGTTGCAAACAAGGGTCATGGTCGAAATTCAAACCTTTCAAAAGCACAAAGCAAAGCAGTCTTGGAAAAAGCTTCTAGAAAACAATATACCATTAATGGGGTTCTTAGAGCACTGCAGACCCCAATATAAGTCCCCCCACGTTCTTTCTCTCTTTTAACTGTCGAGGTTTGGCCAACCCATCTAAACAACTGGCCCTTCATAGAATTGTTGCTTCAAATCATGTTTTGGTGCTGCTACAAGAAACTTTGGGGGCTGGGGAAACTATTTGGGCTAGCTTACTCAAATTGTTTGCTGGTTGGGAATTCATCTGTTTGGATGTGACTAACAGATCAGGTGGTCTAGCAATAAGGTGGAATCCTCAATTTATAAAGGAGCTTGGTTCCTGGGGCATATGTTCAGTTTTGGGGCTTACCTTTCATTCTGTTGAATTAGATAAAGATTTTTTGGTCATCAATGTATATGGACCCCAACAAGACAAGCTCCTATTTTGGGAAGCTCTTGCAAAGACATCTTTCTTCTCAACAAGCAACTTATTTTTGGGGGTAGATTTAAATTTTTCCATTAGTCTGGCAAAAATTTGGGGGCCAAGGTCACAAGTTGATCCCAATACAAGATTTTTCTCTACTTATCTGAGGGTTCATAAACTTATTGATGTAGATCCTTTGAAACTAAAGCCTAACTAGAGGAATAGCAGAACAAGACTAGAAAGGATTGCCAAAAGATTGGTCTAATTTTTCCTAGCGTAGCAGCTCGTGGATGACATTCCACTTATTCAACAATTGATTGGGGAGGATGGTGGTTCTGATCACTCTTCTATATTTTGGAGCTAAAAGGTCAAGGCAAGAAACCCCCTAGCCCTTCCAAGTTAAACACATTATGGCTCGAGGATGAATCTTTCTTAGAATTGGTCCAAAATACCTAGAGGCCTTTTTTTTCACAAGCTGGGTATTTAGCAGCTATTCAATTCGCCCATAACTTAAAATCTATCAAGCGTGTTATTATTTCTTAGTTGGTTGCTAAGAGTCTTCAAGACACTCATGAGCTTCGGGCTATTGAAGATGGGATCTCAAAGTTATCTCTGAAGAGGTTTCCAAAGGTTTTGAATCAAAGGATTCAAAAGCAAGATTAGTTGGTCTGGAAGGTAAGAAGAGAAAAATCTTGGATGACCAAGAAGCAACTTGGTGTCTAAAGAGTTGAGCTATGTGGCTCGAGGCAAGGGACGAGAATACTAAGTTCTTTCAAAATTATAGAAAAGGGTGGAAAATGAGAAACACTATATTGCAACTAAAAGATTAGGATGGTAATAGTGTCTCTTCTTTTGATGATTTGGTTGCTCTTGGATGAAGACACTTTAGTGGACTCTTCAAGGCTTCTCCAGGGGTCCCTATTGCTGAAGTGGTTCGCACCACCTTGCTCTTCCCTTGTTTTGCTCTTGATGCGGACAACGAGCATCTGATGGAAGAGGTTACCAAGAAGGAACACATGGAGGTTTTGTCCAGTTTCCAAAAGGACAAGAGTCTAGGTCTGGATCGCTGGTTGGTAGAATTTTTTCTAGGCCTCTTTGATATTATTGGTGAAGATTTGCTTCAAGTGGTCGAGGAGTCACGAACCACATGAAGGATTCATGCAACATTGAACTCAACTTTCAGACCCATCTCCCTATGAAACTATATCTACAAGTCATATCAAAAGTCATTGCTCGAAGATTAAAGCCCATTCTATCATATGTCATCTCAAAGGAACAATTTTCCTTCCCTCGAAAGCAGACAGACACATGAGGCTATTGGTGTAGCTCAGGAAGGTTTACACAACCTAAAGAAGCATAGGTTGAGGGTTTCCATTATGAAAATTGATCTTTCAAAAGTTTTCGATAGGGAAAACCTAATGTACATTCAACTACTTCTCACTCTTCTAGGGTTCGAACTTGCTTTCATTAATTGGATCATGAGTTGTATCACTACAATTTCCTTTATTGTTCTCATAAACGTATCTACCTCTCCCTTCTTCTCGGTAGAGCGTTGTCTACGTCAAGGATATTTGTTGTCCCCTCCTCTATTTCTATTGATAGCTAAGGGTCTCAACAGATCTCTTGATGATCTCAAAAGAAGGGGCTCATTAGTTAGCATTATGGTGTCTCCTAATTGTTGCATCACCCATTTGTTTGTTAATGACATACACATATTTTGCAATGGCTCGAGAAGAGATGTGTTAGCAGTTAAAGAAGCACTCTCCCTTTTTGGTGAAGCCACAAGTATGATTATTAATCAACAAAAATCCACTTTAACACCATATGATTTAAGTGTCGATGAGCTAAATTTTATTTAGGAACATTTCCCCCTTGAACTAACCACTCTGGATGAAGTCTTAAGTATCTTGGGTTTCGCCTCAAACCAAACTCATACAAGGAAGCAGATTGGACTTGGCTGCTTACCAAGTTGGAAAAGAGATTGGGCACTTGGAGCTTACGATGGTTATCAAGAGCAAGTAGACTTGTCCTTATCAAATCTTGTTAAAAAATGTAATGTGGCATCTTATTATATCTTATTTTCCTCAACCTTGATACTTGCTTGTGAATCTTTGTTATCTTCTTCATGTTCTTTAGTTAGATTTGTTCATCAAACAATATCAAGAAACTGCAACAACAAAAGAGGACACAAATATAGGCTCTCAACTAGGGAAAAATCCCTCTAAGGGGAAAACTCAAAAACTCTTCTCTTCTTAGAATCTGTTTCAAATGAGATACAAAGACCCAATCCCTAGACCAAGTCCTTCTCCCAGTACCAAGTCGGCCCTTCCTCAAGACCTTCCTTGATTTTGTACCAAACTGCTTCTTTCTTGCAAGTTCGACCTGCTAGCTACTGCTATTCGACCAACAACTTCAACCCAGCTACTTCGTCCTAGCAACTATTATAGAAACCCTAATCTATCTTCCTTTCGAGACCTTCCTGGAGCAAAACAACTCTCCCCAAGGTCAACTAGGTCAAGAGAAGGATTTCGCTCTGTCCAACAACTTGTTCCTGTAATTCTGCTCCCCAACAACAACTTCGTTCCGCAACAATTTGGACCTGCAACTTCGGCCTCTTTCTAGCTGCAGAAACCCTAGCTTCTTCGCACATGTGAGAGAGATAGAGCCCAAAAACAACAAATTTCGTCCTCCCATCTTCTCCTAGACTTTCACTCTCCTTTTTCTAGCTTCCTAGCTACAAATTGAATTATTTCCTTGATAGATCGAACTTGTGAGTGAATGTCTTCAAATGAGGTCGAACTGCTTCCTTTTATAGCCTTCTCAATGGGTCGAATTCCCTCCTTTAGGCCGACTTGAGGATCCCAGGGTCGACTTGTACTCTTGGAGATTCTAGTACTTTCTAGACTAAAAAATAATTCTTTTTACAATTACAAATTGCCTGGAAGGGCCTAATAAACATGATGTTGACTTCTTTGACTCATGACAATAAATCCTAAGACCTAACAAACCCTAGAAACACGAAGAACATGCTTTTACCTAAAATATCATCAATAATGAGCATGAAACCCATGCATTGTTAATAATATTTTTTCTTTTCTTGTTGTTACATAGGATATATATTGAAATGAGTACAACAATTGTGAAGACCAAAACTAGTTACATTTCTCAACACTCCCTCTTAACTAGGGAGGTATTCATAACACTCCCTCTTAACTAGGAAGGTATTCAAAATTGTACAAGTACAACATCATATCTCAAACTGAAGAGTTCTCAAGAAGAGTCGGATTGATAAGCCATACTGTAAGCAACATCATTATGACTAATACTGTCCCCGAGGCCTAATTGGACAAGCTCTTCTTTAATTCAAGACGCACTACCTCTCTAAGGTACATACGCCATCTGAATGTCCACAAGGTATGTCCTTTTATGTTAAAATTAGATAACAATGGTGTTCTATGTTTGATGCACTTTTACTTCAATCTTTCTTAGGCCCAATACAAATAACAATCACATAAACATGAAAGTAAAATGCTGATAGAACACAATAATAGATCAATAGAAGACAAGCCAAATATAGATCAGATTTACAATTCCTTTTGTCTAGCAAAGATATGAGATATTGTGGCGTTACGACGGTCAGCAGGATGCTTCAACCAGCAAAGTCTTTCTCGGTCAGCCAACACTTTCATGTGTCACACCCACAGCCCTCAAAGACAACTCATCACAAGTCAAACCAAGGACAACGCACAAAAGTCAACGCAGTCAGCTTCAGAAAAGTCAATGCAACAAAATAGGGCTTTGGTCAAACAACTTGAAATTCCTCGATTTTAATGCCCAGCTGTACGGCCTCCTAAAATCATAATTTCTGTAGAAGAGTGAGGTCAAACGACCAAGGGTTGACCACGGTCAACGCTGGTCAACATTGCAGCAAAAAAGCCCTAACAAATGAGCACAGAAAACAACAAATTCGCTCCACACGTCTGAGGGAAAAAGGCCTCCAAAAGCTATCGAACCAATCATATCACAATGAGAGAATGTGTGATGAGATGATGAGAAAATGACCTCCAAGTCTCTCTAATTTATATTCATCAATGAGGGTGTGTGACACATCTCTTAGGCATGTGAGATAAATCTGCCGACCTTGCACACGTGGAAAATAAATTCAAAATCAATGTTCCGCTCATTCGATCAAGATGATCTTTAGATCAATCTTGCACCTCTTCGAAATCTTCGAAAGAGGAATCCAACAAAATATGACCATTGTCATATGAGCAGTGCAACATGGAGTTTGGACCTAGTTGCCCAAAATTAACACTCCCTCTCAACTAGGGAGAACTCCACCTATCCACAAGTGCCATCCATCATGTACCAAACCAAACATCGTGCGTCATCCCGCCGTAACTTGCTTTGCTGGCTCTTTATTTCAAAACAAAAGGTGAGTCACAAAGACATCACACACAACTGATCCAAAGTCAGCTTAGAGGTAAAAACCTCTCTCGGACTCAAAAGAGTCTCACACTAACTCGAAGTTAGTTCACTGACCCGAAGTCAGTTTAGAGGATAAAACCTCATCATGCTTGATCCTAGATCAAGGTGTTGGACACATGCCATCCTAGACATAGAAAGTGCGAAAATCTCCGATGCGTCCATCGGTCTTTCTATGGTCTCTATCCACATTTCCCACCTCATTGGCCAAATGAGAGGTACTGCCCATGAGTCCGAAACTCCATGGGTAGGATGCATACGGGGCACAGATCAGAGAGAGGCGAACCAACTCAATATCATAACGGTGGGGTAGAAGCACCACAAGGTTCGGCAAGCCTAGCCCCGTGAGTGCTTATAGCTCCAAGAAGCTATCCCCAAACCCCCTGGAGCTCCCAGAGCTCATAGTCCAACTCAAGCAAGACCCTCAGAATAGGGTCTTTCCACGATTCCAAGCTTCTCACGGAAGGTTAGGAACTTGACCTTCCCCAGGGGCTTTGTGAGAATATCTGCAACATGCTCATTAGTTCCTATATGAACGAGCCTTACGGCGCCTCGCTGTACCATATCTTGGATAAAGTGGTACATGATATCAATCTGGTTGGATCGATCGTGGAACACGGGATTCTCAGAAAGACGAATCCCACTCTGGTTATCACAAAGGATAACGGTGGTATCTAGCACATGCCTGAACAACTCACTGAAGAGCTTTCGCAACCAAACATCTTCACAACAGGCCATACTCGCTGCAATGTATTCGGCCTCAATGGTGCTCAAAGCCATCGACTTCTGCTTCCTGCTCATCCAAGATATCGAACCAGAACCCAAGGTGAAGCAACATCCAGATGTGCTCTTGCGATCCACCACACTGCTAGCCCAATCGGCATCAGTATATCCATGGAGTCTCAAACTCCCGACAGTGTATCTCAGCCCATGGTTGATTGTGCCCCGAAGACATCTCATCAGATTCTTGGCACCAATCCAGTGAATGTGATGAGGTTCAACCATATGTTGACTCAAAGTGTTCAATGCAAAACATACATCCAGATGGGAGTTCACTAAGAACATCAGGGCCCCTACGAGTTGTCGATACTCGATAGGATTTGCTAGCACGGCCCAGTAGTGTTTCCACTCAACTTCTTAAAGTTGAGTTCCACCGGTGTCAACATAGACTTACAGTCCACCATACCAAATGTCTCCAACAGCTTCACGACATATTTTCCTTGAGAAAGGAAAATCTTGCGTGGCCTCTACCAGACCTCCAAGCCTAAGAAGTAGTGCATCAATCCTAGGTCTTTCATCTCAAACTCAGAAGCTAGCTCCCTCTTACACTGATGAATGAGAGGGCCAACACCTATCAGGAAGAGATCGTCCACATAGAGAACCAAAATGAGAGGCCTTTCTCTATCAACATTAAAATAAAGGTTCGGATCAACATTAATTCGAGTGAAGCCCAAATTCATCAAGTATCTATCTATCCTCTTGTACCAAGCCCTGGGGGCTTGCTTCAACCCATAAAGGGATTTCTTCAACCTGCACACATGGGTGTCTCTATCTCGGACTTCGAACCCCAGAGGTTTCTCCACATACATCTCTTCCTTTATAGATCCATGCAGAAAAGCGGTCTTCACATCCATTTGATGTAGACTCCATCCTTGCGTAGCAGCAAGGGCAACAATAGATCAGATGGTGGTATAGTGGGCCACAGGTGCAAATATATCATCATAATCTATGCCTTCTTTTTGAGAGAAGCCTCAGGCAACAAATCTTGCCTTGTACTTTTCAGCACTTCCATTAGATCCATGTTTGATCTTATAGAGCCATTTCAAGGTGACAACAGATTTGTCACAGGCATCATACCAGATAAGTCAGAATGTATCAACTGCAAGATATCAGTTGTCTTTGTGACACTTGAGGGGAATGGTCCCCTTGTATGCTTCCCTTCGACACAACCCTGACATATACCTTCATGATCATCTCTCAATTTGGGCATCCCTGTGACCTCCTTCCTTGCTTCGGGAAGGGCTTTGTAATGAAGGTGTGCAAACCTCCGGTGCCATAACTCTGTTTGAAGAGTTGTATCACATGTCATAGCCCCCAATGGACTTCCTCCAACCTAGTAGAGTGTATCAACTTTAAAACTAATAGAAAGATATTCCTTGAAGTTCTTCTTCCAGATAAGCACCTTTCCATCAACGAATACCACCTTGAACCCTTTGTCTTCCATTGCCGAAATGGACACAAGGTTCTTCTTCAAATTAGGTACATACAACACATCTTGTAATCGGATGACTTGACCTTGAGATAAATGGAGCGTCACAGTCCCTGTCCCTTTCACGGGATAGGTGGCATTATCTCCAAGGATAATTTCCAGACTAGTATCCTTCTCAACCAAATCAGAAAGGGCTTCTTTATAACCATAGAGGTGCCTTGAAGCACCACTATCATGTGAAAATTCTACTGCAGTGTACTGGTTTATTTTCTCCTACTTGATTTAAATTATACAAGTTATTTTCAGAAATTAGATTCAAAAATACCAAAAATAAACACAAGCAGATCATTTACTGAATAATTCACTCATGCAACAAAGTGACACATGGATTTTTGAACATAAGTCCCCGGAAAAACCCAAAGCGGGAAAACTAGTTCAGTAGATATGAGGGTTTTATTATTAAGTAGTTCTGAGTACAACAAATCTGGGTTCCAACCTTGAAAAACCTGACAGAGAATAAAAGATATAAAATCTGCAGCTAACCTGAAGATCTAGTGCCAAATATCTGACTGATCCACACCCTCAAACGGGAATTACAGGACTCAACCCGGATTTGACTCTAGAAACCCTCAACGCTACTTCTGAAGCCCTAGCGTTGCCCTGGAGGGACTGTGTCAACCTCTGTGTGGCTCTAGGAGGGCCTGCGTCACCCTAGGAGGGTCTAAGCTGCCCCTGCGTTGCCTCTACTTGGCCAGCGTAAGCCCAGTGTGGCCCTAACTACCTCTACGCTATCCCTGCTACTCTGCGTGGCTTTGAAGCCTCTCTGCGCTGTCCTTGTGGCTGCTCCTCTTGCCTCTTGCTGTCTCTTGGCTCTTGGAATCAGATCATTCCCTCAACCCATACTGCCCCTCACTGCAGGAAATTCCACCGGAAATTCTTAGAAAACCCGCCCTAGAATTCCAGATCTATTCCTCAGTTCTACAGAAATTGTGTATCTTCAACTGATCCTTAAGCCTTTCTCTTATACTTTTTCGTTGAACCCTTCAACGACCGAGATTAAATCATCCATCAACGGCTGAGATTAAAAGACTACTTGATCCATGTGACTAAAGACAATTTCAGCACATGTATTAATTAATTCACTTTAATTATTTTATTTTCCTATGTTAGACTTAGGAAATCCATTAAAAATAATTTATTATTTGAATAACTTGAACACAACTTGAAATTTCTCAAATCCATTTCTGGGTCTTGTAGATCAAGTGTACTTTAGTCCCTCCACAAATTTTGGGACCTAGAGCACAACTGATGCTACCCCAAATACATAAAATCTCAACATATCAATCAACTAGACATCCAGGGTGTCGAGTGGAGATGCAACGGAGAGGGCAGATACAAGAATAAAATCATTTCTCTAATTATCAACATTAGACTCATCGTACCTGGAATTTCTTGACCTCTTGAAAGGTTGCCCATTTCCATTACGATAAGAGGGAGCCTTCATTTTTCCTTGGAACCTGTTGTTCTTGCCATTCCTTTTCGAGTTGTTGTTGTCATCATCCTTGGGAGAGTCCCTTCTATTAGGGCACTCTCTTGCATAGTGACCAGTCTTGTTACAAGTGTAACATCTTCCCTTCCTTCCTTTGGGCCCTGCTCTACCATGGTTTTGATTTCTCGGGCCACCATGGTTCTTCTTTGCATGAGCGGCGAAGGTAGTAGGGTCACTTCCATTACCATTAGAGGCATACTCCATCATTCTTGTTTCCTCTTGAGTGCATCTCGTCAATATTTCATCAAAATCAGGAATCACATTATTGTTTAGAATAGTGGTATTGGATACGTGCCAATCATGGGGGAGACCTCCTAGTGCAATAAGAACCATCTCTCGATCAAGTATTGCTTCCCCAATAGTTAGAAGGTCTCAGGTTATTCTTGATTTCAGTGAGCCTCATAAAATAGGATTGCATAGATTCATCCTTATCCTTCTTGATATTCTTCAATTGATTCTTGAAGAAGAGGATTTGATTAACATTGCTAGCCCTGAACATGCTTACCAACTTATCATACATCTCCTTAGATGTCTTCAACTCAGAAATGTAAGCAACCAAGTGCTTATGAATAGAATCCTGGATAATCATCTTTGCTTTGATTTCCCCTTTTCTATACTTCGTCTTCGTGGCAACAACTGCATTTGATGGAGGCTATTGAATATTCCCCTGTACATAGTCCATGACATCTTGATCTTCTAGCACCAAATCCAAGGACATCTTCCATGCATGATAATCAAACTTATCAGTCAATTTATCATCAACCTTGAAACCCTTGTAGGTTGAGGAGGCCATTTGTCCTTGATAGGATTTCTTCCTTCAGAGACAGCTTCTAACACCAGCTTGGAATTTTGGACTTTGTCTTCACCTCAGCTCTGATTCCATGTTAAATTTAGATAACAATGGTGTTCTATGCTTGATGCACTTTTACTTCAATCTTTCTTAGGCCCAATACAAATAGCAATCACATAAACATGAAAGTAAAATGCTGATAGAACACAATAATAGATCAATAGAAGACAAGCCAAATATATATCAGATTTACAATTCCTTTTGTCCAGCAAAGATATGAGATATTGTGGCATTACGACGATCAACAGGATGCTTCAACCAACAAAGTCTTTCTTGGTCAGCCAACACTTTCATGTGTCACACCCACAACCCTCAAACACAGCTCATCACATGTCAACGCAAGTCAAACTAGGGACAGCGCAGAAAATTCAACATAGGCCGCTTTAGAAAAGTCAATGCAACAAACTAGGGCTTTGGTCAAACAACCCGGAATTCCTCGATTTTAGTGCTCAACTGTACAACGTCCTAAAATCGGAATTTCTGCAGAAGATTGAGGTCAAACAACCAAGGGTTGACCACGTTCAATGCTGGTCAAAGCTGCAGCAGAAAAGCCCTAAATAGATCAGCACAAAAAATAGAAAGCTCTAAACAAATAAGTGCAGAAAACAGTAGCTTCGCTCCACACGTCTGAGGGAAAAATGCCTCCAAAGGCTATTGAACCAATCAAATCATAATGAGAGAATGTGTGATGAGATGATGAGAAAATGACCTCCAAGTCTCTCCAATTTATATTCATCAATGAGGGTGTGTGACACATCTCTTAGGCATGTGGGATAAATCTGGCCAACCTTGCACATGTGGAAAATAAATTCAAAATCAATGTTCTGCTCATCCGATCAAGATGATCTTTAGATCAATCTTGCACCTCTCCGAAAGAGGAATCCAACAAAAATATGACCATCGTCATATGAGCAGTGCAACATGGAGTTTGGACCTAGTTGCCCAAAATTAACATTTTAGGACTATTCTTATCTTGGATCTCCATACCTGAGTCCTCAAAGAATATCGGTCCTCTTTGACCACTCTTTTCATGGATTCATGTCCATCCTCAAAGAGTGTCAGTCCCTTTCCTTTCTTCGAAGATATATCCTCTAGGTAACCACAGATGCTTATCCAATCCTCCATCATTCTTTCTTCACCACCTGAAGAAGAGAATGCACATGTGATGTCCAACATCACTCCCTCTCAATGAAAGAGTACATCCCTATTCTCCCTTAATCTTGAGAATAGAACCTTGCTCCTTTTGCTCCCTCTCAAACCAGACGAGATTCCTTCCTTTCAATAATGGAATCCAACATCACAAGCCTTCTAGCTTGCCTTCATCAGAGTATCAACTACAAGTTCTCCACAGTTACATGGTTCCCTCTTTTCTTTGCATCGAGCCTGCTTCTTTTCAAGGTATCGTGGAACCATCTCCACTCTTCGTTCTTGTGACATGATCCATGTCATCTCTCTTGCTCATCACTTTCTTCTTCAAATATGAAGGCATTGTATTGGGCATTCCCAATCTTTGACCTTCAAGTTATCTTCTCATACAACTAGCCTTCCAATCCCAAGATGGGCTCATCTTGACTTTTTAGTTGCTAGGTGCCAGATATTGAGGTTTCCGCAATACTTTTCATCCATATAGTTGAATTTGCAAAACAATACATTAACCAGATAACCAAACCAAAATGAAATAGACTTACCTCACCATGGTGACCTTCTTGTTCCATCAACATCCTCATCAACCATCTCCACTTGATATTTCCTTCTTGCATCAGAGTGCCCAAGGATCGAACTTGATTACCAAGTTACAACGTTTATTCTTCTGGAGATCATGCTAGATGTTAATCAATATCAAATACATATTCTAGAGAAAGTCCCAATCTTTCATACATACTTTAGTAAGTCAAATTCTATTATTTTCGAGCATCATAAATACTTAACATTAACTGTTCACATAGTTCTGTTGTGAATCTTATTAAAATCAACATTTATTCTGTGCTGTTAAATAAATATCTATTTCCATGAGTTTGTCTGGGCCCATACAGTCATATGTACCACGGCCATGTTTCACATTACATAAGAATATACTTGCCTTGCCATAGCAGGTGGCACCAGGGACTTTCAAGTGAAGGTCCTTCTTCGTCATAAACAAGTGAAAATCTCTATTATAATGTAGATATTATGAAAATTGCTAAGGCGGGTCAGCATTCATCTATAATGGGTCTATGTGCAATGATACACAGACAAAGTATGCCATGTATGCTTTGTCCTGTGGATGCTTGTACAAAACCATATATTAAAGAGAAAAAACATTTATTGAATGTCTCAGGGGATTAGTGGAAGGGTATTAACACAACAATAGGTCTTTTGTATTTATTTATTTTTCTTTTGTAATGTCACGTTTCAGAATGTCTCACGTCTTGTAATCCCAACAGGAGGTCGGGCGGGAGGAGCATTGCAGTCTGTAGCTACTCTGAGCCTGAACTCAGGAGGCTATGAGCACTGAAATTTCTTTAATCTGGGTGGAAAAGATAAAACACAGTGGTAACAGAACTAGATATTTAAGATATGTAAATGGTGCAACAAACATATAATAACATGGAAATGAATGTCTGACAATATTAAGATATGAGAAATGCTAAGCCATTTTATTCATTTAAAATATAATAATTAAATGGGTGGATGGAATGATGGGCACTAAAACATCAGGCAGGTGAAGAAATATAGAATATCAGTGGCACTCTACGGTAGTCAAGTGTGGAAGGTGTTTGGTGCTAGGCGCATGCGCAAAAGATGGACTAGTCTGGAGGCTGATCTGCAGGATAGCGTGCGAGGATATCACTATGAATAGGCAAAACCGATATATGTCAAGGCGGGCGAAGGCATGGAAGAAACACCGCGCCGGAAGATTGGTGGCCTCCAAGGCTCGCAAAGAAACAAATGAGGCCAATGGCTTACCGCCTCAAACTCTGTGATGTCCCAATGGCCATGGTGGGTCTCTAACAATCTCAACTCAGTCCTCATAAAATACGGTGGAATACCTCCAGATGGATTATTCATCCACTCTGAGTGGTGCCGCAGGGTCAAAGCCTGGTTCATGTCTTGAACTAGCTTCAAGACTCTCACAAAATACCCAGAAAATAACCTTTTCGATGAGCTCGAGAGTCCTGGGGCTAAGGCGGGTCCGTCGGGAGGTACTCAATGCCTCAGCATGAGTCTTATGTGACAGACTAAGCAAGCAGGCGTGTCAGAAAGAATAAAACGTCCAACTCATTATGTCCTTCAATAGAATGGATCAGGCAGGAAGACCATCACCTCTTTTGCTTGGTCGCTTCCGCCAACCCTAGGGCCATCCTCTCAAGCAGCCTCCCTCTCTGCACATGCTCCCAGCTATCTCCTGCGGTGGCTTCTCGACCTGCCATGGATTTTTCTCTCGTGGATGTTTGGCTTCCCCTTGACTCCCCCCCGCCAGAGTCTCACACCAACGTTGTTATGCCTGGAGGGTGTTTTATTCCCTTAGTGGTCATACCTCTCCACTCACTGTTGTTTACAAACTCAGGCAGCCAAGCGCAGACAATCCGAATATTTAAAATCAAATATTCCAGTGTAAACATGCTAGTTCGTTCCAGAATATTACGGTCTCCGACGAATAATGGCCGTCCTCCAAGCAACTAAAGTGATGAATCTTTGCAATCTTCTTCTTATCTCCCCAGTGGCGTCCTCATCCGATAGAATTCTTCCACTATGAAATTCCCGGTTTGTTATAACACTATTATTGCCTCTCCTTGGTATCAATAATAACCTCACAACATGACACCAATGCCCTCCATCATCATGGTGTTGTCTCCGTCACTGCCACTTCTTTGCCCAGGCGCCTTCTTCAAGCATAGTCCCCTTACAGGCGTCGTGGGTCAAACTCTGTTCATGGCTTCCTTCGTCTGCCTCATCTTTCTTTCAGCCTGTTAGCGAGCCGGCTCTCGCTCCATGCAGCTAACGACGGCTATCGTTGTTTGTATTAATGATGAACCAGAGTCCCCTCCCTGTTGCATCTATCCCTCACCGCTTCTGTTCGGCATCTGATGTGTCCCTTAACGGTTTTACCATCTTTATTATTATCAGCTGTCATGGAAGCTGGAAATGTCCTGATATTCTTTGGATCCAAATCCCAGCTCCAGGAGCCTTGCTGTCTTGGCTCCCATCACACTAACCAGATAAGGGAGATGATGCCATACAAAGCACAAATGGTGACATGCCAGCAGACGTGATGTGTCTAACTATTCTTAGTCACCTCCTAAGTAACCTCCCTTGACAATATGTGTTTCTTGACATGGTGTCTTGGTAACCCTCCATTACTTATTAACTGTCAGTATCCATCAGTGTGGATGATGGCACAATTTTCCAGGTGTCGTCAGTCCCCACTGTTTGGAAAATATATAAAATCAGCCCATGGCATTTGTCATGTCATTGTTGGTCTTTGGAAATGTCTGGCTTTAAACCTCTCTGAAGGCATTTCAAGCCACAAATAATACTGCCTTCTGTCTGCAGATACAATAAAAAAAGTGTATGCTGATAGTGCGATCAACGTGACAAGAAAAGTCCTAATCATGCCACCTTTTACTGGGCAGCAAAATCAAGTCCTGAATATATCCCATTTCCCCTGTTGGCAGGACAGGAGGAGCTGGCACAATCTTCAGGGATGACTCATCCCCCTTGTTCCTCTCTGTTGTTCACACTCCATAGTGTGTGGGGAATGCTGACTCTCCTCGAGGCCCTTTCCATAAGAACCTCTCTGTGGTCTGTGAGTTTGATAAACCACAGTGGCATATGATAGAAATCATGTAATGCCTGATGTCCTTTATTTATGAGGCCCAGGTCCTGGGTGGTCTCTGTGGTAGATGGTCTCCTTCCTTCACCACCACCATCATCCACCTGTCACTCAGGCCTACTTCAAATGTCCTTGGAGTGCTGTAATTTCTGGACCTCCATTAATGCCTTCAACTCCTAAGAGATAACGTGGTGAGTCACACCATGAAGAGCCATCTAACTACTACATTATTCTTACCATCTGTTTCCTCAATTCAAAATCATATGCTTGAATCTGATCCACTCTCTTTTGCCCACTCCTCATTGTGTTTATTTTTAATAAAAAAACCACAAAGGTGGTGGTTAGTTATCTTATATTGTTCCCCTACCAGAATATTTAACGAGGAGTTTGACACAATGCATTTGGTGGCCAGCAATATCCATCTCCATTATCATAGAATACACAACCTCTCATTCAGGAAGGAGCTTCTAGCTCTCGAGGCTGTCAGGTGTCTCCTGCTCAGATGTTAGCCAGATCCATATCACAGGCGCGCTAATAAAACCAGGCAATTTCCAGCAATCAGGCGTGCCAAACCCAGGTGGCTATATTATCTTGACTGTTACGAAACAAACAGTGTCATTCAGACCAGCTGGTGCCCCCATTTTGATTAATCTTACTTAAAGAAGTTGTGGCAGAAACATGAAAGCATAGGCATTATTTCTAACAATAGTTTTATTAAATAAGATATAAGGAGTTCAAGTCCAGACTTTCTGCATAAATAAATGGATTTATGATGGCTCTAATATTCTCTGGGACATACCATCATTCACATCGATAATATGACATTTAATGTCTCATTATCCCCAGCTACATAGGAGGCTTGGCACAGCTATTGTCTTTAAAATCAACGCGTGCGCCTCTGTCTTGGAATGTCTTGCTCTAGAATCACTATTCTCATGTTGAGTATTAATATCTCAAAAGGTAATACAAACTTTATAAATTAATTAAGATATGTGGATATTTACAGAATGAAAAATGCTTTATTGCGTTGGGTTAAACCCAAAAACATAACCAAAAACTCAAAAGTGTATGTTGTTTGGTGGATGTTGAATGTGCCGTTCCCCTCACGGAAGTACGATGGTATGAGTCTCAAATCCGTCTGGAAAAACTTGGCTCATCGCTCATCGCTCCTTCAGGTGCGGTATAGGATACTGTTCTTAGAGTTCTTGTTGAGCCTACACTGTCATCTGGTACACATCTTCAAGGGTGTAGTGTTATGTGCCAACACCTGGAAGAAACACTTCGGACTAACAATCTGGTGTACAAATTTATTACATCACTGGATGACCCATCAATCCTACTCATCTAAATGGCTTGGGATGCTTATAAATTAGTGATCTGCTTGAATACCTGCTCCAGCTCAATGGTATTACACTCAAACCCTCGGTCAGGTGGCAGGCACAGTGGCCATATTCTAAACTTGCATCACTGTGTCAAGGATGGCATATGCTGTCCGGATGAGCGCTCGACTAAAGTGGTCTCTTGCTGCAGTCACGCAACTCCAACACACTCTATGTCTCCATGGAAATACGCCTCCCCGCCTCGTGCAGAAACTCTCCGAGGTGGGTGAGTATCTGCAGATCTTCTGTTGGGTCTTCTTATAAATACATCCATCTCCCCTAGGTATCCCAATTAGTGATGACCTTCACAGGAGGTAATCAACCATGAACACCAATACACGTTCGTTGTACGGTGTCGACCCGAAAAAGTGATCGGTCCAGTGCAGGTACCCCCATGGTCATGCTAACTCCGGAACATCTGGGCCGCTGCATGTTCGACTCTTTGGGTCCCAGCATAACGAAAATCAATAAAGCTCACCATTTGGTACCACACATCACGTGGTATGTTGCATCTGTTTGAAAGGTTGCAGTTTTGTTCTCAACTAAAGCATTTCTCTGTTTGACCCGTCTTGTCCCTCGTCGCTGTGGTCAATAGCGGGAACTCTCTGCAAAAATTTGCAGAATTAATGTTAGCTTGGTGCAAACTGCCTCTTTCTGTCATGGAGGTGGAGGTGTCCTTGGTCTGGAGCCGCCCGACTGTCTCCTGTCCTCCTTGGTCTTCCCCCTATCATCGAGTTCTCCAATGAGCTGTGGGCACGCCGGTGGCACACCTACGCACGTGCCGGCTCTTGACAGAAGTGAAGCTGGTGCTTCATGCCTAGCAACTCCCTCCTTGCATAGTCATCTGTCCTTCTTAACATACTGATTTTCTGTCCCGGAGAAAGTGATCCTCACATCACCCCGCAGGCTGGAAACACGGCTGTCTCAGGGGTAAGTGTCAAATAAATCTTGTGACAATGTCTTTCAGTCTGGGGTCTCTGTGGCATCATGAGTAGCTAGTCTGTGGAGGCCCGGACTGGACAGAGTGGCTGCATTAACCCTCACACAAACATATGGACCTCATCAAATAACAGGATGGTCTGGCACCATCATGAGAAACCCTCCAAAATGCGCAAAATATGTCTGAGCTTACAGGTGGCAGGCCTGGTAACCAAAAATGTGAACAGGATCCCTTGGGTCTGACTAAACCATCAACCTCTGCAGTAGCTGGCACATGTGTGTCCATGTAAGAATACACATCTGGTACAGCAAACCTTCATAAAACCTGAGTCTAGGCCTCACCATTAAATAATATACAGCACATGGTATGACTCATCTCCAGACACGCATGTGATTGGCTTCCCAAAGCCTGGGTGTCATTTCACCCAAGACTTTGCCCAGGCTGTTGACAGGAAACCATCAGCGTGCTCACAAAATAATCTACTAGATATGTGGTGGGTATCTCATCATGATAATGAATAATACTCTGTGATGTTGTGAGATCTCTTGTGCGTTCAGACTCCAAAACAAAAATCCCGGAGTGAGAAGCATCCCTGAACTCTGCCCGTGAGCACGATACTACACCAAAATACTGTGTGTCTGGGGCACACCTCTTCTTAATCACCTTTCATGTCTACTCCCAACGAAAGTGGGCATGGTAGGCAGTAGGTGCGTAATAAAACCATCGGGTGAGGAGTATCCATTCGGCGGCCTGTGTTTGTGTAAATGATGGGATATGCACAGTCTCCATGCACGTGTGGGGTCCCTACCTTTGTCTGGCCTCTCCCCTGGTGAATCTCCGACCATCCTCGTCCCCCCGCCTTAACAAATCATATGATTTGGTGCCTCTGTTATTTGGCCTGGTGTGCTCTCTTCTTTCTGACTCTCTCTTACTCTTGAATCTGTACGAACTTCTGCCTGCTTTAACGTGCGTCATGGGCTCCTCCACCCTTTGTATTCTGCAGGCACGGTCTCCCTCTCCGTGGGTGTTCTCTGGCCTCGGCTCCACGGTCCTCTCTCCTTCTTTCCTCATGTGGCGCTAAATATACATGGTCTCTTGGGTGTCATAAACCGCGGGCCCGGCTGAGCCTAACCTACGGTCACCCTCTTCATGTCTCCGTTTCGGGGATATCTACGTCGCTCCAACAAGGATGGGGGGCGGGACGTACCAAGATATGTATATACGAAAGAAAGGATGAACTGAAGCTACTGGCCCTTATAGGACTCCTTAAAGTGAAAGATAAACACACCAAATGATAGGCGTTCGGTATAAAATTATATAAAAATAACGGTCCGGCGGGCCTTTAATAACATAGACGGTGTACGTAATAAATAAGAAGATAACAGAGAGAAATGTGTGTTTTATTAATAAAATATAAATAAATATAATAGTGATGAGATGATGGCCTAAACTTGCTCGACGATGAAAATATATAAAATCTCTGATAGGCATATAATTAGTCATTGTTTTGACTGTAGGTATAACATACTGAAGATAATTTGGTCGAGTTGATCCCTTTTGAAATAGTGAAAAACGAAATTATCCTCTACTCACCAATTAAAACAAACGAAACTACATATAAAAAATAGCGGACAGAAACCTTGGGCTTTTATGGGGAGTTCGTGACACAGCCTCCAGAAGCTGTGGGCAAAATGAGAATGGACGACCGACTCGACTCACACAATCCTCGGCAGAGACGGAGTCCTGCGCTCAAAATCTCGGCTCAATCTCTGGGGATGGTCTGGAACTCCCGAGGTCAAGTGCCGTCCACTCTATCTCAGCGTACTTGGAATCACAGGCCCGACAAGCAAACCCAAACACCAAAACCTCTCCCCAAAATACGGAAAATAATAACACGACATTCAGAATCACACAGAATGTGGCGATCTGACGAGGAGACATAGAAAATGCCAGGTGTGGGCGGGGCTGTGTGACCGTGCTCAAAGACCAGCCGTCATCCGTGTCAGCTTGGCAGAATGAATCAAATGAAGGCTCCTCCCTCTTTTACTAACGTTGGCCTTCCTCCAACCCTAAGGCCCATCTCCTCAACGTGGCCTCCCTCTCTTGCCACGTGCTCTCGGCTCTCTGTGAGTACCAGCTTCTAGAGCATGCGTGGGTTCCCTCTCTACATGGTGCTTGGCCCCCTTGGCTCCCCCTTAAGTCACAACGTTGTGCTACTAGGGAGGGTGTTTTATTCACCAAGTGGGTTAGACCCTCTCCACTCACCTTTTGTTGTTACAAACTATAGACGGCAAAGGCGAACAAAATCGAATATTCCAATGCCATTGTCGCTAGTTGAAGATACATCTTCTCAGGGTCCACTGGCCGGGCTACGTGAGCTTCATTCCTATCCTTTCTCTTATTGTTCTGTTTGTTTGGACAGTCCCTCTTAAAGTGTCCAAATTTGTTGCATCCAAAACATTGCACCTTGGACATATCTTTCTTCTTGGACTTGCAAACTTCCCATTCTTCATCTTCTTGACTTGGGCCAGAAATGCTTGAGTTTGTTCATTGGATCCAATGTCATCCTTGACCTTGATCCTTGATTCTTCCAATATGCATTGTGCCCACAACTCATCAAATGGAGTTGAATATTTTTTGGAGTATATTCTTGTTGCAAAGTTGCTCCATTTTGGTGGCAATGCTTAGAACACATATGGTCACCTCTGAATCAGTGATTGGCTCCCCAAGTCCTTGTAAATGGTCCCTTAATTGAGAGACTCTCATGAGGAAGGATGCCATATCCTCATCCTTCGATTTCTTCTTCTATATAGCTTGTTTCACAATGACATCTTTTGACCTATTGTACTTACCGAGTACAAATTCACTAGCTTGTCGTACATAGCCTTGGAAGTCTTCAGGTTTGCCACAAATGGAACAAGAGAATCCTTGATTGATTCCACTATGATCCTTTGTGCCCTTACTTCCCCTTTCTTGTACTTCGCTAGTTCTTGTGTCCTTTCCTTTGCTAGTTCAGTAATTTCTCCAATAACATATCCCATTACATCTTGCTTTGTGAGTGTCAAGTCAATCCTCTTCTTCCATGCTAGATAATTTATTGCCCCTATGAGCTTGTTACTCTCTTTGCCGAAAGAACTTACATGACTTGAAGATTCAACCATTATGAAATAGTACAATACTTACTTGAATAACATTTCTAATCGTCTTGATGTATTCAAGACCTTGGAGAGTTCTTTTTGATGCCCCTGAAAGATGTCCCCTAGGATTCCTCCACAAACAACTTCCAAGATGATGTCTTCTAAGTAGACTTCCTATTTGTGAGATCAACACACTTCTTGAGATTGATGTAGTTCTTGATCTCTTCAATGTAGAAACCCTAGATCAGAAGGGTATTTTATCAACGAGCCTTTAACCAGATCCCTTCAAGAGACAATCTTCTTCTTTGAAGCCTTGAGAGCTTCCTATCCCTTGATCAAAAATTCTTCTAGTGTCCTTCTGACAACCTTCCTTGCTCACCTTAGCTCTAAAACTATGTTAGAAAATGTAAAGTTGCAGCTTATTATATCCTATTTTCTTTAACCTTGATACTTGCTTGTGAATCTTAGTTATCTTCTTCATGTTCTTTAGCTAGATTTGTTCATATTAAGAAACTGCAACGACAAAAGAGGACACAAATATAGGCTCTCAGCCAGGGCAAAATCCCTCTAAGGGGAAAACCTGGAAACTCTTCTCTTCTTAGAATCTTCTTCAAATAAGATACAAAGACCCAATCCCTAGACCAAGTCCTTCTCCCAGTACCAAGTCGGCCCTTCCTCAAGACCTTCCTTGATTCTGTACCAAATTGCTTCTTTCTTGCAACTTCGACCTACCAACTACTGCTACTCGACTTGCAACTTCAACCCAACTACTTCATCCCAAAAATTGCTGCAAAAACCCTAATTTATCTTCCTTTTGAGACCTACTTGGAGAAAAATAACTCTCCCCAAGGTCAACTAGGTCAAGAGAAGGATTTCACTCTATCCAACAACCCCCAGCAAAAATTTTGTTCCCCAACAATTTGGACATGCAACTTCGGTCTCTTTCGGGCTACAAAAACCCTAGCTTCTTTGCATGTGTGAGAGAGATAGAGCCCAAAAACAACAAATTTCATCCTCCCAACTTTTCCTAGACTTTCTCTCTCCTTTTTCTAGCCTTCCCAACTACAGATCAAACACTTTCCTTGATAGATCGAACTTGTGAGTGTGTGTCTTCAAATGAGGTCGAACTGCTTCCTTTTATAGCCTTCTTAAGGGGTTGAATTCCCTCCTTTAGGCCGACTTGAGGATCCCAGGGCCAACTTGTACTCTTGGAGATTCCAGGATTTTCTAGACTCAAAAATAATTCTTTATACAATTACAAATTGCCCGAAAGGGTCAAATAAACATGATGTTGACTCCTTTGACTCATGACAATAAATCCTAAAGACCTAACAAACCCTAGAAGCACGAAGAACATGCATTTACCTAAAAGACCATCAATAATGAGCATGAAACCCATGTTTTGATAATAATATTTTTTCTTTTCTTTTTCTTGTTTGTTACATAGGATACATATTGAAACGAGTACAACAATTATGAGAACCAAAACTAGTTACATTTCTCAACAAATCTGTCCTTGAAGCCATCCCTGTCTATTGGAAGTCCCTTTCGTGGATTCCAAAAAGTACTTCAAAAAGTTTGAGGAAAATCTAATATAAGTTTCTATGGACAGGGACTTCAGAGCACTATGCTTTTCCATGGGTAAATTGGAACAAATTGCATTACCAAAGGCTTGAGAGGTTGGGGTCTAAAAAATTTGCCTCTATTCTCTAATGCACTAGCCACAAAAGTGGGATGGATACTAATATCTACACAAAGTCTCTGGGTAATAACAGTATACAAGAAATACATTTACCCTCTTTCGATGGAAGATTGGATCTATTCTCCAAATAAACTTCATCAAAACTGTTCAATTATCTAGAAAGTTGTCATTTCTTTTTTTTTTTCCCATTATTGAATCTGGTTTGGTTTGGAAGATAGGCAATGGTGTGTGCCTCAAGATAGGTGTAGATCCTTGGTATGGCTGCAATGATGAATATCGACTACCACGGGATCTAGTTAATCGTCTACAAGAAAGGGGCTTCTACACCTTGGCATATGTTGCGGGGGTGTATGGAAATCTCCTAGTGCCTCAAGCCTGAATTTTTACCCAACATCTTGGGCTTCTGCGAAAACACAGTGCCAGATGGAATGGATATATCTCGACTTTAGGTGAAGCCCACATTAGACTATCTGAAAAGGAGGATTAATTGGTTTGGAAATATTCTGCAAATGGCTCATATACCCCCAAGCTAGGTTATTCCTTCCTCATTGCAAACTTACTAGAGGTACAAAGGGGATGGTGTAAATCTCTTTGGAAACTAAAATATCCTGCAAAATCAAGACTCTTGATGTGGTGTGTTGGAAAACAAGGTCCCAACCCGGGATTTTCTTCAGAAAAGGAGAAAGGGAGGACTGGGTTGGTGCTATCTATGTAGGAACCAAGAGGAGTCTATCAAACATCTGTTCATTTCTTGCTCCTATTCCCAGAGTATTTGGGACATTTTTGTTGCAACGTTTGGTCCGGAGTGTTGTTGATAAGGCGATGCCATATTAGATATTTGGTAACAGTAGTGCAACAACAGAGCAGTAAAGGATTATAAGGTTCTCCCTCTTCTTGGATGCTGGGATATATGGCTGGCCCGAAACAAATCTATTTTCAGCGATAAGATTATTCCTCATGAGATCACCACTGCACAGTCCTTGGCCATACTCGACCTTCTGCCCAAACCAAAGTTTTCACAGTCTCACAGGGTTATTTTTGAGGTTCCGATAGACAAATCAAAGCCGTGGGCTTTTTTTGATGATGCTTCCCAAGGTGATCCCCGCCTATGTGGTGGTGGGGCATTGTTATATCTAAATGAGATTCATTTCTTCCACTTAAAAATGGGGTTTGGAGTTGGTACAGACAATTTTGCAGAGTTGTTGGCATTAAAACTTCTTCTTATCTATGCACATGAGAAAGTTGTAACTGATCTACAAGTTTTTGGGGATTCTCTTCTAGTGATCAACTGGATCAATGGTACCCATCAGTGTCACAACCTATGAATCAGGCCTCTAGTGATTGAAATTTCCAGACTCAAAACTCTATTTAATTCCTTTTCTATCTCACATATTTATAGGGAAAACAATGCTCCTGCAGACGCATTATCTAAAGGAGTATTAATAGATCCTGGGACCTGGCTGATCATAGAAGTGCAAAATGATCAGTTCTTCGAGATTTTTCACAGACCGTTCATGGACAGAGTATAGTAGTAATAGTTTCCACAGTTTTGGTATTACTAACATATATACATATATATCTGGCTTTTATTGAATATAGTTTTGTCTATATCTTCAACATAGTATACTTCTGTGCTTCACAACAGTTTTGTATATGATCAATCATCATGATAGTATACAGATTTGTTTTGCAAAGGCCTTTTTGCCTTCTATATGTAAAGATCCACTCCCAGGGGATCACAAAACCAAATACATGTGAGACATGTATCAGCAGAATGTAATTTTATTTTAGTTTGAAATAAAATTACACTTTTTTCCGTGGAAAAAAGACACATAATAGTGGATTAAATATTTAAATAATGAAATATGTAAAATGTCAGATTAGAAAAAAACGTTGTATAATATTAGATTTTAATAGTTTTTTTCCTCAATATTTATGTTTAAAATTCATTTATATGATCAACAGAAAATCTTTGTTAAAAAAATCTCTAGTAACAACTTCAATCATAACTCCTTAATAAAAATAACACAAACTCTTTCTTTCTTCATCCTGCGTTTCTTTCTTCCTATGCCATTTTGGTATTTTGATGTTAAGTTCGATTGTGGTTTAAAAATAACTCAAATTTTATTTATTGTACTCTATGATATATATATATATATATATATATATATATTGTTTCTAAAATTTTCCCAATTAACAATAATACTATACACACCCTCTTTCATTATTGGTATTCTCATTCGCCCATTTAGGGATATGCTGGTTTAGTCATATGTGGAAATTTCTTTCTTTCTAACAGATAACTTGGTTACTAATTATGGAATCCCTTTTCCAAACATGTTAACACTATCCTCAATGATAAGAGACGAAGCTCCTTCAAGTTGACCATTACCTTTTTCTGGAGCACCAGGAAATAATCCATGTTTGGCAGGACACAGGAGTGCATTAGTATTAAATGTTAAAAACTTGAAAACATGATTCCTGATCTCTAACTGACAATACACAACAAAGAGTTTCACCTACTTTAGTTGCAAACTGCAGTAGCATCGGAATGAAAATAAAAAATATTTCAGCAAGTTCAACACAAAAGATATTTACTTTCTACAATATGGCATTAAACTATTTTATGTCTAACGAGATACAAACTTACAAAGTTACAAGTGACTTTCATTATATAAGCTTGTACAGAAGCTTATGTTCCTCAAGAATAATTTGGGTAACAAACTCAAATTGAAATACAAGATAAGTAAGAGAATAATCAACGAAGTGAAACTTGTCATTTGGAAAATTGACAAGATTCACTAACTCCACTGCTAGACAAACATTATAATATGATACTGTTCCAACTTCCTCCGAGTCAACGATGTCAGAAAATAATTCTTCATGATCCATGAGTAGACAACCACTAACAAAGAGACCATGGAGAACCTTTTCCCTCATCTAGAATATGCCACATATATCCTTTAGATCATCCTTAGTTCATAGTCTCCTGCTTTTGTTATATACCTAACCCATGGCAAAGCCAGATATCCGCTCTTTTCAATAATTTTCAAGTACCTGATCTGCAAAAGAAAATTGCAAGGAAAGAAAGTCATTGCCAATTATCAACATTGTATCGATTTCATTATTAGTAAAATAAAGATGCAAAGGGTACAGTAGGTGAAGTATGGGGATGCATCCCTACCCCTAGGAGATATGGGGGAACACTATGGGGGATGTCAAAACATTCCTTGAAGTGTGGAAATGTCTGGACTCTGGATATCCACTGTCCAAGGACATCCATATGGTGCCAAAACAGTCACTAAACAAAGAAACAAAAACTAGGCATCAAACTGTCCTAATTTGTGTTTTAAAATGGGTCCAAGATTTTACAAACTCACCCACCTTCATACAAACAATTTTTTTAGGATTTTTGAAGCAATTATTGTGCTCTCCCCTTGTGCAAAGCACAAAAATGAAATGGAAAAATTGCATGCAACTGCAAAAGCTTTGGAACGTCCATATTTGGAGTTTACAATCTTTGAACACAGTTATTTGTCAGTGATGTTGGGGATTCAAATAATAACAGGAGGGGGGAGTAGAAACAGTGTGGGAGTTTCCCTTTTTTGCCATCCCCATTCCCCTGTCCCCTAGAAATTTGGGGTACCTTCCATCCATCCCCAAAATCTATTCACCCATCCCCAATATTCCACTGTCCCAAAAACTTGTTCAAGCATAGGCTACAGTAATCTAGGCATTCCCTCAGCATGATCAAAAACTTCAACATCTGTGCTTTCATTGACATTGGCAACCATTGTCGATGCTCGCTTCATCGACATCAATGAGTCTCTGACTCTATTGTTGACAGCTCACTAGTCGATGAAATCCTGGTCGACAATCCTCCCCATTGACAACCTGCTTGCCAATGAGCCACTTGTCAAAGGTTTTCTTGTAGACAATCCCATTGTGTTGACATTGGTGATCCTCTTGTCATGAACCTTGTACCATTGACCTTTCCAATTCATACCTACTTCAACACCCCACTGCAGAGCATAGCAACCTAAGATTGGGACATGCTTCCTGTTAGATTTTTTTACCTGTTTAACTCAGATAGTTTCTCCAACGTTAATGTTGCTCCAGCTCACTTTCCTTGGTTCCTGTATGCAGCAGCAGATAGAGGAGAGTAGGTAGGAGGGTGCAGCAATAGTGGAATAAGGGAGGCGTACAATAGTAACGTAGGAGAGACACAGGGAAAGCACATGCATGCCAGAACATTACACTATTTCCAGAATTAATCTTGGCACTCTCTCATGCAGGCCTGGGGCACACTTCCCTAAGCTAGAATCAAAATTAGGATTAGAGTTTAGTTCTCTAACCTAGCTGCACTACCGGGATGAAGTTCATTCACTGCAAACCTAGTTCCTCTTATAGTCTATAAAGGAGTCAGAGGACTGAGCTGGTAAGCAAGGAGTTTTTCAGATTTAGCACTAGAGTTTACTGCTTTTCAGATTTAATAAAACACTGATGCGGATTTGTAAATCCAGTTTTCTGTGTTTGTTGTTCATATTATCAGTATTATATGTTTGCAGGTTAATGTATTCTATTGCTGTTATTTCGGTTGGTGTTTTCAGTTTTAACTATCTAGATTTAGGCTAAATTCTGAGTGTAGAATCTACTTACCATGATCTGATTTTTGACATGGTATCAGAATGCATTTGCTGAAACCTTATAGAATCCATGTGTGGATAGTAGGGCTTCTACTTGGGATATGAAGTTGTCGAAAGGTTTCAAGGGTGGAATGCCTGAGATATGCGCTTCAGAAAAACACTGTGGACCCGTGATACATTGTTTTAGGTTGCTGATTTGATTTGTCTAGCAGTGTTGCAGGAAGCTCTGACTATATATTGTGTTAGATATAAAGATAGATTGGCAAGCCCCTCCAACTTCATTATGTGGAAATTTCAGGTACAGAGTCCAGATGCTGTTGAAGGAGAATCAGTTTTTGGGATTTTGCGGACACCGTTGATTTTGCCAATCGTTAAGTAGTTATACATGAAAATTTCAACCATTAACATTAAGATCCATAGAGCAGTAAAGATCACAGTAAGACAATGAATATGAGACACCAGAAATTACCCTGGGAAAACACCACTCCAAAGCAAAAAACCCAGCAACCTTTCCTTATGAGAGAATATCAAATTCAATCCAATTTGTACATCAGTCAAAATAGCATATATTTAACAAGACATATAGACAAGAACTGACCAGCATGATGACCTCCCACAAGTGCCAAGTCAACCCTCCAATATCCAATACAGGTTTCCCTTCAATTCTTTGCTTTAGCGACAGAAAACAAGTGCCTCAGACAGCTTGCATACCACAAAGAATAAGTGCCGCAGATTTTGCACGGTTCCACAGAGAAATAGTGCCTCAGGTCTGCATGGTTCCACAGAGAAATAGTGCCTCAGAATATGCGAGATATCTACCTCAGGTCAGTGAGCTACTTCCTCAGATAAGAGATTCAAAATGTGCCTTTGGAGGAGAGCACATAGGCTCAATATATAGTTATTCGTCCATGTGAAGGGGTGTGTCTCTTGGGCAGGTTAACCTGATCTTGGAGGGGCCGACTTGAGCACTTGTGGGGTAAATATAAACTACATTTTTTTCTCTTTTGATTATATTGATGAAAATACTGACTGAAGCTTCCAAATGTGTTTTAAAAACTGGCCGAACCGATTCAGAATCGGCCAAGCCAGACCCTTGCCCGGGTCGGCTCGGTGCAAAAACTGGTTTGGTGGCCGGTCTGTTACCGAACCGGTCGAGCTGGACACCGATTTGGCTGGTTCGGTAATGGACCGGTCGGTTTGGCCGAGTCTGTCTTAAACCGGACGAACTAGTTCGTGGGGGAAAAAAGGCAGCAAGTCGGACTTAAAACTCAATTTTTTTTGTTTTTTTTTTCATTAATGCCTCTGCCCCTCTCCCAAGCCTATAAAAGTGACCCAACCCCCTCACATTTACTCACAACTATCTCATTGCATTTGTGTGAGCATTTGTGAGGAGATTGTGAAGAGTTGGAGTTGGTTTTTGGAGCTGTAGTGAGGAGGAGCCATGGGTTTCCTCGTCTGACTCTGATTCAGAGTCTGAGCCAGATGATCTTGCCTTGTTTAGCAGTAGTGACTAGTGAGTTTTGTTGTAGAGGCCATTTAGAGCCTCCTTGGTTTTGTGTTTTTGTTCTGATCTCTATATATTACATGTACTGTACAGTGCATTGGGTGCCATTTCGATATAATAGATATATTCATGAGAATACTTTGATCATATGTTGTCTTCTCTCTATGTATTAATGTTTTGAGTTTGGAAACATGAATGAAAATCTTTAAAAATATGTTCTTTCATAATTTTTTTTAATGAATTTACTACTTTTTACAACGACCGAGTCATTCAAATCAACTAAGCTGAGTCGATAACGAATTAGAGTCAGAGTCGGAGTCGACCCTTGACCGGTTCCGAATTCGAGTCGGAGTTTTAAAACTATGCCAATTTCCAACAGATACAAAAGGTTGTAGAGCCTACCAATTCCATGCAATTGGTATAATATGAAAAGAATATTGCCAAGACAAAGTGAGTCATCCTCACCTCCACGAAGGATCACTTGTCCCTATCATGGTCATGAAGATCACAAGTAAGAAGGTGTTTGATGCTCTAGTCACTCTATATCAAATTTTGAACATCAATAGGAAGATGCTTCTAAGGAATGAGCTTAGAGCCACATGGATGAGCAAGATAGATACTGTAGCTAGTTATTTGATGAAGGTTCTTGAATTCTACGATCAATGTGAAGCAGTTGGAGAAGTGGTCAAGAGTGACGAGTTAGTAACTTAGTACTAATAGCCTTGAATACATCTTCATTTTCTTGGCAGTGTTTTGTTTGGGGTGTTTGTGCCCAGGATAAGCTTCACAACTTTGAGAAGCTATGGGATGATTTCATCTTGGAGAAAACGAGATCGGAGACTATTGCAATCATAGAGGAGGATTATTAGAATCTAGCACACGTCAGTGGGATGAAGAAGGGAAGGCAAAAAAGATGACCCAAGAAGGGTTAGAAAGGAATGGAAGAGGAATTCAGGTTCCTCAAATTAGGGCAAGAAGGAATTGAGTCACATCAAATGAAATATAGACATTACGGTTCAAAATTTGATGATGATACAAATTCAATTATCAATTAGTACTTACTAGTACTAAATCAATGATGATCAAGTAACAAACACACCAGAATTGAGAACCATAAATTGCAGTTTTCTCATTGAATCATCAAAATCAAAATGTATTACGTAGAGACTAAGTCACTGCTACTGTAGGTGGGAATGCCAATGGAAAATACAAAATAGGATAGATACTAGATACTAAAGCTGTAGATGGAAGAATCTTATAGCTCATGACTATTACTAGTCCTCTTAATTGTCCAAATCATCAAAATCATCATCACTGCCACTGCTTTCTCTTCCATCCTCCTCTATATCTAATCCAATTGTTGCATCTGTTGTTGTGGAGGATCATCCCTCAAGAGGATCACTATCATCAAAAGTGATTCCTTGATGTCTTGTAACATGCCTTCACAGTGGATATTTTTGCTCTTGAGCCTGCTGTCTTTGCTACAACAATGTTATTTTCAGCATTTGAAGCTACACTTGTAGCTCCACTTCCAACAGATGAACACTAAGACAAACCGATGAAATTGAAAGAGGAAGGGCAACCTCAATAGGGGCATTCCTCCCTTTCCTATGACCTTTTCCAATTGCCCTTGTTGATTGAACCATGAATTCTGTGACATATGGAACAAAACGGACTACTGTAGGAAAAAAACTTGAAGACTAGTGGACAAATCCTATTTGCCCAACACTTGGAATCCCTTCAATGTTGCACCAATACCCTTAGCTGCACTCCAAAACCCTCAGTTGCTCTCCTTTTCCAAGGATGTGTTCAACACGTATATTCATGAATCTGTGTCTGACACATGGGAGTCAGGACACATGACATGAGACCCCCTAGGGGCATGTACAGTGACTTAGAATGTATCTTGTTTGGCTATGAATCTACTTCCAATTTTAGTTATGACAGAGCTACGATGTCTTGTTGAGTTTGATGATGAACAAGCCATCGTTCGGAGGAGATGCTAGATCACGGTTGGGTTTTGTCCAAAGGTATTCAAGAACGAGGTTTGTATAGGATTGTGTTTTAAAAACCAATTGAACTGATTCGGAATCGACCAAGCCGACCAAGCCAGATGCCTGCCCGAGTCGACTCAATACAAAAACTGGTTTGGTGGCCGGTTTGTTACCGAACCAGTCGAGCCGAACACCAATTCGACTAGTTCAGCTGAGCTGCCTTAAAATCCGCCGAGCTAGTCCGCGAGGAAAAACGGCGGCAACTCGGACTTCAGACTCAATTTTTTTTTGTTTTTTTTCTTAATGCCTGTACCCCTCTCTCAACCCTATAAAAGTGACCCAATCCCCTCACATTTACTCACAGCTATCTCATTGCATTTGTGTGAGCATTTGTGAGGAATTTGTGAAGAGTTTGAGTTGGTTTTTGGAGCAGTAGTGAGGAGGAGCCATGGGTTTCCCCATTTGACTCTAATTCACAGTTTGAGCCAGATGATCTTGCCTTGTTTAGCAGTAGTGACTAGTGATGTTTTGTTGTAGAGGCCATTTAGAGCCTCCTTGGTTATGTGTTTTTGTTCTGATCTCTACATATTACATGTATTGGACAATGCACTGGGTGCCATTTTGATATAATAGATATATTCATGAGCATACTTTGGTCATATTTTGTATTCTCTCTATATTCTAATGCTTTGAGTTTGGAAACATGAATGAAATATTTAAAAATATGTTTTTTCATAAAAAAATAAATATTTAATGTATTTTTTACAACGACCGAGTCATTGAAATCAACTAGGCCGAGTCGATACCGAGTCGGAGTCGGAGTCGACCCTTGGCCAATTCTGAATCCGAGTTGGAGTTTTAAAACTATGGTATAGGTTGCTAGCTGATCTAGTGATAGCCTTAATGCATCAAAGTGACAATTGACAAAAAACACTGGGACACTTGCATGATAGAATGTTGCTGATATTGAAGGGCATGATATAGGGATTGCCGTTTTTGAAGATCAAGAAGATATGGGTGTGCATTATGCAAGCATGCCTAGATTACTTCCCAAGCAATGAGCTTAGGTCAAGAGAGATTCTTGATTTAATACATTTAGACATATATGGAACCATAACTTCAGTTTCACTATCAAGTAGCATTTATTATGCTTCATTTATTGATGATTCCTCTCAAAAGATCCAGATCTACTTCATGAAGAAAAAGGAGGTCTTCGAGAAGTTTCAAGAGTTTAAAACTCTTGTAGGAAATTAGATGTTAATTTTAGTTAACCATGGTATGTTCTATGCTTAGAGTAGTTTACTTCACTCTTCTTATTAGCCCAATTCAAATTCAAATTTGCAATCACATAATCATTGAAAGTAAATGCTGATAGAACATAAAATAATTTGACAGAAGACAAGCCAAGACAACAGACAATAATTTATATAGTTCTTCTTATTCAGAAGAGAGAGAGAGAGAGAAAATGTCTTTTACAGCAGTCAACAAGATGCCCTAGCTAGCAAAGACTTTGTTGGTCAAACCAACCCTTCAACCTCCAATGAGGTTCAGTCAAACATAGTCAAATTCGACCTTCCATCAATGTCACACACAACCCAAATCCAATCCACAAAACAGTCAATGCATAAGTCAAAATTATGCGGTCAAACCAGTCAACACTGCGGTCAACGTTGTGGTCAGTCAACATTTCACCTCGATTTTTGTGCCTCTAGTTGCAGCCTTCCTATATCGGATTTTATGGGCAGAAAACATAGTCAAACGAGGTGGGTTGACCTAAAGTCAATGCTGCCCAGATTTGCCCTAAAATAGTCTGAAAATTGCAACTTCAAATTCACACGTGGGAGAGAGAGAGAGAAGCCTCTTCTAGGCTGTACGAACCAATCAGATGAGAGAAATGTGTGAGATGAGTTGATGAGCAAATGAGCATCAAATCTCTCCAATTTATATCCATCAATGAGGGTGTGTAGACACATCTTTTGGGGCTTGTGAGCCTACATTACAATTCTGGCTAACCTTGACAATTTGCACGTGTGGAAAATAAATTCAAAATATAAGTTCTGCTCATCCAAACAAGATGATCTTTAGATCAATCTTGCACCTCTCCGAAAGAGGAATCCAACCAAAATATCATCTCCATCATATGAGCAATGCAACATGGAGTTTGGACCTAGTTCCTCAAAAATTAACACTCCCTCTCAATTAGGGAGAACTCCATCTGTCCACCTGTGCAATCCTGTCATCCAGTACCATCATGTACTATCATCATCATCATCATGCAATCTTGTGTCATCCTGCTATCTCTGCTTTGCTATAATAAGAAGATATGATCGAGAGGGAGTCACAAGGACTTTATCACTCTCCACTGACTCGAAGTCAATTTAGAGGTAAAAACCTCAACTAGACTCAAGAGTGAGTCACATACTGACCCGAAGTCAGTTTAGAGGTAAAAAAACCTCAACCAGACTTGATCGCAGATCAAGTTGTTGGACACATCCCATCCTAGACATAGAGAGTACGACAATACTTGATGCATCCATCAGTAATGCTATTGGTCTCTATCCTCATTTCCCAACTCATTGGCCAAATGAGATGTACTTCCATGAGTCCTAGATTACAAAGGTAGGATGTATGCGGGGCATAGATCAAAAAGAGGATGAACCAACTCAATATCATAACGGTGGGGAAAGAGCACACCAACAAGGTAAGGCGAACCTAGCCCTGTGGTTGCTTATAGCTCCAATTAGCAATCCCCAAGCCCCCTAGAGCTCCCAGAGCTCATAGTCCAACTCAAGCGGGACCCTCGCAATAGGGTCTGTTTGTCCACGATACCAAGCTTCTCGCAGAAGGTTAAGAATTTGACCTTCCCCAAGGGCTTCGTGAGATTATCTGCGACCTGCTCATTAGTCCCAATGTGATGGAGCCTTACGACGCCTCGCTGTACCATGTCCCAGACAAAGTGGTACCTGATATCAATATGCTTGGATTGGTCGTGGAACATGGGATTCTCAGAAAGACGAATCCCACTTTGGTTGTCGCAAAGGATCACGGTGGTACCCAGCACATGCCCAAACAACTCAATAAAGAGCTTTCTCAAGCAGACAAATTCACAATAGGCCCTACTTGTTGCAATGTATTCGACCTCGGCGGTGCTCAAAGCAACTGATTTCTGCTTCCTGCTCATCCAGGAGATCGAAGTAGAACCTAGAGTGAAGCAACATCCAAATGTGCTTTTATGATCCACCACACTACCTGCCCAATCGGCATCGGTATATCCATGGAGCCTCATACTCGTGGTAGTGTATCTCAGCCCATGGTTGATTGTGCCACGAAGATATCTCAAGAGATTCTTGGCACCAATCAAGTGAATGTGATGAGGCTCGACCATGTATTGACTCAACGTGTTCATTGCAAAACATATGTCCGGGCGAGAGTTCACTAAGAACATCAAGGCCCCCATGAGTTGATGATACTCGGTGGGATTTCCCAACTCGGGCCCAACAGCACTTCCACACAACTTCTTAAAGTTGAGTTCCATCGAAGTAGTCACGGACTTGCAGTCCACCATCGCAAATCTCTCCAGTAGCTTCACGACATATTTTTCTTGAGAAAGGAAAATCTCACCTAGCTTTTGCCAGACCTCTAAGCCAAGGAAATAGTGCATCAGTCCTAGGTCCTTCATCTCAAACTCGGAAGCTAGCTCCCTCTTACATTGATGAATGAGAGGGTCAACACCTGTCAGGAAGAGCTCGTCCAGGTAGAGAACCAAAATGAGAGGCTTGTCATTATCAACCTTAAAATAAAGGTTTGGGTCAGCATCACTTTGAGTGAAGCCCAGCTTCATCAAGTAGCTATCGATCCTCTCATACCAAGCCCTGGGGGCTTGCTTCAACCCATAAAGGGCTTTATTAAACTTGCATACATATATGTCTCTATCTCGGACTTTGAACCCCAGAGGTTGTTCCACGTAGACCTCTTCCTTGATTGAACCATGTAAGAAGGCAATCTTCACATCCATTTAATGGAGACTCCATCCTTGCATTGCAGCAAGGGCAATGATCGATCAGATGGTGGTGTAGCGGAAAACAGGTGCAAATATATCATCATAATCTATGCCTTCCTTTTGAGAGAAGCCTCGGGCAACAAATCTTTCCTTGTAGTTTTCAACACTTCCATCGGCTCCATGCTTGATCTTGTAGAGCCATTTTGAGGTGACAACAGATCTGTCCTTTGGTCTAGGGACCACATCCCAGACATCATTCTTCATGATAGATTCATATTCCTCGTGCATAGCATCCTTCCAAACTTGATGCTTTACGGCTTCTTCAAAAGTTCCAGGCTCAGATTGTACAATAGTACTCATGGTTGCTAGTTACCCTTGGTACCTATTCGGCTTCTTACTTTCCCAGAATGTTCCCCTAGGAGCAATATGTCTCTCGACATCTTCGAGAGTGTCTTTTATCCATGAAGGTCTTCTTTTATTTGAAGAGGGTGAATCTATAGGATCCATCAAACCTTCAACATCGGGCATCGGTTCAACCTTCGGCTCTTCCTGCCTTCCAGCTTCTTCTTCTTCTTTTGAGATAGGAAGATTTCTAACCTTCCTGAGGGCAACATCTTCATCGAAGGTGACATCATGGCATATCTCCACTTCTCTTTGACCGAGCACATAGATTCTATATGCCTTTGAGGTTTCACTATAGGCCACAAACATTCCCTTCTTCCCAGAAGCATCCAGCTTGCTCCTCTTTTCTTTCGGCACATGAAAATAAATGGGACTTCCAAAAACTCTAAAATGAGAGACATCGGGCTTCTTACCAGAGAAGACTTCTTCGAAAGTTTTGGAGTCCAATGCGGAATGTGGGCATCTATTTTGAACATACACAGTGGTGTTGGAAGCTTCTCCCCATAGGAACTTCGGAAGACCTTGGTCATAAAGCATGGCACGGGTAGCTTTCAAAATGGTTCTATTCTTCCTTTCAACAACACCATTTTGTTTGGGAGTCTACACAGTGGTGGTCTCCCTCTTAATGCCAACTTCTCTGCAATAATCATTGAATTCATTCGACTCATACTCGGTTCCATTATCAGTCCTCAAAATTTTGATCTTCTTCCTTGTTTGATTTTCAACCGAGGCCTTGAAGGTACGGAACCACTTGAATGCTTTGTCCTTCTTCTTCAAAAAATATATTCAAGTTTTGTGGGAGAAATCATCTATAAAAGTGCTATAATATAAGCATGCTCCCAAGGATGTTACAGGCAACATACCAGATAGATCAAAATGTATCAATTGCAAAATATCAGATGTCTTCGTGACACTTGAGGGGAATGGTCCCCTTGTATGCTTTCCTCCAGCACGACCCTGACATACACCTTCATGATCATCTTTGAAATCGGGCATCCCTGTCACCACCTTCCTTGGTTCGGGATGGGCTTTGTAATGAAGGTGTGCAAACCTCTGGTGCCATAGCTCGAATTGAAGAGTTGTGTCACATGTCATGGCCCCTTATAGAGTGTGCAAAACCTGAAACCAAGAGTGAACCCTTCTTTGAAGTTCCTCTTCCAAATGCGTACCTTTCGATTGATGAATGCCACCTTGAATCCTTTGTCTTCCATTACCGAGATAGACACTAGATTCTTCTTCAAGTCAGGTATGTACAACACATCTTGCAAAACGAAGGACTTGACCTCGATTTAGATGAAGGGTCACAGTCCCTATCCCTTTCACGAGATAGGTGGCATTGTCTCCAAGGATAATCTCCAAATTAGTATCCTTTTCCATCAAATCAGAGAGGGCTTCCTTATATCCAGTGAAGTGCCTTGAGGCACCACTATCAGTCAACCAATTGTCCAGGGTGTCTGAAGGAGATGCAACAGAGAGGGAAGATATAAGAATATAATCATTTTTCTTATCAACAACATTAGATTCATCATACCTGGAGTTTCTTGACCTCTTGAAAGGTTTCCCATTTCCACTTCGATCAGAGGGAGCCTTCCTCTTTCCTTTGAACCTGTTGTTCCTTTGATTTCCATTCCCGCTGAAGTTGTTGTAGTCATCATCTCCGGAAGAGTCCCTTCTATTAGGGCACTATCTTGCATAGTGACCAAACTTGTTACAAGTGTAACATCTTCCTTTTCTTCCTTTGGGACCCGCTCTTCCATGATTTTGATTTCTCAAACCAGCATTGTTCCTCTTCTTTGCATGAGTGGGGAAGGCAGTAGGGTCCCTTCCATTCCCATTAGAGGGATGGTCTCTCTCCATCATCGTTGTCTCCTCTTGAGTGCATCTCGCCAACAATTCATCAAAATAAGGAATTATATTATTATTGATAATAGTAGTATTGAATACAAAAACATGCCCGAGGAAGTCCTCCAAGAGAATGAGAGTGAGCTCTCGATTAGCTAGGCCTTCTCCAATAGCTAAGAGATCATTCTTGATTTTGGTGAGCCTCATGAAATATGATTGGATGGATTCTCCTTTGCCTTTCTTGATCTCCTTCAACTTGTTCTTCAAAAATAGGATTTGATTAGCATTGCTAGCCTTGAACATGCTAACCAACTTATCATACATCTCTTTAGATGTGCCCAGCTCGGAGATATAAGCAACCAAGTGCTTATGAATAGAATCCCTGATGATATTCTTCTCCTTCACTTCCCCTTTCTTCTACTTTGTCTTAGTGGCAGCCGGTGCATTTGATGGAGGCTCATTGATCTTCCCCTGCACATAATGCATAACATCTTGTTCTTCCAATGTCAAATCCAAAGACATTTTCCAAGCATCATAATTAGACTTGTTAGTCAGCTTATCATCAGATTTGAAACCCTTGTATGATGAGGAGGCCATTGATCCCGGTCCTTGATTTTTCAACTTCTTCGGTGACTTCTTTTCGCACTTGCTTGGGCTTTGTCTTCACCTCAGCTTTGATACCATGTTAATTTTAGTTAACCATGGTATGTTCTATGCTTAGAGCAGTTTACTTCAATCTTCTTATTAGCCCAATTCAAATTCAGATTTGCAATTACATAATCATTGAAAGTAAATGCTGATAAAACATAAAATAAATTGACAGAAGACAAGCCAATACAAGAGACAATAATTTATATAATTCTTATTATTCAGCGGAGAGAGAGAAAATGTCTTTTACAATAGTCAAAAGGATGCCCTAGCTAGCAAAGACTTTGCTGGGTCAAACCAACCCTTCAACCTCCAATCAGGTTCAATCAAACACAGTCAAATTCAACCTTCCATCAATGTCACACACAACCCAAATCCAGTCCACAAAACAGTCAACGTAAGAGTCAAAATTCTGTGGTCAAGGCTGTGGTCAAAGTCAATGTTTGACCTCGATTTTTGTGCTGCGGCCTTCCTAGATCAGATTTTCTGGGCAAAAAACACAATCAAACGAGGTGGGTTGACTCAAAGTCAACGTTGGTCAACGCTGCCTAGATTTTCCCTAAAACAATTGGAAAATTGCAGCTTCAGATTCACGCGTGGGAGAGAGAGAGAAGCCTTTTCTAGGTTGTATGAACCATCAGATGAGTGAGATGTGTGAGATGAGTTGATGAGAAAATGAGCATCAATTCTCTCAAATTTATATCCATCAATGAGGGTGTGTGACACATCTTTTGGGGCTTGTGAGCCTACATTACAATTCTAGCTGACCTTGACAATTTGCACATGTGTGGAAAATAAATTCAAAATATAAGTTCTGCTCATCCAAACAAGATGATTTTTAGATCAATCTTGCACCTCTCCGAAAGAGGAATCCAACAAAAATATCATCTCCATCATATGAGCAATGGAACATGGAGTTTGGACCTAGTTGCTCAAAAATTAACATTAGACAAGTAAGAAGATTGAAGTGTTGAGATTAGATAATGAAGGAGATATATTTCCAAGGAGTTTGACACTTTTTACAGGGAAGAAAGGATCAAGAGGGATTTGACAGTGCCTCAAAACTCATAGTAGAATGGGGTTGCAGAGAGGAAGAATTGCTCGTCATAGAGACTGCCAAAACAATGATCCATGACCTATATTTGTCCATGTATCGTTAGGCAGAAGCATGTTGCATAACAATCTATATTTTGAATCAGTGTCCTCAAAGGATATTGAAGGACAAGACACCATAAGAAGCTTTCACCAATAAGAAACTATAGGCATCACATTCCATGTGTTTTGATTGTCCTATATATATTCATATTCCTAAGGAGAAAACAACTAACTTGGAACCCTCTAGTTTGAAGAGTAGTTTTGCGGGATACAACCAAAATTCTAAGATTTACAAAGTCTACATTTTGTCTTATGGGAAGATAATTGTAAGCTTAGATGTCAAGTTTGACAGGGATGCAATGTCCTTTAAGTCTCAAAAGCCTTTAACATTGATTGAGGAGGTTGAGAAGATTATTGCCCCAAAAGCTAATCCACAAATTCTAGGTAAATCAGAGTTGGTGTAGTTAGCTTTTAGCATAGGAACAGAGACAAAATTACCACCTCATACAACAAGGTGCTTGAGGTGGTTTACATAGACATTGTAGGAGAGAGAGTAGCAAGTTGATGCTCTAAAGACTTCTTTATGGGTAAGCCATCCTCCTAAGAAGTTTCCCAATTATATTGCATTGATGTCTTACATTATTGATGCAGAGTTATCTAGTTATGAGGATGTTGAAATGTGTAGCTTGGGAGGTACTCCCACAACCTCTGGGGTACTGGGTGTTGGGTCAATTTACTAGGTAAACTAACACAAGTATTTAATTATCAATCTGGGTTTGTAAAACTTGGAAGCATGTCCAAAATATATGGATTTCAACTACAGTCAATTTTAGAAGACAAATTATAGAATTTGAAGGAAATGCATATTATAGATATAAAACTTAACTAAATAATTTTTAATTCAATATGTAATAAGCAGAAGAAGAGGCTCCTAACTTAGGAGAACCAGGTTGACCTTCTCTACAATACTACTTCATGAACATAAATCAAAATCACTGATGAACAATAGCTTAAGATGCATAAAAGAATAAGAGAAGAGACTCCTAACTAAGGAGGTCCATGTTGTCCTTCTTTATAAGTTTATTCATCATTAATAACATTGTATGAAAACTTGAAATTCATAAAATAACTTTAAACAAAAGAAAGGAAGATGAATTCTAGTTTCTATACTTTGATCAGATAGAACGAGAGTTTAACTTGAACACTGGTTTGACCCTTCATATGCAGATTAGAATTTAGACTAAGATTCATCAGCAAACATAATAAATCATCATGCATCTAATTAACTGATTTAAACATGAAGCAAAACTAGTTTATGAAATTTCAGCTAAATTAATCAGAAAGTGCACTTAGCTTGGTGTGGGGGCCCTCCACCCTTGCCTTGCACACTGAAAGTACTTCTCAGCTACTAGAACTTAATCAATCATTCACCACATTGAACGACATAAAGAATATAGAATTGGTTTCTCCAATTAACTCACAATATTAATAAATCTCAAAATGAAATCATACAAATTCTACATGTTCATGCCGTCAATGTTCTTGGCTTAAATAGAAAAATATGAAACAAACTTGACTAAAATGTCTCTAACAGTCATATTTATCCTTATCCCAGCTATCTTGGTCGAGCTCATCCATCCAATAATTCAAAATCTGAAAAATTCCACAAAATACTAATTTTGGCCTATTTCCTAGGGATTTCCTGAATCACAGGGCTTGTTTGACCAGCTTTGACCGGGCCTGTTTTAGCTCGGTTTGACCGAACCAATAGGTACACGTCCATCCTTGGTTCCCAAGCTTTCTAAACATGTGCTCAGCTTGTGCCCAGGTGTCCTGCAAGTATGACTTCAATGAAGTCATTACGAGAATTTTTAGTCCTGTCCAAAAATGCACTTAAAATCCAATTTTTGTAAAAACATCTAAAAATTGAAAAACATAATTTATATACCTGAATATGCATAAATTGGTCAAAATAGGGTGTATATGGATGGTATATGGTTGGATATAATGGAAATTAGGTGTATTTAATAAGCAAAATTTGATAAAAAATGAGGGCCAACATCTCCCCTTTGCTGATTTGCAAGCATGTCCTCATGCTTCCTTTCTCGTCTTAGACCTTCTAAGCTCTAATGTAGCCATTGTACTTGATATTGATGCCTCTTGATGTGCTGCTTGTAGAAGACAATCAATTCCTTTGTACTGTTCTCCCTTGTAAATTGTAGCCATGACCTTTTGTTTCTCATACTTGTACTTCCATATGCTTTTGTCATTAAGCCACCTATAAGCTTGCTTGGAAAGAAGAGTATTCTTTGTTTCTAGTTTACCAACTTTCTCATTCAATTTTTCATTTACTTTTATTAGTTTTGCATTGTTTTTCTTGTATGTCTTGTTTTCCTTTTTCAAATGCCTTTCTAGAATTCTACTTACCTCCAATTTATCTGTTAATTTTTTTATCTTGTTGAGGTGCAACTTTCTCTCCTCTTCTCTTGTATCTTTGGCAAATGAGGTGGCTCCTACTTCAACATTGTCAAAGTCTGAATCTTTCTCCAATGGTTCCTCATAGATTTCTGTAATATTCCCAATTAGCCTTGCTAATTGGAATATTTCATTTTTGCTTTATTTTGCCGCTTTAGCTAGACATAATAAATAAAGTGAGAAATAAGAGGGGTCACCTCACTTTAGTCATCTCACTTTATAAATAAAGTGTTCTTTTCCTAGTAGATGAACGTTGTAACTTAAAGAGGGGCCTTGGGGGTCCACGTGATTATGATGGGGGGAGGCATCAGGCTGACCCAAGGTATACTGCGCAGGTCAGAGAAGAGTAAGGGAGCAGTTAAATTTTGGAGGGAATTTGGCATTATAAAAGGAGAGGTTCTCACCTCATTTTGATCATTCATGATTTGATATTCTTATTGATAGCTGGACTCTTGTCTGCTTCAGCACGCCGGTTGTTTAGTCGGTCTGCAGCACTGCTTAGTGCACGAGTGTCTCCGGTCGGAGATCTCACCCTTAGCCTCGGGGGACTTCGAGTGCCTGCCCTAGTAAGGTTTTTCTGGTTTCACCCTTAGCTTCGGGGGACTTCGAGTGCCCGCCCTAGTAAGGTTTGTCCTGAGTATACTTTTCAGTTCCAGTAGCAGCAGCAGCAGTTTCTGAAGCATATCTGAGGAGGAGAAAGCCCTCTTGTGGCTGCCCAGTTCAGAGAAGAGAGGACGATGTCTCATCAGGAGGAAGGAGAACGCTGACCAGCCCTAGAGAGAGGACGCTGTCTATTTCTGAAGGAAAGGGTTGCAGATCTGAAGGCCATTGATAGATCCAGCCTTGGAGAGGGTAGATCTGAGCAGATACTTGCAGATCTAGTCTTGTATGTTGCAGATCTGGAGGTTTAGCACTAGATCCAGCTTGGGGAGTTGCAGATCTGAGAAGATATTGTCAGATCCAGCATAGATCTGAAGAGCTAGCAGCAGATCTAGCCTTGTAGCACGCAGATCTGGAGAGATAGTAGCAGATCCAGCCTTGTATGACTCAGATCCAGCAGATCTGGGCAGAGAGAACGCAGATCCAGTCAGGGAGGACGCAGATCTGATGAATAGGGTCTTTATGTGGGGTTCTGACAGCATTTTTCAGTGTTTTCAGCCTTGAGGAGTTGGTCATCTCATCAGGAGGATTTGTGGGTAGATCCAGCCCTTTGCCAACCTATTTCTTGAGCTTTTGAGCTGTTCCTGAAGGCACAGCGTTTTTGTAGGAGGAGGGTTTCTGGGGGCGATTTTCGGAGGTGGTCCATTTGCTTCACGGTTTCTGGGTTTTGTCCGGAGCAGCGAGTGTAGGTGATCGGTAGATTTTCAGCTCATTCCGGCAAGGGGATCAGCCCCTAGCTTCAGTTCCTTCCAGCAGCTGGGATGCAGTTTCTGTAGCAGCCATTTCTTATTTTTCTGAGAGGGTCTCCACTTGCCTAGGGCAAGGATAGGTGCACTCATTCTGATTATCTTGTACTCCTCTCTATATACTTTCAGATTAATAAAATGGCTCAGTTTCCTGGTATTCTATGTGTCATTATTCAGTGATCTGATTCAGCATTGCATATTCTATATCTGTTTGGCAAATTTTTGTTTATTACTGATTTATTTCCTTTGGGGAGATATTACGGTGGTATCGAGCATAATTACGCTCGACTGTGGTCTATGACATCCGAAAAGAAATCATACGAGCAATAGCAGTTGCCAATTCCCGAGAAGCAACGATTGGAAAAAGGGCCAAAATGAAAAGAAAAAATTAAATGCAGATTTTGGAATTAGGAAAAACGTTTTACGCGGTTTTTACGGTTTTGAGCGAGGATCACTTTCCCAAATTCTGGAATTTTCTGAATAGTTTGTTGGATAAATCGGAGGTTGAAGTTAAGCCACGGTATGGTTTTACGACGTAGGTAAAGTTGAGAACTGTGTTTACTTTTTAAACGAAGGTGATGGCGGTGATGAATGAAGAGGAGATTTAGGGAGACAGAGATGTGGCGGTCAATGGAGGCCATGTTGGCGAAGTGGGTGAGAAGTTGACGGAGAAGATGGATGCAAAGATGGATGCATTCATGCGGAGGTAACCAAGAAGGTTTGAGGACGCGAAGAACCCCCTAGGGTCTTTCGGTCGTGAGATCGGGGCGGCGTCTAGGTGCACATACGGATGCTATTCCCATTGTGGCGGCCCCGCGAGAAGGTCGATTCCATGGACACGCGGCTACTATGCCTACTTTCTAGGTAGAGGAAGAGGAGCGACGCAGAACCGGGGAGAGGTGAATCTAGCTCAACATGCGACTGCGGTTTCGGATTGGCGGAGACGCGGGACAGGAATTCATGGATGCTCTCCCTTTTGATCAATATATCCGATTCCGATGCGGTATCAAACCCCACGAGCGGCACCAGCACAAAGGGCAGGATGTGCAGGTGAGCACCGCCCGACTAGTAGAGATTATTCGTGACCGTCGTGAACCTCACGACACGGAGGGAACAAGCCCTCACCTTGATCGGGGCTTACGGCGCACGAGAGGACAAATTCCATCTCTGAGCATTTGACGGGTCATCGTGGGCGCTCGGGAAGGCTTGGATGGACAAGTTGGATACCTCTTTCGACGGCCAGGAGTATCGGCCATTAAAATGGTTACCTCGCATGGAGGATGAGGACACGCGTGAGTTGCGGGGAGTTCGAGACACACCTGGTGTGACAGGGACTACCATCATTAGAGCCCTCCTTGGCCAGGTAACGGTTGATATGATGATGGGGGAGATAGAGCCTACCCGGGTAGAGCCATCCATTGAGGTGATGGCGGAGCCGTGTCAGGGTCTTCGAGTGGTGACACAGAGATGGGTGAGGTATCGGGAGATATATCCCATTACCCAGGTGAGGCACTAGGAGATACGAGAGGTATTGGATGATGGTCGCGAACGGTGTCATCGGCTTCGGACGAGACTTTCGAGTTCGAGGGAGAAGGCGGGTGGCCTGGAGTTGGAGGACCATTTTGTTGCGGGACCGAGGAGGCTGGAGGGTATGAGAGTGACTTGTGCCAAGTCGGCGGCAAGTTGGTCCACGATGGGGAGCAGTGGTTACTGATGGTACAACCCGAGAGCACGTGCCGGCGTCGGATCATTCCCCCTTCGGTATGCATGGATGGGACTAGCGAGTTGTTGGGTCATCTCTTCCCATTGGAGAGGCGAGCCACCTAGTCGGATCTGAGATATTGACTTGGATAGTGGTATGAGACGATCGAGTTGTACGGGATACGACATCCATATGTTGAGATTGGATGGAGAGAGATTTTGAGTTGGTACTCGGTGGAGCGGGCTATGGAACACAATGATTTGGTTCCCTTCTCACGAGAGCGAGATAGAATATGGAGGACATCTTCGGATGGATAACATCTTTCATGCTTGTGTTGGACATCACTGAGCCACTTCCCACATCGTGATGGGGAGGTTTTTGCCTACCACCTATTTGAGTCTTGATAGGGTCTAATTGATCCTTGAGAAGTTTACACATTCCAAAATCCCATGAAGTGCAAAATCAGAGAAGTTTGATTTGGAGGATGCCGTGGCCCTCAGGAAGAGTGACGGGATGAGGAGAAGGAGGCATCCACAAGCGATTGAGTGGATGGGGATGATGAGCAAGGAGCTAGGAGGCTACTTGCGGATACGTGCTACCGGCGACGTGAGAGCTTTGACTGCGGCTGGTTACTCTTGAAGTTTGGCCATCTCTTGCTTAAACACTCTTCCTAAGAGTCGGAGGGTGGAGGAAAGATGGTTGGATACTTGCATCATTGAAAGCGGAGTATGTATACGGGGTGTTGCTATGATACTTGTTATGTCTTCATCACATGAGTTGCATGATGGAAGTATGGGGAGCGGCAAATTGTTTGGTTGGTTTTGTTTAAGGAGAGCAAGGGCGGTCTGCTCTGCCTTGCATGATGTTGAGAGGGATGGCACTATCTCCTTGATCTTTGATGATGACGGGGAAGCACTTCCATCTTGGGGAGTATTCCACACTTATTACGACGATTATTAGAGGAGTCTTTGACAGGGAGCATGTCAAAGGACAGAGTCTTGTATTGACAGGAGCTTATTTGCATAAGCCCCCAGCGTTGTCACCTTGGAGCAGGACATTATGGATGAAGTGTGCGCAGCAGAGATATGGTGGATCTATAACCCATAGGTCCCGGGATCACTTCATATTTGGTGCACAAAGAGGAGGTAATGATGATAGAGACATCTATGGCATATTCTTCTTGACTTGGGTTTCCAAGCATGAGGAGGCTTATCTTCTTGCAGCACATGGTTCATTCTTCTTCATAGCATGCCTAGACACTATGAAGGACTCATCTATGGATCCATGTACCATCTTACTTCCAGCATTTGGCCAGATTTGTATAGGAGGCTTGATTATGAGGGAGACACATGAGCTGAATGTGCCTTTGAGTATTTTCTGCACTACATGTTCTAATAGGAGCATGGGAGGAGGCATGGCCACCACCACTACATATGTGTTCTCTTTTGAGATGGGCCATGGGATTGATATTCATCCATTGTACAGCTATGGGCAAGTGTTTGGTCTTATGTTGTTGTCATATTCAGACATTTACTATCCATTAGTAGATGTGATGGATCTTGTACATTGCTTGCCATGTGATTTTCTGAGGTTGCAGTGGATGAGACTGCGCTGTATCCTTGTGAGGGATTGTTTGCATTATGTATCCTCATGTGACACCTTCAGCAAACATCTCATTAGGATGATCCATGATGACCATGTCATATTCTTCATGGATGGTTTGTGTTGGGCCCGCTTGTTCTCCATTGATAGAGGAACCTTCTATGGTGGATTGTTTTTCACTTTGCCATTGGAGGGCAATGATTTTGCAGCCCAGGATCAGCATAGACTCTACACTTGTCATGAGTGGAGAGAGGGACAGCATGGGGTAAGCTATGATGCTTGCCAAGTCCATATTTTCAGCCCACCTTCATTACCAGAGCTTGAGGTGGAAGGAGACTTTCAGGAGTTGTCTTGTTGGGAGGTGGCTCATTTTGTCTGGGTGATTGCTTGGAGATGGAGGATCCACAGGAGGGAGATATTCCTCATTATATTTTCGACTCCATGCCTTGATTGGAGAGAGGTGACGAGTTGGTTCACAGTTGATGGGCCAGCTTACACAGTCATAGATGCAGAGCAGCAGCGGTCATGGTCTTTAGTCATAGCCAGAGGCAGTGAGCAGTTCAAGTCACGGGACTTGTGCGATTATTGGCCACAGTGGCGATGGGATCCGGGAGGACTATTGATTGGCTGGTACCATGAGAGGCCAGTTTGGGATCCTGGCATTGAGATATCCCTTCATATCATGGTGATGCAGGAGACAGAGAGGTTTCAGTGGGACCCAGGCACATTTTGCAGTATTGGCGGGGAGCATCAGCCAGAGAGTAGGCTTGTTCAAGCATTGCTTGAGAACAAGCAATTTTTGCCGGATGAGGATGCCACTTGGGAGAGCGAGCAGACTTTACAGCATCCATCACTTCAGTTGCTTGAGGACAAGCAACGTTTTGCCGGGGGAGACTGTAATATTCCCAATTAGCCGTGCTAATTGGAATATTTCATTTTTTTGCTTTATTTTGCCGCTTTAGCTAGACATAATAAATAAAGTGAGAAATAAGAGGGGTCACCTCACTTTAGCCATCTCACTTTATAAATAAAGTGTTCTTTTCCTAGTAGATGAACGTTGTAACTTAAAGAGGGGGCCTTGGGGGTCCACGTGATTATGATGGGGGGAGGCATCAGGCTGACCCAAGGTAAACTGCGCAGGTCAGAGAAGAGTAAGGGAGCAGTTAAATTTTGGAGGGAATTTGGCATTATAAAAGGACAGGTTCTCACCTCATTTGGATCATTCATGATTTGATATTCTTATTGATAGCTGGACTCTTGTCTGCTTCAGCACGCCGGTTGTTTAGTCGGTCTGCAGCACTGTTTAGTGCACGAGTGTCTCCGGTCGGAGATCTCACCCTTAGCCTCGGGGGACTTCGAGTGCCTGCCCTGGTAAGGTTTTTTTGGTTTCACCCTTAGCTTGGGGGACTTCGAGTGCCCGCCCTAGTAAGGTTTGTCCTGAGTATACTTTCGGTTCGATGTGACGGTTTAAACATCGAGGAGAAAAGCCCTCTTGTGGTGCCGTTCGAACGTCTCGCGGAGGAAGGAAAACGGCCGACCGGCCCTGAGAGGGCGCGTGTGGAGAGAAAGGGTTGAGATGCGAAGGCCGGTGGTGGAATCCGGCCTTGGAGGGTGAATCGACGAATGCTTGCGGTCTGGTCTTGTATGTTGCGGTCTGGAGGTTTGGCACTAGATCCCGACTTGAGAGTTGCGGATACGAGGAGATATTCGGTCCGGCCTTAGATGCGGGAAGCTAGCGACGAGATCTGGCTTTGTATATTCATGATCTTGGAAGATGGTAGCGAGATCCGACCTTGTGACTCGAATCCGGCCCGGATGCGGGCGAGAAGAGCGCGGTCCGAGTCGGGGGAGGACGCAGATCTGATGAGTAGGGTCTTTATGTGGGGTTCTGGCAGCATTTTTCAGTGTTTTCAGCCTTGAGGAGTTGGTCATCTCATCGGGAGGATTTGTGGGTAGATCCAGCCCTTTTGCCAGCATATTTCTTGAGCTTCTGAGCTGTTCCTGAAGGCACAGCGTTTTTGTAGGAGGAGGGTTTCTGGGGGCGATTTTCGGAGGTGGTCCATTTGCTTCACGGTTTTTGGGTTTTGTCCGGAGCAGCGAGTATAGGTGATCGTGGGTGCCAGCTCATTCGGCGAGGTTGTTACTAGCTTCGAGTTCCTTCCGGCGGTGGATGCGATTTTCCACGTCCGTGACACCTGTTGACCCCACCCTCGAGGGTCTCCACTTGCCTAGGGCAAGGATAGGTGCACTCATTCTGATTATCTTGTATTCCTCTCTATATACTTTCAGATTAATAAAATGGCTCAGTTTCCTGGTATTCTATGTGTCATTATTCAGTGATCTGATTCAGCATTGCATATTCTATATCTGTTTGGCAAATTTCTGTTTATTACTGGTTATTTCCCTTTGGGGATATTACAATTTCTCTTCGCATTTTCTCAATGATTTCATCAATTTGTTTTGCTATGGGAGGTGGTTCAACAACTTGTATTTCAGGATCTTTCTCTTTGCCACTTGTTTCTTCTTGACTTTTCCTCCTATGTCTCCTAGGAATAGATAGAAAAGATGTTTCTCTCTCAACCATGATAGTATCCTGTTGTTTCTTAGACCTTGTCCCAGGATAGAAGGGAGAGTTAATTATGCTTCTTGTCTCATGAACTGGCTTCAATTTCTCCTCTATTACTTGTTCCTCAAAATGATGTTGGGCTAAAAATTCTTTCCATACTAAACCCTTGCTTTTCATTTGATATTCTACAAGAATTTTAATAAGCCATTGGTGGTAGATCTGTGTTTCTTTGGTTTCAGTCTCATTTTTCGCACTCTCTATCATTTTAACCAAGTTTTTGGAAAAGAAGTATGGTAGATTGATCTGTACTTCTCCCTATACGTGCTGGAGTAATCTGATGTGATAAAGATGTACTACACTATATTTGGTGTCACATGTGAAAAATATCTGTATGACTAACACCAATTCTGCCCATGGTTCATTGAACCACTCCCTTGGGATGCCCTTTGTTCTATCAAATGATCATTTTCTATGTTTTTCCAAGAAGAAAGTCCACCCTTTGTCTTTGAAGTGTAAGCCCTTATGGTATTGTTCTCCTGAAAGTGGAAGATCTAGAGCTTGAGAAAAGAATTCTAGGCTTAATGGAATAGATAGGTTCCCCACCATGGTTTGTTCCTGTGCATAATTGTTTATGAATTCCTTAGTGATACTTTCATTGTGCCCATTAAATTTTTGTAGCAAGCCTATCAGTCCAACCTTATATAGTTTTTCTATAGTATCCTTTTCCCAATTCTCTATCTGGAATTCATTTGGTTCCATTCTGGTGGCCATGCGCTCTGTAAACCAATTTATATGCCCTTGTACTGTCAACATTCTCATCATAAATAAAAATTCATGCACATATATACATCTCTGTCGATTTCTTCATGCATTTTATTCATGACAATTATTCTTACCTCTTCTCTAAAGCTCTTCAAAAGAAATGAAATTATTTGATTTGTGAATCTTCTTCAATCTCTGTTCTATTGCAAGAATGCGCCCTCTGCTTTCAAAAACTAATAAAAACAAATTTTCTTTATGTATAAAGATCATAAGAACATTGTTAGAATGTTTTTATTTCTCTATCTCCCATTTTTGTAATCTTTGTTTTATCAAATTTTCAAAAAAAAATTCTCCTCTGTTTTTGGTGTAGAAATGAATTCTCTGCCTCTAAAACGAAATTCACTGTGAAATAACCATAAAAAATCTTCCTACAGTGTCCTACTGCTCACGAATTCATACTTGACCCCTCTTCTACAGAGATAAATTCTCACCGTGCATTTGAAATTGGAACAAATTTGGCTCACTGTTTCTATAAAACAACAATCCAATAGCTCACTGTGTTTTTTCAAAAATCACACACTGTGTAAAACTCTGTATTTTTATATATGTGACAATTTCGTGGCTATGTGTGGAGGATTTCGATTTCGTTTTACCTGGTCTGGAGCAATCTCGAAGATTTCTCTGAGTTGAACCTCGTGCTCTTGCGTTTACACAACACAACTTCTGTTAAAACTCCCCTTTGACATCTAAAGATCCACATGTTTCATAGGTGGCAGAGTCGGGCTTAATGGTGGCAAAGAACCGAATTTATAACTGGAGTTTTGACTCATTGTTCAACAACATGATCCTGAGCTTCACTATCCCTAAAATCCGTTCAACAATGAAGAAAATCTGGAGTTAATCCTTACCTCTTCTCTTCACAAGATTTCTGTAATTTGTTGGAGCATTCAATCGACTCGGTGAACAGAGATCTCGACCTTCAATCTTCGTTAAAATCAATGCACATCCTTCTTATTTCTCCAGACTTCTTTGCTATTTCTTATGCTTTCTCTCTCAGCTCAAGTTTCTCTGTCTTTTCCACAACCTCTTCTTTGTGTTTTCTCAATGATTTCTGTCTTTCACGAGGTGTTTAAACGCATGCATGGTTGCACAACATCGTCCTCTTCTCTCTGAGCCTAATTATGGCCGTGATGGTGAAAGAAAACGCAAACACAGAGCTCTATTTGTTTTAATGGCGAAGGCTTACAGTAGCTTGCACATGGTTTGAATTGTGGCACTACACAGTGTTTTTGAAATATGTTGACCATTTCATATGCCGACCTCCTAACTCACATACCTTCGTGGCTACGTTCCTTTGTCTTGTACACTGTCCTTTCTCCACAGTGTCTATACACATCTTGTCACCACATCCCACGTTCTCTGTCATTTCGTTTTTCATTCATAGCCACCCTCATTACGCTGCATGCCCATACCTTAGTTTGTATGTATCATAATTTCATGTCTTTCGTTGCATTGCTTTTGCATTCTCACACTTAAGTTTTGTCATATTTGTATATTGCGCTCATTCCATACCTTAGGTTTTAACTTTTGTTATTTTTATGCACTTTTCTTAATTTAATTTTTAAAATGACCATAGGATAGGTCATTTTTTAAATTAAAATTTTCCTTTATGACACTAACCTTGTGTGGTTTTTGTAGGTCGATCAAAATTTCTGAAGGGAAGAATATCAAGTCCTTTATTTTTGATCAAAATGCTTATAAATGTTTGGGATTAATGTAATGGTATATGGAATGATGAATAGGAATGGGGTTAATGTAGGAAAGGATAATGAATTTATAATGAATATGATTATGATGGGTAGGATAATGAAGATAGTGTTTTATGTGGAATGTAGGTAGGATATAGGTAAAATGTAATGTGGTAAGCGTAATGGAATGCATATCAAGCTAAATTAGTTTTAACAATTTCTAGATTTTTTTTTTTAAATCGAGATTTTAAGAGCAAATTTTTTTACACTTACTGTACTTGTACTCCCGTAAAATAGTTTGATGTCAATACTGTTTGATGATGTCCTTTGATCAAAATACTGGTTGATGGTTGACGATGTCCTCATGATCATAATGATAGTTTTATGATCTTATTTTGATGGAATATAGAGACTTATTTTAGCTTTCATGTTTTCGCATCTGATATTGATTCAGGATCCTTGAATGTTGATGTTGTTCAGGTCCTTTCTGCAGTGATATTATAAATAATGTTTCAGGTTCCTTCTGTATGGTATTTTCAACAATGTTTTAGGTTGCTTCTGTCATGTAATTTAGGTCCCTTCTGCATAATATTTTCAATGATGTCTTAGGTTCCTTCTACAATACAACTGCTCAAACTATTTGCATAGTTTTATTACGAACTTCCCCCTTGCTTATGTTAAGACTTGTCCTCAAGTCTTGCATTTCTTGGAAGATTCATTCTGCAAAATCAAGCTGAAGTAAAAACAAAACAAAATAGAGAATTCATATTGGCCAAACAAATTGGTTTTCTGATATGAATTTGAGTTTGTATTGTGCCAATCTCCTGGATTTTTACAACCAAACTCTTTAATTATTATTATTATTTTTTATTTTATTTATTTATTTACTTATTTAAATTTATTTATTTATTTATTTTTTATTTTATTTTTGTTTTTCAGGAAGTAAGGAAGGCATATCACTATGCTGTTCCATTATTTCCATATCAGTTTCTGTTGAAATTATTTTCAGAAAATCCTCTTTATTGATAGGATTATTGCAGACTTTAGGCCTATGTCCATTTACTAAAAATGAAATTGACGCTTCATCTATTGTTTTTATTTTGACTGCTCCATTGTCAAAGATCTCTTCTATCTCATATGGCCCAAGCCAATGAGTTGTAAACTTTGCTTTGAAATCCTTAAACTTGGCGTCAAACAGTAGTGCCTAGTCTCCTTTATGAAAAACTTTATTTTTAATGAATCTGTCATGCCATTTTATTCGCTTTTCTTGCACTAGAGATGTATGCTCTACTGTTTGTTGTCTTATTTCATCCAGTTCATTTAATTGCATCACTCGTTGTTGTTGTGCTTCAGATAGTTCCATTCCCAATTCTGCTGCAAGTTTATATGTATGTATTTGAAATTAAATGGGTAACATGACTTCCTTACCATATACCAACTGATATCGACTGAATCCAGTTGTGTTCTTCCATGTGATCCTGTATGCCCATAGTGCATCTTTTAAATTTTCCAACTAGTCCTTTCTATTCATCTGCACAGTTTTTCTCATGATATTCTCCAAAACTTTGTTAATGGGTTCCACTTGTCCATTTGCTTGGAGATGGTACAGAGTAGATTTTATGTGTTTGATTTTATACTTTTCTGTAAGATCCCTTACAAGTTTGGAGGTGAATTGTGCTCCCTGGTCTGTAACAGTTTGACTCAGAACTCCAAACCTTACAAATATTTCCTCAAATAGAAAAGAAACCACTGTTTCCTCTGTTGCTCTTGCCACTGCCTTTGCTTCCACCCACTTAGTAACATAATCTATACATACTAGAATGTACTTCTTCCTGTTTGAAGGGGGGTTTATTGGTCCCACAAAGTCTAGAGCCCATTGCTCAAATGGTGCTATGAGTACTTGTGGCTTTAATGGCATTTCATCTGATACCACAGGTCTTCCAGTTCTTTAGCAGTTGTCACATCTCTTAACATAGGCTTTGGAATCCTTGAAGATTGCTGGCCAGTAGTAGTCAAGTTTGAGCACCTTGTATGCTGTCCGCTTGTCTGCAAAGTGACCACCACATGGCTCGTCATGACATGCTTTCAAAGTATCTAGAATCTCGTTTTCTCTAACACATTTTCTTATTAATAGATCAAAACTAGTATAAAAGAGGTCACCATTGATCCAACTACATCTAGCACTTTCTCTAATTATCTTTCTTTTCTGTTTATTTCTGTAATGGGATGGTAGTATTCCAGATGATAAATAGTTGGCTACATCTGCAAATCATGGAATTTTAATAGTTATAACAAATAAATGTTCATCTGGAAAATTATCTGAAGCAGGATTTGGATCACCAAGTGAATGAAGCCATGATAGAAAGTCTGCTACTTGATTATCTTTACCTGGTCGATCTTGTACAGTGATGTTAAATTCTTGCATCAATAACAACCATCTAGTAATTCTGCCATTTGTAATTGCTTTGTTCATTAAATATCTTATGGCTGAATGACTCGTGTGAATGAATATTTGATAACCTGTTATGTAATGCCTAAACTTATTAACTGCATGCACTGTAACTAACATTTCTTTTTCTGTGACTATATAGTTCAATTCTGCTGGTGTTAAATTTTTGCCTATGAAGTATATGGCATAATTAAATTGGTTTTTTTCTGTCCAAGTGATGATCCTATAGCTGTGTCAGATGCATCAGTAGATATATGAAATGACAATGACCAATTTGGTCCTCGAAGAATGGGTTCAACTGACAATTATTAGTCCGTTGGAATTCAACATCTTTTGCAAGTAACTTGAATAGAGAGTTATTTTACTGAAATTTTCAATGAATCTCCTATAATAGCTTGCATATCCCAAGAAACTTCTTACTTCCTTTTGTGTTGTGGGTGGCATTAAATTCACAATGACTTGTATTTTTGCTGGGTCCACCTTAATTCCTAAAGAAGAAATATGGTGTCCCAATACTATCCCTTCAGTTAACATCATAAAGCATTTTTCATTACTAAGGGATAGATTTGTCTTTATGCATCTTTTCAAAACTTTTTCAACATTTTTCAAATAATCATCAAATGTTCTGCCATATACAGTGAAATCATTCATGTAGACCTCTACACATTCATGGATTAGATCAGCAAAGATTGCAAGGACTGCTCTCTGAAAAGTAGCAGGTGCATTACATAAACCAAAGGGAAAAACATTATATGCATATGTTCCAATGCTATCTTAATCTGATTGTATCCACTAAATCCATCAAGAAAAGAAAAGAATTTCTTCCCAGCTAATGAATCTAGTACTTAATCAATTAATGTTAACGGGAAATGATCTTTTAATGTGGCTTTATTGAGCTCCTTATAGTCTACATATATCCTCCACTTCCCATTTTTCTTTGGCACCACAACTAAGGGAGAAACCCATTGACTATTAGAAATAGAATAGATGAATCCAATTTGTAATAATTTCTGCAATTCTTCTTTTACTTTTTGTTTCATCATAGGATTCATTCTTCTTTGCGGTTGTCTCACTGGTTTGATATGATCATCAATGTAGATGTGGTGAATACATGTCTTTGGATGAATCCCCAACATGTCTGTGCAATCCCAGGCAAAAGCTTTTGATTATTTCTGTAATAATGCTATTACCTCTTGTTCTTGTGACGATTGTAAATTATTACCAATATTCAAATTCCTTCCGGGGCTGATTTCGATGATTTTACTTTGTGAATTGGTAATTGAGTTAACAAGAAAAATACTTTCAAATGAATTTTGCAATGATTGAATAGTACAATTTTCCTGGAAACACTAATTTAAAAGATGACTTGCAACTTCATATTGTGTTATTCTAAGCTACTCTGAAATATCAGGTTCTGAGACAAAAAGGTCTAATAGATCCTCATTTTCTTCCTCCTCTAAAATTATAGACTTGATTGATACTGAGAACAAATTGAGTTTCTTGTTGTTGTTGTTCATCAAGCCATGATAATAAAGAAGGAGATTGTGTTGGAGAATAGAGTGTAACATGTTTCCCTTCATCCCCTTGTGCAATAATCATACTTCCTGATCTGCATCCAATGAAGGCATCTGCTGTGGCTAACCATGGTCTGCCTAGAATTAAAGGATGGCCTCCTAAATTTGTTTTTGGCTACAAAATGAGAAAGTCTACAAGATACTCCCATGAATCCAAAGAAACAATGATATATTCTAATATTCCCTCTGGTACAACTTTAGATCTATCTGCAAGCTCTAAAATTGTAGTAGTAGGTCTAACGTTGTTCAATTTCAAGTGTTTCATAGTTTCTGTAGTCATAACATTTATAGCTGCTCCCAAATCTATTAAAGTGTTTGGAATTGAAAAACTATTGATCGAGATGGTAACCATAGGGATCCCAGGGTCAATATATTTTTCTATTGTTGTTTTTGTAGACATGAGACTAGCTAATCTGCCAATGACCTGGATTTTTGGTGGATCTCTTTTCCTTCTGCCAATTTTCTTGATGCATAACTCCTTTATTGTTTTTGCATAAATTGGAATATCTTTTATTGCCTGTAACAAAGGAATTTTGACATAAGCATTCTTCAATTCATCCAAAATGTCAAATTTAGACAGAGACATTGGAATTTTCTGTTCTACTAACCTCTCTGGATAGGGTGGTGTGAGTCATAATAGCTTTTCATTTCTGAATTTGATTTCCTGGATGAGATTTTTCAGTTTGTTCTCCTTGTTCAGTTTGTTCTTCTATGATTGGTGGCGAATCTTTGTGTAACACTTTACCAGACCTTAAGTGGACATCTTTTATGTGAAGAATAGAGTATGTAGGAAAGTATGTTGCTTCTTCCACATTGTATGCTGGTTTATCCACTTTGTTACTTGGATTAGCTACTGGCTGAGCTGGCAGTTGAGTTGATCTAGGAGGTGGTTGGTTAGAAAGCAGCTGAAGCTGCTGAGGTTGAGTTAGCAATGGTGCAGGATTTTGTGGTGGAAATGGCATTGGTTGAGCATGTTACTAGAACTATTGGTATTGGAATGGTTGTTGATATGGCCGTTGGTATTGATATTGTTGAGGATACATTTGTTGAGGTGGCTGGTTTCCATAACTATATCCTCTCCAACCTTGTGTAGGTTGGTTTTGGTATTGCTGCAGAGGCCAAGCCTACCATGGCATTGGAGTATTCCATGAATTCTGAGGAGGATACTGATAATTCTGGGGGTTTTGTTGAGGGAATTGTTGAGGCATCCTTGGTTGTCAAGGTCTCCTTGGTGCCATATAGTAAAGAGAATCTATCTCTTGTACTTCTTCCATTTGCAATTCTTTCAATTTTGGACAGTTTTCAGTTGCATGATTCTCTGTACAAAGTTCACACACTTGTATACCTTCCAAATGACATTCTCTAAGTGGATGTTTCTTCCTACACTTTGGACAAAAGATTGATAAGATTTGATCTTGTTCTTCTTTCTTCTTCTTTTCTTTTAAGACATCAACTTGTGTTCCTAAAGTGCTTAAAAGATCAGTTTTAAAATTTTCTAGTAAACTTCCTATTTCTGCCCTTTTTATTCCACTTGTTTCAGATTTGGAAGCTCTTGATGTAACATACCTTTTTCCACTTTTTGCTCTTCCCCTAGAATATTTTTGACAAAGTTCAACAATCTCATCAAATGGTAGGTTTGAGATATCTCCTTTGCCCATCACATTGAGAATATCTAAGTATTCATCTCTGATACCCTTAAGAAAAATTGTGTGGATGTATCGGGATTCAAAGAATGTTGTTTGGATTTTTGTAGATTGTAGAGAATTCTTTCTAAGTACTTCTCCAAACTTTCATCTTCTTGTTGTGTCATTCTAAAAATATCTTCTTTTGAGTCTCTAGCCTTGCTATAGGTTTGATACTTTTTAAGAAAAATTCTCTTCATGTCATCCCAAGAAGCAATGGTATGTTCTCCTAAACCCATAAACCATTTTAGTGTTGCTGCTTTCAAAGTAGTAGGAAAGAGACGAAGCTTGTGTGTGTCATCTGTGTATCCATAAGTTCTACATAAGATATCAAATTCAAACATAAATGAGTTAAGATATTCTGCTGACATTCCATAAAAGTTGGGCAACACAGAAGGTGGAATGTTTTTCATTTTCACTTCTTCTCCTAGTATTTCTCTTGTGTCTAATATTGGGAAGCCAAAGGTAGCTTCCTGATCATTGTCTTGTTCGATATCATGTAGTCTTTTGTTATCATATTCTCTCTTTGTTTTTTCTTCTCTTCTTCTTTCTGCTTCTATTCTTTTGTCTTCCTCTCTTTTTTCTCTGCTTCTAATCTTCTTTCTTCTTTTCTGTCATTTTTCTGTTGTCTCTCGTATTGAAGTCTTTGTTTAGGAGTCATAAGTGGCATATTAGATCCTTCCCCTTCTTCAGTCATTTCCTATTCAAAAATTTGTAATGTTTCAATATGAGACTAATTTGGTGTTTCCTCAACTATCTTAATTTGTTCAAGGACAAGTTGTTCTAATTGTTCAACAACTGGTTTTCTTGTTTCCTTTTGTCTTTCTATAAAAGGGGCTTCTTTCGGTGATTTCTTCCTTTTTACCTCTAAGGCCAACAAGGTTTGTCTTTCAATTAGAGTCAATCTTTGTCCTGATCTTTGTTTTTCTTCTAACTCCTCTAGAGTTGGTCTCCTAGCAACTGGTGTTGTTAGACCTGATGGTTCTGCCCCTATGGATGGTTGGATTGTTGGGGGTTTTTGTTTAATGAATCTACCTTTCTGATCTCTACCTCTAGGCATAAAGAAACATAACTAAAAGAAAAAAACTACGTTTTTGTTGTTTTTGATGTGTTTTTTATTTTTTTTATCTTCCTATTTGACTACTTTGAAATATGCTTCTCCGGCAACGACGCCAAAAATGTTGGGTCAATTTACTAGGTAAACTAACATAAGTATTTAATTATCAATCTGAGTTTGTAAAACTTGGAAGTATGTCCAAAATACATGGATTTCAACTAAAGTCACTTTTAGAAGACAAATTATAGAATTTGAAGGAAATGCATATTACAAATATAAAACTTAACTAAATAATTTCTAATTCAATATGTAATAAGCAGAAGAAGAGGCTCCTAACTTAGGAGAATCAGGTTGACCTTCTCTACAATACTACTTCATGAACAGAAATCAAAATCACTGATGAACAATAGCTTAAGATGCATAAAAGAATAAGAGAAGAGGCTCCTAACTAAGGAGGTCCATGTTGTCCTTCTTTATAAGTTTATTCATCATTAATACCATTGTATGAAAACTGGAAATTCAGAAAATAACTTTAAACAAAAGAAATGAAGATGAATTCTAGTTTCTATTCTTTGATCAGATAGAAGGAGAGTTTAACTTAAACACTGGTTTGACCCTTCATATGCAGATTAGAATTTAGACTAAGATTCATCAGCAAACATAATAGATCATCATACATCTAATTAACTGATTTAAACATGAAGCAAAACTAATTTATGAAATTTCAGCTAAATTACCCAGAAAGTGCACTTAGCTCGGTGTGGGGGCCCTCCACCCTTGCCTCGCACACTGAAAGTACTTCTCTGCTATTAGAACTTAATCAATCATTCACCACATTGAACAACAGAAAGAATATAGAACTAGTTTCTCCAATTAACTCACAATATTCAAAAATCTCAAAGTGAAATCATACAAATTCTACATGTTCATGTGTTCAATGTTCTCAGCTTAAATAGAAAAATATGAAACAAACTTGACTAAAATGTCTCTAACAGTCATATTTATCCTTATCCCATCTATCTTGGCCGAGCTCATCCATCCAATCACTCAAAATCTGGAAAATCCAACAAAATACTCATTTTGGCCTATTTCCTAGGTATTTCCTGAATGACAGGTCCTGTTTGACTAGCTTTGATCGAGCCTATTTTAGCTCAGTTTGACTGAACCAATAGGTACACGTCCATCCTTGGTTCCCAAGCTTTCTAAATATGTGTTCAGCTTGTGCCCAGGTGTCCTGCAAGTATGACTTCAATGAAGCCATTACGGCAATTTTTAGCCCTGTCCAAAAATGCACTTAAAATCCATTTTTTGTAAAAACATCTAAAAATTGAAAAACATAATTTATATACCTGAATATGCATAAATTGGTCAAAATAGGGTGTATATGGCTGGATATAATGAAAATTAGGTGTATTTAATAAGCCAAATTTGATAAAAAACGAGGGCCAACAGTGGGTTTGTGAGGAGTTGTCCCACAAAATGTGGGCAGTGTACCTGTTGAGCACACTTTGTCAACGACCCCATAGTAGTACACCCCCATTTTTTCAAATGGGATTCATCATGTTAGACGTGTGCACGCCATTCAGATTTCATCATCAGTGGATAGTTTTGTAAATGATGTAAACCCATTTTGCATGTTTATGATGTAAATGATCTAAGTAAGACCACCATGTATGTAGCAACCTAGGTAAGCCTAGTATTTTGGTGATGATTTCTATCCTAGGAGGTTTTTTGTCTCACTAATTCATTTGTGTTTCTCGACACAAGTGATCGGCAGAGTTTTCCCCTCTAGCCTCACCCCAAAGCTAGGGTGGATTTTGTCATCAAGATGTTAAGTGAGTCCTAGTGTTTTCTATCGAGTCTTTGTAAAAGCAGTTTGGGAATAATCCTAGCTAATTGGCTAGATTATTTTATTACAAACTACTTGGTCTATTAGATCATGTTTTGAGTCGCATAATTGGGTAGCTATTTGAGGATCTATACGAATGGGTATCCCCCCTTTATGTGTCGAAATGTATTTATCTTATGTAAAAAAGGTTGGAAAAAATAATTAAATCCCCTCTCAATCAATTAATTAAATTTTCTGGTCAATTTAAATTAAAAATCCTAAGCTAGAAATTTAATTAATTTTAAGTCCTAGATGAGTTAAAATTCTTCATAGGCAAAATTCGTGGGTCCTTAAAAAATAAATTTTTAAAGGTTCTAGACCAAGAGAATATTAAGAATTTCAAGAAATTTTGGACCTTTGGTGGTTAAGTCGAAGACAAAATTTTGAGATAATTAATTCAAAAATATTATTTTTGAGTTAATTAAAATGAAATTAAATGATAAATTCGAATTTCCTCAAAATTATAATTTCAACAGTCCAAATTAAAAGATAATTAAATCTTTTTTGATGGTCGAGATTATTTTGACATGGATCAACCGAACTAGCCGTTGGAGATTTTATCTTATAAATTAGAGGTATTTGTATGTCATTTGCATCCGATCTTTGGATCGTGCACTTGTTCTTAGAAGCTCTTGTAATTTTTTGATCAATAAAGCATAAAGACTTTGGGGTTACAAACTTTGGTGTTCCTTTTCCAGATCCATGTGGTGATATTGTCTCTAAATTCTACTACTTTTATTGGCATTTGATAGTTGATGGCCTTTATGGATTGATCTGCATACAAGTATCTTGTGCAATTTTTTGGGTTTTCTTAAATTGCATTTTGATTTGACAGAAATATTAGTTATCTATATTTCTGAAAGGTCTCATGGCTATTTTAAAAATCTCCATCAATCTAAAAGTCAGATCTAAGCGTGCAGAGATCATTATTCAAGATTTGAGTGTTTGGGGAAATCTTCAGTTAGATCAGCCGACTCTCAGATTTCAGAAAATCTGAAAAAACCCATTGTTTCCTAATTTTTAAGGTTATCTTACGGAATATTTTTTGCAGGGTCTTCCAAAGCTTGTGCCTAAATAAAAAATTTATCTTAATTTTTTTGAATTTAAAGTTAGATCTGGCTAGTAAGAGCCTTGGATCTTCAGATCTGGGAGTGAAGTCAGACTTATACTCCTCAGATCTGATAGATCTGCAACTGTTGTGCATAGATCTGTAAATATATTGTATAGATTTGTAATTTACATGTATAGATCTGAAGTTTTGTAACATAATTTTGAATTCTAACATTTGGGTTTTTAGGATTTTCGCTATTTTTGTACATTTTGGTATTGGGTTTTTTTTTTTTCACTTGTGTAGAATTAGATCTAAAAAATCAGCTAAGGAAATCTTTAGATCTGAAAAATCAGCCAATGAAATCTTCAGATCTGAGCCAGATCTAGACCTTGGACGGCAAGATCTGGGCTCAATATTTGTTTGCAAGAATAGACCTGAAAAATCAACCAAAGAAATCTTCAGATTTGAAAAATCAGCCAAAGAAATCTTCAGATCTAAGCCAGATCTAGACACTGGAGAGCAAGATCTGGGCTTTGGAAGCTATTTTTACAGGATTTTGGTCTCCAAAATTCTAATTTTCAAGTGGCAACATTATCCCAAAATATCAAGAATTTCAACGGTGGGATCTTCAAAGCCTTTGGTTAAGGGTTTGATCTCTAAACTCTTATTTTCTGCAAATTTTATTACAACAAGCAAATCATAAATAATAAGGCCCTAAAAACACATTTTATATGGTCAAAATTGTATAGAATTGCAAAATCTTCATTTTCAAAATTTTTGGCCATTTCGGCATCATTAATTTTGCCTAGATCTGACTTTAAAGCTTGCTGGAAATTACTGCATAACTCTAAAAAATCAGATCTGCACATTTCTGATGCATATCCTAAATAAGGTCCAAAAAAATTTGAATTTTCAGTTTTTCGACAAAACTTACTATTTTTAAACATTTTGGAGATCATTTTCAGTATTTTCATTTTGCTGATCTGTTATCAATTTACTGCTGTTATAAACTTATCATTTTTAAAAATTACTGAATCAAACTCTCTTAAAGCCTTAAAATTGAAATTTTCAAGTTTTAATATATTTTTGCTATTTCTGGAAGTATTTGACAGCTATTTTGGGCAGTTTTATCTCGCTGATCTATCACTGTTTCACTGCTGAAATAAAAATATCAAATCTGAAATTTCTCTTAATCAAGCCCTAAAAATTGATATTTCTTCAAGTTCAACAATTTTTACTATTTTTAGTCATTTTGGGCATTGGTGCTGATATCGTTTGTTTGCTGATCTATGGCTTAAATTATTGCTGCAATTTATATTTCAGATCTGAAATCTTGTTGAAGAATATATCCTAAGCTTGACTATAGGAAAAAATTTAATTTTTTGGATTTGCATTATTTGAAGAATATCATTTAATCCATAAATTACTTGATGAAGTGTTTACTGAGATTTAAATGTTAGTAAATTTCATATGTTTCAGTTGGGTTTAATAATCATTGGCATCTGAGTTTTTTGGAATGTTATCTATCAATTAAAATGTGTAATTAAGTCTTGTTTCATTTACTTGAATATTGGATGTTTATTGAATAATAATGTTTGGGAAATATTTTCAAGTAAGTGTAATCGATATCTGATTTTGAGAGCTCTATTGTGGATCTGTATATCTTTTAATCGAGTAATCTTTTGGGCATTTTCATAATTGACACTCTCGCTTAAGTACTTAGTGGTTAGATCAGATTATTTATAATCTAAGTGTTTTTGGCTTTTTAACATTAACTCTCATCTTCGAAGCTTGCTTCATCTCGCTCCTTCTTCAAATCGTTTTCCTTGCATTCTGAATTCTACATTAACATTGCATAGCAGCAGTTTCTCATCAAGTACTTGGTTGTAATTTCCTTAGCAGGATAGTTGACTCCATAAGGCACTTGTATCAATCTTTCCAATTCAATCGAATCATTTAATCTTGCTAGATCTTTTACAAGTATTTGGTCATTTAACTGTGTCTCCCGAACTGGTTGGTTTCCAACTGGTTCTCCTTCATTCCATTTCCATAGGGTCTACCCCCCTTAGTCTATTATAAGGAGACAACTTAAATAGAGAGATTGGGGATCAAGGTGACAACGCCCGATCTGAGTCGTTGTCACCGTGCCTAGACATTTTGTGCGACAACAGTACCCAACTGGTGGGCATTGTACCCAAAGTTGTGGGTGAAAGAGCAAGTGGAAAATAATTGTTTAATCATTGTTTGCAAGAGGGCACCCTTGAAGGGCTAAGGGGTACCTAGGGCTACAATGGCGAGGGCTAAAACAAATTAAAGATAATTTATTTCTTATGTTAGTGGGGTTTTTATGTGTATGCTCAAGTCGGCTTGGCCTACAAGTCATGCCCCTTGGGGTTTAATGTTCTCCCCAAAGACACTATAAGAAGAGATGAACTCAAGCTCACTTGACACACACTGCAATTGCAGTTCATCAAAGTGAAGACTAGCCTAAAGAACCACAAACCTAAAGGAGCTGAGCTAGAAAGGAGAAAAAGGATGAGTTTGTGTCTTGTTTCTATGTTCCAGTACAGGCCGAGTTGGGCGCTGTTGGACGTGTGGTTTAGGGCACGGTTCTGGCACATATGCGAGGGTTATATTTGTGACAGGCCGAACCTAATTTCTGTGCACCAAAGGAGGGCCAAGGCCCTAGTTGTTGGATTGTGAGGTTGTGAGGATTGTAATGATGCTGGTATAAGGGCCGCACTTCATAAAGGTTATGCACAAAAGTCTGAGGGTCAATCAAGTGAGATGAGTGCAGGAATTTAGAGATGAGGTGGCCGCAGAAGTACTTGAGTCTGAGGTGGCCACAGAGGTCTGTGATTAGGCCAAGATACCTCAGTGATATTGTGCAAAGGGCTGAGTCTTCCTTAGACTTGGGAAGAGGCCAGTTAAGGAGGTGTGAGCTGATGTTTGTGGCTGGGTTTTCTATGTGATGATTGCTAGGTTGATTGAGTAAAGGTCTATCCAATAAGGTGTTTGGGAACTGTGCTATTAAGCCCTATGTTCAGTCGTTTGATGTTGCAAATTCACAGTTAGAGGGCTGTTTATAAAATCCCTAAGTACAATCATCTTGGAGTAGCAAGAAGGTTGTTGTGATGCCTGTTTGTTGGCACCCTAACTTTAGTCACCTTGGAGCAGTGAGAGTAAAGTTAGTGGGCAGTCTTGTTGAGCCTAAGTACAGTGACCCTTGGTGAAGCAAGTGGATTGTTAGAGGCAGAGTATTGAAGCTGAACATACAAACAATTCTGGAGCAATAGAAGTACTTGTGAGCAGCAGTAGAAGAGGCATTGGAGCAACAATAGTCTCTGTAGTATAGGTGGTAAAGGACCAACTAGGTGTTCAAGGTAGGTGGACTGAAATGTTTGTGGTCAAGCACTTCTTCAGCAAGTAAGTCAAGTGTGTCTTGTTCAAGGGCAGATTGATGGTCATGTGTTGTTGACATCAAGCCCTAGTTTTTTCCTTGTATTAGGGCTAATTGTAAGGGCCACGATCCCTGGTACGGGAGCCCTATGTTTGTTGTATTAATGTTGTAATATAACAAGTTTTGGGTTGTGCAAAATCTATTGTGTACTTCATTGATTCGTTGTTGTACATTTTCCACTGTGCAAAGTGCTTGGTGTTGTGGTGTTTTAGTGTGTTTGTGATTGTGTTTTAGACATAGACCTGATTCTAAAGAGCCAAGGAAAAATCAACAGAGGAAATAGCATTTGATCAAATAGGGTAGGATGCCATGGTGGAGTACAACTCCATCATGAATAATTGGGAGATTGTGCCTAGACCAAAGGGGAAGTTAACAATCAATTCAAGGTGATTGTACAATGAAAAGCATGCAGTTGAGGATACCATAGAGAAAGACGAGGCTCGATTTATAGCTAGAGGATTCTCTCAAAGAGGGGCAGTTGACTATGAGGAGACTTTTGCTTTAGTTGCTAAGTATACCTCTATTAGGATAATCATGTCTTTAGCATCATTTTTTCTTTGGTAGTTATATTAGATGGATGTAGCGACAACCTTCCTCAATGGTGTGAATGAGGAAGAAGTATACGTTAATCAACCAAGAGGGTTTGAGGTGCATGGGTGAGATACCCATGTGTGCTGGTTGAAGAAAGCCCTTTGTAGGTTGAAGCAAGCATTGCGTGCTTGGTACTCCAAGAGAGAGTTCAAAAGGGAGCAATGGCTCCTCAAGATCGGAGAGATCAATAGGTTGCAGATATCTTGACTAAGCCCCTAGACCAAAAGGGAAGTTAACAGTCAATTCAAGGTGATTGTACAATGCAAAGCATGCAGTTGAGGATACCATAGAGAAAGACGAGACTCGATTTATAGCTAGAGGATTCTCTCAAAGAGGGGCAGTTGAATATGAGGAGACTTTTGCTTTAGTTGCTAAGTATACCTCTATTAGGACAATCATGTCTTTAGCATCATTTTTTTCTTTGGTAGTTATATTAGTTGGATGTAGCGACAACCTTCCTCAATGGTGTGAATGAGGAAGAAGTATACGTTAATCAATTGAGAGGGTTTGAGGTGCATGGGTGAGATAGCCATGTGTGGTGGTTGAAGAAAGCCCTTTGCAGGCTGAAGCAAGCATTGCGTGCTTGGTACTCCAGGAGAGAGTTCAAAAGGGAGCAATGGCTCCTCAAGATCAGAGAGATCAATAGGTTGCAGATATCTTGACTAAGCCCCTAGCAAAAGGGAAGTTTAAGATGCTCAATGAGAGGTTGGGTTTGGTGGAGAACACTTTCTTTGCTAAGAGATATCGTTGGAAATTTTCACCTATTTAGCTTGAAAATTTTCTCCAGCAATGGTGCTATAGCTCAACTATCGTTGATTACTGTGTGCAACAACAGATAGAGGGTAGTAGGTAGGAGGGAACAACACTAGTAGAATAAAGGAAGCATACAACAATTATCTAGGAGTGAGATAGAGAGGGTGCATGCAAACCTCTAGCATGCAAGTGCCAACCTTAGATTGCTTCCAGCATTGGAATTGATGTTCCAAATTTAGTAATTTCCTATTTATTTCAATTCTATTTTATTTAGTTTTCTAATTCTAGTTTGCTTTTTCTAAGTTTAGAAACAGATTCATAAAGATGACTGAGTCTAAGTTGGGCAAATATCTCTAGGACGCAATGATTGCTTGTGTGCATGCCTACTATTGCTAGTTGAAAACTCCAATCTAGGCACTTTCTCATGTAGGCCTAGGGCACACTGCCCTAGGCTGGAATTAGAATTAGGAAAGGGTTTACACATCTAACTGTTGATTTCTGGTAGCATCGGATGTGCTCTAAGTCTCAAATTTTGCAGGGAGGCTTAGACACATGTATTCCAAAGAACCCAGAAAGCGTTTTGGAAAATTCCACCCAGATTGTGTTTTAATGAAATAATTAATTATTTTTAATGGGATCCTCAGTCTAAAGTTAGGAAATTAAAATAATTAAAGGGTATTAATAAAACAAGGTGTGAATCTTCTAGAAAAAGACAGAGATCAATTCAAGTTAGCCATTGATTAACAATTTAATCTTGGTCGTTGAAGTCTCAACAAGAAGATTATAAGGACTTGATGGGGCATTTGGAAAACACACCAAGCAGATACTCAGTTACCCAAGATCGATTTTCTCACTAGTTGAAGTTTGGCAAGAGAAAATCTAATCAAAGGGAGGGTTGCAGGTTGGAGAGAGAGGGCATCAACAAGAGCTGAGAGTACAGGATCAGACTGGAGGAAGCAGCGAAGAGGAGGGACAGACCAGAGGCAGTGACGCAGTGGCAGGGACACCGTAGAGGTTGTGACACTGGGACTGCGCAGAGGCTGACGTAGTGAGATGCAAAGAAGCTATAGGGCCTCTCTAGGGTCATAATTTCACTGTGGAGCGAGTGAGAAAAATGTTTGTAAATTTCTCACAGATATTCCTCTTCTATTCTGTTGGTTATTTTTGTACAAGAGATTTTGTTGAAGAATAATAAAGAAACCCTCATCTATTACACCAGTTTTCCCACATTGGGTTTTTTCGGGGACAATTGTCCAAAAATATCTGTGTTAATGTGTTTATACTTGTGCTAGTATTTTCCTTGTATTTACTTTTCGCATAATTTTTATTATGAAGGCTGCAGTGTATTTCATTTTGATATTTACCGTAGCACATCATAAATAATTTGTTCAGTTAAACAAATAGAAGAAATCTAATCAATTGCTGCAGTAGGATTCTGGATAGCGGAATTTTCACATGGTATCAGAGTGAAGAAAACATATCCAGAAGAGCCAGTGTTGAACAGAAGAGGGAGATCATGAGACTGTGTAGGTAGTGAATCTAATTCCCTAAGGATTGCGCAGTCCAGTCCAGGAGGACAAATTTTCGTGGGAAAATCTCTCTTTGAATGAGTCGATAGAGAGAGAGATTTTCGGATCGAAATTTGCCAGTGATAGAGGGAGCAGCACAATAGGTTTAGTGCAGAGTAGTCTTCAGGTGGGACGCAATTTTTGTTGGGCAACAACATCAGAAATCGAAGGAAAAATAACACAGATAAGTATGGAAAATCTAGATGTCTCTGAATTATCTTCCAGATTGGAAGAAGACTTCGCATGCTTGTCAAGTTCAACATTTGTAGGTGTTTGGTACATTATAGCGGGGCTTCAACTCACATGACTGGAGTATGAGAATATTTCTCAAGCTATCAGAAAGAACAGATGGACTTCTAGATCACTATGAGAAACAAAACGAAATGCACTCTAGCAGGGAGAGGCACCATAGCGTTTCAGACGGAGGCAGGAACCAACATCAGAGCCACTAATGTGCTGCATGTGCCCAGGTTAGGAATGCATGTGATTTTAGTGTCCCAGTTATAGGACAAGGGATATGAAGTATACTTCATTGGGAAGAAGGTATATGTCAAACATCCAAGCTAGAAGAAGAAGAGGCAAATTGGAGCTCGAAGCAATAGACTATGCAAATTGCAGCTCGAGTCTCCAATGGCACTGATAGGTAGCAATCGTGATGGCAAAAAAGATCTGAATGAACTATGGCATAGGCGAATGGGACACTTGCACCACGGAGCACTAAGAATGCTCAGAGAGGCTGTCACTAGAGTTCTAGTCCTTAGTACTGAGCATGATGACGTATGCAGAGAATGTGTACTAGGGAAGTATGCTAAGGCGGTTTTTCCTAGAAGAAATAACCGAGCAGAAGGCATATTAGGATTGATACACTCAGACATTTTTGGCCCAATGTCCACTAGAGCTCTTAGTGGTGGCGAATACTTTGTCACCTTCATTGATGATTACTCTAGAAAAACTTAGATCTACTTATTAAAGACCAAGGATCAGGTCTTTGATCGGTTCAGAGAGTTTAAAGCTCTCGTGGAGAACATGACAGGGAAGAAGGTAAAGGTATTGGGCTCAGATAACGGTGGAGAATATATGAACAAAGACTTCACATATTTCTGCACAAAGGAGGGCATCAAAGGACGGTGGACAACTCCATACAATCCACAACAGAATGGTGTAGCGGAGCTGAAAAATAGAACTATTGTTGGGGCAGCAAAAGCTATGTTAGATGACCTAGACTTGCCTAGATTCTTATGGGTAGAGGCATGTAACACAGTGGTGTATATTCAAAATAGAACCCCTCACAGAGCATTGGGGAAGAAAACACCTGAAGGAGTCTTCACAAGGAGGAAGCCGGAAGTGAGAAACCTTTGGATATTCGAAAGTTTGGCATATTGTCACATTCCAGATGAGAAGTGTAGTAAATTGGATTAGACTGTAGAAAAGGGGTATCTCGTAGGTTATAGCGAGACCTCAAAAGCATACAGAATCTACATTCTTAGCAGCAAGAAAATTATAGTAAGGCGAGATGCAAAGTTCATGGAAGATAGAGATTTCAGGAAATCTCGTGCGATGCCAGCAAGGATCAGTCAGTAGAGGTTCCTCTAGTCCAACAACAGTAGGGGCAACAGGGAGGACAGACACCAGGATCGAGTACAATGACTAGTACCAAAATGGAGAGATCTTCCTTGGGCAAGGAAGATATGCTACGGAAATTATGAAGATATTCAGAATGCAGGATTGCCGACCCATGGCGATGCCTATGATCACCAATTGGAAGAAAATAGATGCATCAGGGGACAAGGAAGTAGACCCACCTTGTACAAACAACTCATTGGGTCACTCATGTTGGAAATACTGAGAGGGGGGTGAATCCGTATTTCTTTTCAATTGTTATTTATTGCCAGTTAGATTCTTCACAATTAAAGACAGAGAGGTGTATAATAATAATATTAAGAATTAATAAGAACTTCAATCCTCTTTGTAAATAATAGTATACAATAGATGAGTGAGGTCACCAACCCTTTTAATGAAACAGGCACCAACCTGTTGCCAAGCACCAACTTGGACTTTGATGAGGCTCCGACCTCTAGGGCTTTGAGCCTATCTTCTCAAGGCACCAACCTTGTGTTTAGGGGCACCTACCCCAAGGACACCAATCCCTCAGTCTCTTTTAATAGAAGATGTGTGATATACTTACTTGACTGTCATCTACAAAAATTCTTCACTGTTCAATTCTTCTTGATTTTGACTTCACTATTTCTTCACTTGTACTTTGTCCACCATTTGACTCCGCTACTAATGCTTCGCTACTCACTGATTTTCATTCACTGTTCTTGGTTCCAAAAACTCAAATCTTCATGCTCGGGACAAGTGATCAAGAAGGCTTCTTTTGTTTTGTTCCACAATGTTGCTATGATGCAATCCTTGTCATAATTCAAATGCTATTGCGACTTCCTATTATTGCTTACGATTTTTCAACTACACAACAAGGTTACTTTGGAATATTATGAAGGTCCGGCACTAAGATCACTGCAATTTTTAAGAGATCCAAGCTACTGCAATACTGAGCCAAGAGATCTCTGTAATATTTAGGTTACTGCAACGTTCAAGAGATTCGAACCATTGTGGTTTTAGATAAATCCGAGCTGTTGTGATGTAGAGAAGTCCGAGTTGCAATATTATTTAGGAGGTCTGAACCACTGTTAATGTATGCGAGGTAGTGAGTTTGTCAAGACTGAGCTATGGATCTGACCTTCTGAAATGTGACACTCACAAAAATCCAAATCTCTGCAATTTAGATGAGACCTTTTTAACCCCAAATAGAGTATCTTCTCCTTTATATATTAAGTTCACGAGATGTGAACTGAATCTGTTCTGTGTGTGCTTGATGACCGAATTTCTGTGTTGGAGAAATGAGTTACAGATTGTATATATATAGCCTTCTTTGCAATAACAAACGAAAAGACACGTCCCTGTTTGGAGGCTGACTTGTGTCCTTGAGCATAGGTCGGCTCAATATCAAAAATATATATTTTTTTAACTTGAAAATTCGATATCTCAAAAACTACTAGGAGTTTTGGGACAAATAAGGGCTCATTGGAAAGGAAAAAATATGCTCTAAAAGATGGTATAGGAGTCAATTTGGAAGGATGCCTCTAACGAGGTAAAAACAATTTTTCTTTGTGACTGTCCTTAATTTTTGTGTGCAAAAAGTGCATAGGACAGAATGCCTTCTCCATTGCTTGGCTTCTCCTTCATTTGTCTTCTCCATTGTTTGGCTTATCAATCACAGGGTCATAGCGTCATCATGTAGGACATCTATGTCATCATGATAGTACCCAGCAAGGTCATGAAGGTATAGCATCATGTATTCAATAATAGTGCAGTAATATGTCATAGTGCAACATCATTAGGAGAACTTCAAATGATATCTTCCATGTTATCATCTAGTCTTTCAACCTTCATTAACCTGTTGCCATCAATGACAACTTGGATTAACAATCTCCCCCTTTGTCATTGGATGGCAATATTTTTCTTCTCTCCCCCTTTGACATCAATGGCAATGGGGTGCCAAAGTGCTCCCTCTGTCATGCTGCTCCCCCTAACATACTGTACCCTTGACATGCTGCTTGATTTAATGTGATGCAAGAGCAATGACCCCATCTTTTGGCGAAGATACTCAAATGCTTCTCGTGGAAGGGGTTTTGTAAAGATATCCGCAATTTGCTTTTTTGTATTGACGTATTCCAACCTGATATTGTGTTGAGCAACTTGTTCACAAAGAAAGTGGTATTTGATTGGAATATGTTTGGTCCCTGAGTGCATCACCGGATTCTTTGAAAGACTGATGGCGCTAGTATTCTCACAAAAATAGTAATTGCTTGATTAGTTTCTATGTTGATATCCTTCAAGGCTTCCTTCATCCATAGAATTTGTGTACATTGTACAACAATCAGCAATAGCTATATATTTGGCTTCAGCTGTAGAAAGGGATATAGATGATTGCTTTTTGCTGAGCCAAGATACAAGACAATCTCCCATAAAGAATGCATTTCCACTGGCACTTTTTGGATCATCCACACTTCCAGCGCAATCAGCATCAGAGTAAGCTGTCACAATAAGAGTTGAACTCTTAGGATACCAAAGACCGAAATCAATCGTTCCTTTCAAATATCTGAGAATTCTCTTCACAGCTGCTAGATGGGATTGTTTAGGACTTGACTGAAATCTTGCTAACATTCTTACTGCTTCCATAATATCTGGTCTTGTAACAGTTAACTATAGGAGAGCTCCAATTATTGACCTATAAAGAGTTGCATCTATGAGAGGGGTATCATCATCTTTGCTTAGTTTACAATCTGTGGTCATCAGTGTGCTCATAGGTGCACAATCTTCCATCCCATATCTTTTGAGCATGTCTTTAAGATATTTTGCTTGAGATATAAACATGCTTGCAAAGGTTTGAGATATTTGTAGCCCAAGAAAGTAAGACAACTCACCAATCATTGACATCTCGAATTTTTTGGACATATTTAGAGCAAATTCATGGCTCATTTCTTCATCATTGCTAGCAAAGCTTAGATCATCAACGTAAACAAGAGTGATCAGAAGTTTTTCCTTGTCCATCTTCATGTAGAGATTGCTACTTGCCACTCCCTTTTTGAAACCTTCTTGTTGTAGATAGTGATCCAACTTTGCATACCATGCTCTAGGGGCTTGTTTTAATCCATACAAGGCCTTTTTTAGTTTGCATACGAAGTCTTTTCCTTCAGCAAGATCAAATCCTTCTGGTTGCTCCATGTAAACTTCTTCCTTGAGATCTCCATTCAGGAATGCTGATTTTACATCCATTTGATAAACCTTGAATCCTTTTGAGCAAGTAAACGCTAAAAACATTCTTATGGGTTCCATTCGAGCTACTGGTGCAAAGGTTTCTTTGAAGTCAATTCCTTTGATTTGCGAGTATCCTTTGCAGACAAGTCTAGCTTTATTTCTGATGATTTGTCCATCTTGTTTTTGAATACCCATTTTGTTCCAATTATATTTTTATCTTTTGGGCGAGGTACCAGTTCCCAAGTCTCATTTTTTTCGATTTGAGACATTTCTTCTTCCATGGCCTTTATCCAATAAGGATCTTTGCTTGCTTGAGAAAAAATTTCAGGTTCTATTAAAGATAATAGAGCCACATCATCTTTTCTTGGGGTGCTTATCATCCTTCTTCGAGTTTGAATTCCTTCATCTATATTTCTAATGACCTGTTCTTCTGGATGATGTCTTTGAATAAACTTGATCTTAGAGGGACTTTGTGAAGATTCACTTTGAGGTTCACTTTTGAGGTTCTCCATTCTCCTCTTCTTTTTCAGGTTCTTCTTCTTCACTTTGTTCAAAGATAGGCTCAACTTCATGATCTTCAATTCTCTTTTCTGGAAGGCCTTCATCAATCTTCACATCAATGCTTTCCACTATTCTTCGTAGACGATTGTTGTAACATTTGTAAGCTTTGCTCCTAGTGGAGTATCCAAGAAATATTCCTTCATCAACTCTAGAATCAAATTTACCTGGTGAGTCATCATTTATTTTTATGAAGCATTTGCTTCCAAAAACCCTGAAATATTTTACTGAAGCAGGTCTTCCTTTCCATAATTCATAAGGAGTCTTTTCATTATTTGGTCTTAGTTGAGTTCGATTTAAGGTATAAACTGCGGTGCCAACTGCGTCTCTCCAAAATTTTGGTTGCAAATCAACTGCTAGTAGCATTGTCCTTGCCATTTCTTGAATGGTTCGGTTCCTTCTTTCAACTACTCCATTTTGCTGGGGTGTCCTAGCAGTAGAGAGTTCTCTTTCGATTCCATGCTCTTTACAGAATTCATCAATTTTTTTTGAGGTGAATTCTCCTCTATCCGTTCTAAGACATTTAATCTTAGGATCTTTGTCATTCTCAATGAGAGCCTTAAGATTCTTAAAACATTCAAATGTTTTAGATTTATATTTTATGAAATATATCCACATCATTCTAGTATAGTCATCAACAAATAGAGCAAAGTTCCTTTCACCTTGAAGAGCTGGAGTTCTAGTTGGCCCACACAAATCTGCATGAATGATTTCCACAGGTTTTGATGTGGAGAACTCCTTAGTTTTGTGGGTAGTTCTGGTTTGCTTTCCATGTTGGCATGGGCCGCATAAAACTTGATTTGGCTTGCACATTTTAGGAATGTCCCTTACTGCTTTAATTTTGCTGATGTTGACTAGGTTATCAAAACTTGTATGCCCCAATCGCTTGTGCCATAACCAACTTTCATCTGTTTGACTTAAGTAACATTTATCTTCTTGGATTCTACTGAGAATGTAAACATTATTTGGTGTTCTTACTCCTTTCGCCACAAGTTCTCCTGAGGATGAGTCTCTTATTTCACAATTTTTTGTACTAAAGACAACATTATGTCCTTGGTCACAAATCTAGCTAACACTTAACAGATTGTGTTTGAGCCCTTCTACTAGCAAGGTATTTTGAGCCTTTCCTTGTCCATTGACAAGGGTAGCAGTTCCTTTTCCAGTGATTTTAGCGGATCCACTTCTGAAGGATACATTTCCATTTTTCTTGTTCAATGAGATAAACTTCTTTTGGTCACTTGTCATATGTCTTGAGCATCCACTATCCATGCACCAGTGATTTTCTTCGCTATGAGCACACAGAGCTAGGCCACATTTATCAGTTTTGAGATTTACGCTTTTAGTTTTTTCCTTTTTGAGAGGGCAATTTTGTTCATTATGATCATAATTATCACATAATGAGCAAGACGAATCAAACTTAGCCAAAGGATCAAAGGAATTGTAAGTTTTGATTTGTCCTTGCTCTTTAGGACCATGTAGTTGGTTTGATTGATTGTTCAATCTTGGTGCTTCATTCTTATGAGCTTTGCAATGCTTAGCTTGATGCCCAAAGTTTTTACAATAGTAACAATATCCAAGAAAAATAGTTTGATACATGTTGTAGTATCCATAGCTTGAACCAACATTCTTCCTTGGAGTTGCTCTTTCTTCAATTCTTGGTTTTGAGATGGGACTTTGTTCCTGACGAGATGACTTTTCTTCTTTTGGATGGCAAGAGAGTACGCCAGCATAACTTCTAGCATTATTCTTTGTACTTGATGATTCTCCTTTGAAACCAATTCCAGACTTATCATGTTGAGGTTTTTGAGTATTAAGAATGTTGTCAAGAGCTAGAGAGCTTGGCCAACTCCTTTTGACTTGCTCTAATTCCTTTCTTAGAGATACTATTTCAGCTTCACGTTTTTCACAGATATCATCCTTCTCTTTTAGCTTAATGTTCAAGAAGTCTTCCCTTCTTTTTGCTTCCTCTCTTTCTATTTTGAGGAAAATTATCTTCTTTTGTAGATTCTCATTTTCTTCAATGGCACTCATTAGCAAACTATCAATGTTTCTTTCATCTTCCAGTTCTGAGTCATCATCATTTGTAAATGCCATGAATAATGTTTCTTTGCTTCCAACATAATTACTTTCCTCATCTGATTCATCATCATTTTCTTTGTGATGACGCATATTTCTAGTTGATTTCTTTTTTATGACTACAAATTCATCTTCATCAAACTCATTTTGTTTGGAGAAAAAGTTCTTCTTATTAAACCCTTTCTTTTTATACATCATCCTTTTAGAGTCCTTTTCATCATCACTATCATGTTTATGAGGACATTTTGCAGCGTAATGACCTATTCTTCCACAATTGAAACAAATAAGAGGGTACTTACCTTTTAGCCTAGATCCCCTTTTTAGTCTTCGTACAAATTGAGCTAATTCATTTTCAGTATCAGATTCATTGTTGTTGCAATTCCATCCTTTTCCTTCTTTTGTAGATCTTGAGGCTTTGAAGGCTGCTTCTTTGAAATTTAGACTCCCTTTCTTCATCTCATAGGCGATGAGAATTCCATGAAGTTCATCCATCTTGAGAGTATCTAGGTCCTTCATTTCTTCTATGGCACTTACTTTGGAGTCAAATCTGTTAGGAAGCGATCTCAGGATTTTTTGAACAATGGTGCTTTCTTCAGCATTTTCTCCTAGTCCTTTAAGAGAGTTAACCACTTCAGCTACTCGAAGGAAGTACGATGCAATAGCTTCTTCATCATCCATTTTCAGACTCTCGAATTGTCTCCTATAGGTTTGAAGCTTTGCCTTCTTAACTTTGGAGTCCCCATCATATAGAGAAACCAACTTATCCCATACTTCTTTGGTTGAGTCACAACTCATGACTTTCATAAATTCGGAATCGGTAATTCCACTAGTGATGGAATTTAAAGCTTTGGCATTAGCAATGTAGGCTTTTCTTTCATCTGGATCAGTTGGAAGACCGGAGGGAGCTTTGTACCCGACCAAAACAGAGTGCCATACTTCAGGGCCAAGAGACATTAGATAGTAGGACATCCTCTTTTTCCAAAAACTAAAATTTGTTCCATCAAAGATAGGCAGTTTCCCTATTGCTTCCACGTTCTTCATTGTGCCTAAGAATCCTTCTTCCAACTATTAAGATGATAATGAAGAAGCTGGCTCTGATACCAATTGTTGGAAATACTGAGAGGGGGGTGAATAAGTATTTCTTTTCAATTGTTATTTATTGCCAGTTAGATTCTTCACAATTAAAGACAGAGAAGTGTATAATAATAATATTAAGGATTAATAAGAACTTCAATCTTCTTTGTAAATAATAGTATACAATAGATGAGTGAGGGTACCAACCCTTTTAATGAAACGGGCACCAACCTGTTGCCAAGCACCAACTTGGACTTTGATGAGGCTTCGACCTCTAGGGCTTTGAGCCTATCTTCTCAAGGCACCAACCTTGTGTTTAGGGGCACCTACCCCAAGGATACCAATCCCTCAGTCTCTTTTAATAGAAGATGTGTGATATACTTACTTGACTATCATCTACACAAATTCTTCACTGTTCAATACTTCTTGATTTTGACTTCACTATTTCTTCACTTGTACTTTGTCTACCATTTGACTCCGCTACTAATGCTTCACTGCTCATTGATTTTCATTCACTGTTCTTGGTTCCAAAAACTCAAATCTTCATGCTCAGGACAAGTGATCAAGAAGGCTTCTTTTGTTCTGTTCCACAATGTTGCTATTATGCAATCCTTGTCATAATTCAAATGCTATTGTGACTTCCTATTATTGCTTACGATTTTTCAACTCCACAGCAAGGTTACTTAGGAATATTATGAAGGTTCGACACAAGAGATCACTGCAATTTTTAAGAGATCCGAGCTACTACAATATTGAGCCAAGAGATCTCTGTAATACTTAGGTTACTACAATGTTCAGAGATTTAAACCACTGTGGTTTTAGATAATTCCGAGCTTTTGTGGTTTAGAAAAATCCGAGCTGCTGTGATGTAGAGAAGTCCGATTTGCAATATTATTTAGGAGGTCTGAACCACTGTTAATGTATGCGAGGTAGTGAGTTTGTCAAGACCAAGCTATGGATCTGACCTTCTAAAATGTGACACTCACAGAAATCCGAATCTTTGCAATTTAGATGAGACCTTTTTAACCCCAAACATAATATCTTCTCCTTTAGATATTAAGTTCATGAGATGTGAACTGAATCTCTTTTGTGTGTGCTTGATGACCGAATTTCTGTGTTGGAGAAATGAGTTACGGATTGTATATATATAGCCTTCTTTGCAATAACAAACGAAAAGACACGTCCCTGTTTGAAGGCCGACTTGTGTTCCTGAGCATAGGTCAGCTCAATATCAAAAATATATTTTTTTTTAACTTGAAAATTCGATATCTCAAAAAACTACTAGGAGTTTTGGGACAAATAAGGGTTCATTGGAAAGGAAAAAATATGCTCTAAAAGATGGTATAGGAGTCAATTTGGAAGGATGCCTCTAAGGAGGTAAAAACAATTTTTCTTTGTGACTGTCCTTAATTTTTGTGTGCAGAAAGTGCATAGGACAAAATGCCTTCTCCACTGCTTGGCTTCTCCTTCATTTGTCTTCTTCATTGTTTGGCTTATCAATCATAGGGTCATAGCGTCATCATGTAGGACATCTATGTCATCATGATAGTACCCAGCAAGGACATGAAGGTATAGCATCATGTATTCAATAATAGTGCAGTAATATGTCATAGTGCAACATCATTAGGAGAACTTCAAATGATATCTTCCATGTTATCATCTAGGCTTTCAACCTTCATCAACCTGTTGCCATCAATGACAACTTCGATTAACAATCCAGGTCAGACATTTGTTTTGCTGTCAACACCTTTAGTCAGTTCATGGTGGAACTGAAAAGGGTACATTGGGCAGCAGCTAGGCACATTCTTAGATATGTGCGTGGAACAGTCGGATATGGGTTGAAATACACCTGAGGAGATGATATCAGATTGAGCGGGTTCACAAATGCAGATTGGGCAAGGAGTTCAACAAACCGAAAGAGTATCTCCGGGTACTATTTCAGTGTTGGATCAAGAATATGATCTCTTGGTGCAGCAGGAAGTAGAATTCGGTAGCATTGAGCTCAGGGGAAGCAGAATATATGGCAGCTAGCACAACAACGTGTGGAGCCATATGGCTTAGAAAGCTACTTGTGAGCTTGTTCAAGAAAAGGATGGAAACGACCAAAGTTTACTGTGATAATCAGAGTTGTATCAAGCTCTCTGAGAATCTAGTATTTCATGATCAATCAAAACACATAGATATCAAATGTCACTTTATTAGAGACTGTGTTCAGCATGGGGTAGTACAACTGCAATATGTCCCCACAAGAGATCAGGTAACATACGTACTCACAAAGGCTCTAGAAAGAGCTAAGTTCATTCAGTTCAGAGAGCAGATGGGTATGGTTGAGAAACCATTTCAGTAGTAGATGGGTCCTGAGTTACAGCAACAACAGATAACAGAGAGTTGCAGTGCAGCAGCAATTGGCAGCAGCATGCAGGGTCAACAACAACACAGATGCAACAATGCAGTAGTTGGTGGGAAGCAATGTTAGACATCAACAACGCAAAGGGAGATGTTATAGAGGCAGGGTGATACTTCAGCTAGATGTATTGCTAGAGCACATTCCTCGCTAAGACGGAGTGTTGATTTTTGGTAGCATCGAATGTGCTCCAAGTCTCAAATTTTGTCGGGATGCTTAGACACATGTATTCCAAAGAACCCAAAAAACGTTTTGGAAAATTCCACCCGGATTGTGTTTTATGGAAATAATTAATTATTTTTAATGGGGCCTGTTGACCACACTTTGTCAACAACCCCATAGCCGTACACCCCCATATTTTCAAATGGGACTCATCTTGTTCGAGGTGGTCACGCCATTCAGATTTCATCGACAGTCGACAGTTTTATAAATGATGTAAACCCATTCTGCATGTTCATGATGTAAATGATCTAAGTAAGACTACCATGTATGTAACAACCTAGGTAAGCCTAGTATTTTGGTGATGATTTCTATCCTAGGAGGTTTTTTGTCTCACTGATTCATTTGTGTTTCTCAACACAAGTGATTGATAGAGTTGGCAGCAACACACAGGGTCAATAGCAACACAGATGCAACAATGCAGTAGTTGGTGGGCAGCAGTGTTAGACATCAACAACGCAAAGGGAGATGTTACAGAGGCAGGGTGATACTTCAACTGGATGTATTGCTAGAGCACATTCCTCGCTAAGAGGGAGTGTTGATTTCTGGTAGCATCGAATGTGCTCCAAGTCTCAAATTTTGTAAGGATGCTTAGACACATGTATTCCAAAGAATCCAAAAAATGTTTTGGAAAATTCCACTCAGATTGTGTTTTATGGAAATAATTAATTATTTTTAATGGGGCCTGTTGATCACACTTTGTCAACGACCCCATAGCAGTACACCCCCATTTTTTCAAATGGAACTCATCATGTTCGAGGTGTTCATGCCATTCAGATTTCATCGACAGTCGACAGTTTTATAAATGATGTAAACCCATTCTGCATGTTTATGATGTAAATGATCTTAGTAAGACCACCATGTATGTAACAACCTAGGTAAGCTTAGTATTTTGGTGATGATTTCTATCCTAGGAGGTTTTTTGTCTCATTGATTCACTTGTGTTTCTCGACACAAGTGATTGGTAAAGTTTTCCCCTCCAGCCTCACCCTAAAGCTAGGGTGGATTTTTTCATCAAGATGTTAAGTGAGTCTTAGTGTTTTCTATCGAGTCTTTGTAAAAATAGTTTGGGAATAATCCTAGCTAGTTGGCTAGATTATTTTATTACAAGCTGCTTGGTCTACTAGATCATGTTTTGAGTCGCAGAATTGGGTAGCTATTTGAGGGTTTTACAAATGGGTATTCCCCCTTTATATGTCTAAATGTATTTATCTAATGTAAAGGGGATTGGAAAAAATAATTAAATCCCCTCTCAGTCAATTAATTAAATTTTCTGGCCAAATTAATTAAAAATCCTAAGCCAGAAATTTAATTAATTTTAAGTACTAAGTGAGTTAAAATTCTTCGAAGGCAAAATTCTTGGGTCCTTAAAAAAATAAATTTTTAAAGGTCCCAGGTCAAGGGAATATTGAAAATTTCAAGAAATTTTGGACCCTTGGACGTTGATGGTTAAGTCAAAGTCAAATTTTTGAGGTAATTAACTCAAAAATATTATTTTTAAGTTAATTAAAATAAAATTAAATGATAAATTCGAATTTTCTCAAAATTATAATTTCAACAGTCCAGATTAAAAGATAGTTAAATATTTTCGATGGTCGAGATTATTTTGACAAGGATCAACTGAACTAGCTGTTGAAGATTTTATCTTATAAATTAGAGGTCTTTGTATGTCATTTGCATCCAATCTTTGAATCGTGCACTTGTTCTCGAAAGCTCTTGTAATTTTTTGATGAATAAAGCATAAAGACTTTGGGGTTACAGAATTTGGTGTTCCTTTTCCAGATCTATGTGGTGATATTGTCTCTAAACTCTGCTACTTCTATTGGCATTTGATGGTTGATGGCCTTTATGGATTAATCTGCATGCAGGTATCTTGTGCAGTTTTCAGGGTTTCTAAAATTGCATTTTGATTTAACGGAAATATTAGTTATCTATTTTTCTGAAAAGTCTCATGTTTATTTTTAAATCGTTATCAATCTAAGTTCAGATCTAAGTGTGCAGAGATCATTTTTTAAGATTTGAGCGTTTGGGGAAGTCTTCAGTTAGACCAGCCGACTCTCAGATTTCAAAAAATTTGAAAAAGCTCATTGTTTTCTAATTTCCAAAGTTATCTTATGAAATTTTGTTTTTACAGGGTCTTCTTGGGCTTATGCAAAAATGGTTTTAAATCTGGCCATGAGGGCCTCTGATTTGTAAAATAGCACTGTAAATCTACAAATATTTACTAGGGTTTGTTTTCTGTGCATAGTTTTGGATTTGGATTCCACGTTTTTCTGGTTTTGTGAAGGTTTTACAGCAAGATTCTCATTTTTTTTTTTTTTTTTTTTTTTTTTTTATAATAATCTGAGCCAAATCTAGGCCCTAGAGGGTAACATTTAGCCTCAGGATCAGTTTTGTCTGCAGATCTGAGAATATTTTGCTGCAAAAGTATAAATCTCAGGTGCATTTAAATCAATATCTTTCAAATCTAAGTTATACTGGTAAAATTTTATTGCTGGTTGAAGAAAATTATTCGAAATTCGTGTGCCTGCAAATTTTTTGCTGCCTGTCTGCTGTTGGTTTTTCACACCGTCCGTCCACAACATCCTCAACTATCATCCCTTTCTCAAATCTGTGTTATTTTCCTTCAGTTGTTTTCATTATGTCCGTATGCTTTCCGTACGCTGCCGGTTTCCATCCATATGCTGCCCATTCATTACTTGCACGTGCTCCATCCTCTGCATTTGTCGTTTGCCCTCTAGCATATCCATCCTTGCTGCTCCTCTTTGATGTCCATACGCCGTACATCCATCCAACTCCTCCCTGTCGTCCGTACGATCCGTACGACTTCTCTTAACCTACACATAAACACCTACGCACAAATCACATTTGCATTTTATTTTTAGTTTCGTTTTAAATTTGTTTTTTTAACGTTAAGCTAGTTTTGTTTTATGTCCAAAATTCTAACATAGCATTTAACTTTAGATTTTAGATTTTTTAAGTTTACTTTAGTTTTAGATTTTTAGCTTTAGTTTTAATTAAATTTTAGATTTTCGACCTTTTAAATTAAAACCTTTAGTCTTAGTTTTAATTTCTAACTTTTCGATTTTGCTGAGTTAGTTCAGTTAGTGTTTTAATTTTAGATTTATATATTTCTTTTTTATTAACTTTAGAAAAGAAACATATAAAAAAGAATTAAAAAATTTCCCAAAAAAATAAAAAAAAAATTTAACTTTTTCATTTTTTAGAACTTTAATTTGAGTTGTATATATATTTTTGTTTTTTTAGTTTCATTAACTTTAGATTTAAAGGGAAAATATAAAAAAATAAAAAAAGGCCCAAAAAGTTTTAAATTTTTAACTTTAGAAAATTCTCAATTAAAAATTTTACATAGTCAAGGTGAGCTTTAAATTTCTTTCTATCTAAAGTTTGACTATAGATTTTTGAATTGGAATTATTTGGAATATCATAAATTCGGAAATATTGGAAATATCTGGCATTTAAATTTGATGATACCCTCATGATAATATTTTTGTTTCGAATTTAAATTGTTGGTTCAAAGTATTTTTATGCTTAGCTGTGGTTGATGAGCTTTAATTGTGGTTTTCAATTACTTGAAATCGGTAATTAATTGTTTAAGTCAACTTTGGGAATATTTCAAGTGATGATAAATTGCATGTCTTTATCGAACATTGTTAATACATAATTGTGAGGGTGTTTTATTGAATATCATTGTGGTGGATTGATTTTTCATAGCAGCAGTTACATATCAATTACTTCTCTTTAATTTCATAACGGGATATTTTGACTCCACAAGGCACTGGTTTTAAAGTTTCAAATCTAATTGGATCTGTAAAATCTCGTCAGTCTTAACAAGTACTTGGTCATCTAGCTGTGTCTCTTGAATTGGTTGGTTTTCAACCATTTCTCCTCATCATTTTCGTTAGGGTCTACCTCCCTTAGCTTGCAAGGAGACAACTTAGATAGAGAGATTGGGGATCAGGGTGACAGCCCCTGATCTGAGCCGTTGTCGCAGTGCCTAGACATTTTGTGCAACAACATTTTTTGGCTCCGTTGCCGGGGAACAATTTATTGGACTTTGGCTTTACGACATTCATCTCTTTCTTTGTCTTTCATCTCAGATATTTGAGTTAGCTTCCTGTTCTAGTGGCGACTCCATTGGCTTCATCTTCCACAGGAATTTGTACTAGAAGACATCCAAGTAGCTTGATTAATCCTACTCCAGATCCTGAAAAGGTTCTTAGAGTTCGATTACACAAGCTCTCTTCTCGTACACTTCTTGTTAATCTCGGCCAGGAAGCTCTCTCTAATATCCATTCTCTTTTCTATGGTCCTCTTGAGCACGATATCATGGATTTATATGCCCCGTGTAATTTTTCTAATATTCTGGGTTATCCCCATGATTTCTCTCAATGTGGAATGGATAAGTTACCTTCTTTTCAAGGAAATAATGCAGTTAGTGTCAAATCTCATTTAAGAGCTTTCACTGGTTGGTGGATAAATGGGCTAGAAAAAAAATTTCGAGGATGTAAAGATGTGTCTGTTTACTCTTACCCTTGAGCAGGATGCTATGGATTGGTTTACTAAAAAGCCTGATAATTCATTTGATACTTTTCAGTCAATTCTAGCAGCCTTCAAGGATAAGTTTGGTGATAAAAGGGAAGATAGGTATTTGGTGAAAGATATCAGTACCATAAAAAAGAATGAAAATGAAACGATGGAAGAATTTAACAAGAGATTTAATGGTATTCTTAGGGAAATATCTCAAACTCATAAGCCTCCTGATGGATCTCTTCTAAATTTTTACATCAATGCTTTTGATTCTGATACTTCATATGAGCTAAGACGTGCTAAGACTGTTGATCATAAAGCTTGCCAAACTTTAGCTGAAGAACTTGAAAAGGAAAAAAGGGCATCGAGAAAATTTGAAATTCCTGGTTTTGATAGGGCTGCGACTAAGTTGAAAGAACCTGAAGGTAAAGAGCCTCTGGAAAATGATGATGACCCTATGAAAAAGTTAATGCAAAAGCTTGAAAGCATGGAGCTTAACCAAGCGAAATTAATCTCTGACCATGCTAAGGAAATAAGCACTTTGCAGTCTAGGTTGGTCCAAATGGAAAGGGCTCAAGCGCAAAATTCCCAACCTAGGAATCATAATAATAATAGTCGAGGTAATAATACTTGGCAGAAAAAAGGTCATCCTAGTGAGCAGAGACCTCCTAATCTACTTGAATCTACTAATATGTTTGATGAAGCTCCACCTTATTGTAGAGCTTGTGATGCTCTTCATGAGGAGTTACTTGTCCCACTGTTAAAAGAATCATAAATAGTGGGATGTTTGGGGCAAGTAATCAGATAAATGTTGTTGGTCAGGAGTTTTCTTTGTCTATGGAAGATTGGATGGAAGTTAAAGAAAATAGTCAAGATGTTAGGCCTTTTACATCTTCGCATAGTATCAATAATTTTGATCATGAGAAAGATTTGATGATTGAATTATTTGGTGAAAAGCCTTCTCCTGATCAAGTTTTGGAGATTGCTAAGGACAAAGGATTAACTTATCAAAGAAGGGATAAAGAGCAAGGTAATAATCTAAATCCCCCTCGAATTTTTAATCCTAGTCCTGGTTTGAATATTGATTTGGGCGCATGGTTGAATAATGCTAAGATCTTGGTGCCTGTCACTGAGATGTTAAAGCTTCCCACTCAGAGGGCTAAAGTTTTAGATGTTCTTGGAGTTTCACATGTTAATGTTGCTCAAGATAAGATTCCTGAAGTTTCTTATCAAAATGCCCCTATATATCTGCAAAAAATGGAGTCGGATAACAAGGAGCATCAACCATTTTTTGTTACTTTGATGGTTAATGGTTATAAATTGAATAATTGTATGCTAGATTCTGGTGCTTCAGCTTGTGTCATGACCAAGAGGGTCATGGAACAGCTTAATTTCAGAGTTTCTAGACCATACTACAACATATGTGCCATGGATTCTAAGAAAATTAAAGTTCATGGGTTAATCAAGGATTTGCAAGTTCATTTATCGGTTTACCCTGACATAATGATTGTTATGGACATAGTTGTAGTTGATGTTCTAGATGGTTGGGGTATGTTGTTATCTAGAAAGTGGGCCTCTAATCTAGGAGGAAGTATTTAGATGAACTGGTCTTATGCTATGATTCCTTCCCCTAGAGGTGAAGGGTTTGTGAAGCTAAATAGAGAGCCTGAAAGAAGATTCCATGTGGAAGATACTAAAAGACCTCATAATGAAATAATTAAGGAACAACCTGACATGGGGAATTATGCTATTATGTCTAATTTCATTGTTCCTTTAGATGACAAGGTTGATGAGAAGTTTGAGGACCTAAGGGATCAGGTTTGGTACATGCATTTTGATGGTGCAGCATCTAGGCTTGGTAAGGGTGCTAGAATTGTATTGAAGTCTCCCCTTGGTCATATTTTTAAGTTTGCCTATAGACTTGAGTTCGATGCAACCAACAGTGTGGCTAAATATGAAGCCTTGTTGTTGGGTTTTGAGTTGGCAAAAGCTTTAAGAATTAAGTTACTTAGTATCAAGGGAGACTCTGATTTGGTTGTCATGCAAGTTAAGAATAAATTTACATGTAAAAATCAAAGGTTAAGGAATTATCGAAATGCTGTGTGGGATGTTATGGAACACTTTGATGCCATTAAACTTGAAGCTATCCCAAGAGAAAAGAATAGCTTGGCGGATGAGCTTGCTGTGGTCGCTTCTACTTTACAATTATCTGATGAATTAATTAAGGATAAGAGAAAAATGGAAATTGTTTTCAGACCTTCAGTCCCAGATAATTCAGAGCATTGGCAAGTTTTTAATGATGAAAAGCAGGTCATTCGTTTTCTTAATAATTTGGATGAGTTTGAAAATTTTCGGATAAGTTCTAGGGAGGATGGATCTGATGATCATGATGATATTATAAATCCTACTCCTGGGAATATTGTTGCTTTAGAGCAGCACTTAGATCGGCACGATGCCACAAAGGTGAAAGAGGAAAATAAAATGGATCCGGGTGAATTCATTGAAGTAAATATTGGTACCTCTAAGGACCCTAAGATTGTCAAAATTGGTAAAGGTACTAATGAAGAAGAAAGGAAAAAGTTGACCAACTTACTTCATGAATATAGGGATGTTTTAGCATTTTCGTATGATGAGTTAAAAGGATATAGGGAAGATGTCATGCAACACATTATTCCTTTGAAAGATGAGAATGATAAACCTTTTCATCAAAAGCTTAGGCAAATAAATCCTAAGTTAGCCCCTTTGGTTCAGAAAGAGCTTTTGAAAATGCTCGCAGCTGGCATCATTGCTCAAACTAGACATTCAACATGGTGTTCCAACCTGGTGATTGTTGGGAAGAAGAATGGTACCATTAGACTTTGTGTCAATTTTAGAAATCTTAATATAGCATGTAAAAAAGATAATTACCCTTTGCCCAACATGGAGACTATGTTGCAAAGAGTAACAGGTTCAGGAATGATGGCATTGCTAGATGGTTTTTCTGGATACAATCAAGTTTGGGTTAAGAAGGAAGATCGTCACAAAACTACATTCACCACACCATGGGGTACTTTCGAATACATTAGAATGCCTTTTGGGTTGACTAATGCTGGGGCTACTTTTCAAAGGGCTATGGATTATGCTTTTAAAGGTTTAAGTGGAAAAATTATTGAAATTTATCAAGATGATCTTACTGTTTTTTCTAAAGATGGTATTAGTCACATAGGTCATCTTAAGCAGGTCTTTGATAGGTGTAGAGAAATTGGGATTTCCTTGAATCCAGCTAAGTCTGTATTTGGAGTAACTGAAGGGAAATTACTTGGTCACATCATCTCCAAATATGGGATCAAGATTGATCCTGAAAGAGTTGAGGCAATCCAAAAGATTCCTCTACATCATAATCTTAGATCCCTTTAGTCTTTTCTAGGAAAAACTAATTTTCTTAGAAGATTTATTCCAAATTACGCAGAAATAGCTAATCCTATTCAAAATCTTCTAAAAAAGGATGTAAAATTTTTGTGGAAAGATGGTAAAAAGGCTTTTCAAGGAATTAAGGGTGCCATTGCCAAAGCTCCTATTTTGGCAAGTCCTGATTATTCTAAGGATTTCATGATTTTCTCTTTCGCCTCTGAAGATACCATTGTTGGTGTCTTATTACAAAAGAATAAGGAAGGTCACGAACAACCTATTGCTTTCATGAGTAGAGAGCTTCAAAATTCTGAATTAAATTAAATTCTGAATTAAGTCTCTTAAGCATTTTAGGACTTATGTGGGTTATTCTAAAATCATTGCTTTCGTCCCGCATTCCACGATTAAAGATATCTTAACTCAAACTGTTTGCTTAGGAACTCGTGCTAGGTAGGTTACTAAAATTCAAGAGTATGATTTAGAGATTAAGCCCACCAAGTTAGTCAAGGGTCAAGGCTTGGTTGAAATGATGAATGAAGGTAATGAGAAAGCGCATGGTTTGATTTGTCTTAATGATGCATCTTCGCCTGAGCTGCAAAGGTTAGGAGAGCATGAATGGTATAGGGACATTATTTATTATTTGTTAGATCTTACATGTTCTAACCATTTAGTTGCTCATAGAAGAAGGGCTCTTAGATTAAAAGCCACTAAGTATTGCCTCGTGAAGGATGGCCTTGGGTGGAGAAATCCTGAGGGGATAATACTTAGGTGTGTTGATGAGATTGAGTCTAAGAAGTTGATTTCTGAGTTTCATTCAAGATTTTGTGGTGGTCATTATGCTGCTAGAACTACCGCCCACAAAATTCTTAGAGCTGGTTATTATTGGCCTTCGATTTTTTTAGATGTCCATAAATTTGTCAGAAGTTGCCAAGCCTGTCAACTTTTCACTGGGAAGCAGAAGCTAGCTGCCCTGCCCTTACAACCTGTGGTTGTTGAGGCACCTTTTCAACATTGGGGTCTAGATTTCATTGGGAAATTCCATGAAAATTCTAGCAATGGCTACTCCTGGATCTTAACTGCAACTAATTATTTTACAAAATGGGTTGAAGCCATTCCTGCTAAGAATGCCAATGAAAAGGTCATTATGGACTTTATTGAAAATCAAATCATTACTAGATTTGGTGTCCCTGCTAAGATCACTACTGATAATGCCAAGGCTTTTAGTTCTTTTGTATTTTCATCTTTTTGTTTTAAGTATGGCATTACATTATCTCATTCATCTAACTACTATCCGCAGGGTAATGGCTTAGCTGAGTCAAGTAATAAAAATCTTATAACCATTATCAAGAAGATAGTAGGAGATAATAAGCGATCTTGGGATAGCAAAATCAAGTATGTTTTGTGGGCAGATAGAATTACTAAAAAGAAAGCTACTAGTAAAAGTCCTTTTGAATTAGTTTATGGCTTGGATGTAACTTTGCCTGTGCACCTTAAATTACCAGCTTACCAACTCCTTCAACATTTTTCCACTGGTAAAGATGTTGTTCAAAATAAAATTGATTAGATTGTGGAGTTGGATGAAACTTGTAGGAAAGCTTTAGATAATATGTGTAGGAATCAATCTAACATTAAGAAAAGCTTTGATAAATCATCTCGATCTAGATCTTTGCAAGTTGGAGACATGGTATTACTTTGGGATCGAAAGAATGAAAAGCCCGGAAAACACAAAAAAATTGACAGTTTGTGGCTGGGACCTTATATTATCAGAGGCATTGCTGGACCAAACTCATTCCACTTGAGCACGTTGGAAGGAGAACCACTTCAGTTACCTGCGAATGGCCAACTGCTCAAGTTTTTCTTCAGAGATGACATTTGATGCCATTGGGCATCCTTTGTACTGTATTTCTAACCCTACTCCTTGTCCTTTCAGCGTTTCATTTTGTAGTTAGATTAGATTTACTTTTCATGTTAAGTAGAATAATAAATGATAGAAGAGCTTCTATTTTTCATGTGCTTAATGTTATATGATGATATTTGGATGGACGCTACTTATGTAATTTTGTGTGTTGTTTGGATGCAGATTCTGGATTCTCACATTCCTTCAATGAAGCAACGTGTCTCCAAGTAGAGCCAGATGTTGACCACACTTTGTCAACGACTTCATAGCAGTACACCCCCATTTTTTCAAATGGGACTCATCATGTTCGAGGTGTTCACACCATTCAGATTTCATCGACAATCGACAGTTTTATAAATGATGTAAACCCATTCTGCATGTTTATGATGTAAATGATCTAAGTAAGAACACCATGTATGTAACAACCTAGGTAAGCTTAGTATTTTGGTGATGATTTCTATCCTAGGAGGTTTTTTGTCTCACTGATTCATTTGTGTTTCTCGACACAAGTGATCGGCAGAGTTTTCCCCTCCAGCCTCACCCCAAAGCAAAGGTGGATTTTGTCATCAAGATGCTAAGTGAGTCCTAGTGTTTTCTATCGAGTCTTTGTAAAAGTAGCTTGGGAATAATCCTAGCTAATTGGCTAGATTATTTTATTACAAGTTGCTTGGTCTACTAGATCATGTTTTGAGTCGCAGAATTGGGTAGCTACTTGAGGGTCTATACGAATGGATATTCCCCCTTTATGTGTCTAAATGTATTTATCTTATGTAAAGAGGGTTGGAAAAAGAATTAAATCCCCTCTCAGTCAATTAATTAAATTTTCTGGCCAAATTAATTAAAAATCCTAAGCCAGAAATTTAATTAATTTTAAGTCCTAGGTGAGTTAAAATTCTTCAAAAGCAAAATTCTTGGGTCCTTAAAAAATAAATTTTTAAAGGTCCCAGGCCAAGGGAATATTGAGAATTTCAAGAAATTTTGGATCTTTGGGCCTTGGTGGTTAAGTCAAAGTCAAAATTTTGAGGTAATTAACTCAAAAATATTATTTTTGAGTTAATCAAAATGGAATTAAATGATAAATTCGAATTTCCTCAAAATTATAATTTCGACAATCCAGATTAAAAGATAATTAAATCTTTTCAACGGTCGAGATCATTTTGACATGGATCAACCGAACTAGCCGTTGGAGATTTTATCTTATAAATTAGAGGTCTTTGTCAGTCTTTCAGATCCGATCTTTGAATCGTGCACTTGTTCTTGGAACCTCTTGTAATTTTTTTATGAATAAAGCATAAAGACTTTGGGGTTACAAACTTTGGTGTTCCTTTTCCAAATCTATGTGGTGATATTGTCTCTAAACTCTGCTACTTTATTTGGCATTTTGATGGTGGATGGCCTTTATGGATTGATCTGCATACAGGTATCTTATGCAGTTTTCTGGGTTTCTAAAATTGCATTTGATTTAACAGAAATATTAATTATCTATTTTTCTGAAAAGTCTCATGTTTATTTTTAAATCTCTATCGATTTAAAATTCAGATCTAAGTGTGTAGAGATCATTTTTTTAAGGTTTGAGCATTTGGGTAAGTCTTCAGTTAGACCAGCCGACTCTCAGATTTCATAAATCTGAAAAATCTCATTGTTTCTTAATTCCGAAAGTTATCTTACGGAATTTTGTTTTTACAAGGTCTTCTTGGGCTTGTGCCTCTTTTAAATTATCTTTTTATTAATTGTGCAAAGCGGTTTTAAATCTGGCCAAGAGGGCCTCTGATCTTTAAATTAGCACTGTAAATTTGCAAATATTCTCTAGGGTTTAAGGCTTTATTTTTTGTGCATAGTTTTGGGTTTGGATTCCTCGTTTTTCTGGTTTTGTGCAGGTTTTACAAGGAGATTCTCAGAATTTTTTTTTTTTTTTTTAATCTGAGCCAAATCTAGGCCCTGGAGGGTAAGATTTGGCCTCAGGATTAGTTTTGTCTGCAGATCTGAACATATTTTGCTACAAAAGTATAAATCTCAGGAGCATTTAAATCAATATCTTTCAAATCTGAGTTAAACTGGTAAAATTTTATTGCTGGTTGAAGAAAATTATTCGAAATTCGTGTGCCTGCAAATTTTTTGTTGCCTGTCTGCTGTTGGTTTTTCACACTGTCCGTACGCAGCATCCTCAGTTATCATCCCTTTCTCAAATCTATATTATTTTCCTTCAGCTGTTTTCATTATGTCCGTACGTTGTCCATACGCTGTCGGCTTCCATCTATACGCTGCCCATTCACTGCTTGCACGTGCTCCATCTGTTTGAGATAATGCCTCATTTAATATGCATAATATAGATTAGGGATTGGTTTGGTGTGTTGGAGGATGTTGAGAGATTCTCTCAACTTCTCCCTCCAAGAATGGAATTAGTTGGATCTCAGCAGCACTATAAATATTGTAATGTATTAGTATGATTTAATATAGAAATTAATTATTTGTGTGTTATTCCTGTGCATTTCTGCTCTCTCACAATTTCTAATATGGTATCAGAGCAAGGCTGGGCTTAATCCCTGACGAGAGTGCCCAGAAAGATGTGAGAATCTGCGTAATTGGTTGTCTGTACATAGGTGTGAAAGTGAAATGTCTATTTTTTATTTTTATATTTTGTTTTGTTGCTACTGACGGGATGAATAGGAGTCTGTTGTCCGAGTGATCTGTTGTCTTCTATTTTGTTTTCTTCTGACAATTCTCTTCATGTTGGGAGCGCGATATTTGAACAAGGAGTCACTGAACTAGTGAAGATTCCACGATAACGTGTTAGATTGTGCATCAATTTCGCCCTGAACAACAAGCTTTCTCTTAGCTGATTTTCTGCTGCGTTCCCGGAAAAATAAATTCCAATTTGTAATAAGAGCTCGGCTTCTGGTCTGCATATTTGCCTGCGTTTTCCTCTACGTCCTCCATCGTCGGGTGCACTTGTTGGTTTTCTTCCATCGGCACAAAACGCTGAAAGCCAGGAAAATCAGACTGACCAGATTCGAACTCGAGGCTGTCCAGAATTCTCTCCTCAGCAAACATTGGGTAGAGCCAAATTTCAATAATGAATTCTAGAGGTGCCAAGTTCTCACAAAAAGCAGTGGTCTCTGCGCGTGCTAAAGAATGGGAATTCCGTGAGAACATTTCAAATTCCAAGACTATTTCCTCAGAGAATGGAATCCGTCTACCAATCTTTCACACCAATTCGTCTCATATGGAGCCATGTGAATTTCTATCGGCTACGATAAATTTGCATACTGCCTTGACTATGTAAACAACAGCAGCAAGATAATGCTGGGTAACAAGGCGCTTCAGAGGGATATCGTTAAATTGGAGGTGCGTTACCGCAGGCGGACTGGCCGGAACCGATGCAGTGGGTGACCACACATGATTCGTTGAGTACACATCACATGTGCGTTTGCTGTAAGATGATTTTGTTGGTTAGTTTCAGCGAACCGTTGTCTCGTGGAATGAAGATTTAGGGAGAGTAACTAGATAGCGATGGTTTCACAGTGTTTTGACAATACAGCTTTCATTAGCTCTCAGTATCCTGCATTTAAACTTTTACAGTCAATGGAATTCACACGGTTTGCAGCTTGTTTAGTGCAATCTTGGGGGAATCAAGCCAACAAAATGAAGCTGCACTATTCACTAATTTAGCAGCCAAAAACACAGTGAAAGTCGTTGCCTATTTTATTAATTATTTGAATGATGTTTGGATAATTTCATGAATTTGTTGTTATGAGATTTGTGTAAGTGCAGAACCAACTATTGAACAAATGAGCATTATTTAAATTAATCGTTCTCTACATTCTACAGGGACGAGAGAACAATTGGCTAATTGGATTGTGTGAATTTTTTATATGCTGATCTGTTGTGCTACAGGCCAAGGGCATCAGTTACAGGTTACAGTATGAGATCCATTTGTGTGAAGCAGGTCAAGTTGTTAGATTAGCTCCTGAACACATTCAGTATTCAGACCATTTGCCTAGCCACTGATGGATAGCCGAAAGCGAAATATCCGATAGATGGTGATTGGTCCATAGGATGGTTCATCACTTGTCAGCTCTTATCGCGGAAGCCCCGACGAGCCGAGTTGTCAATACTGTTGATCTTGCAAAGTTCATTATTGCTGGTCAGAAACAAATGTATTTTAAATGGGTTGAATGGTAGCTCGAAAATGGTGGAGAAAAGAGCGTTTTCTATGACATCTCAGAGTGGGTACAAATGTTAATGAAGACCAGGGCAGACAAATGTTTGTATTAAATTAGTGTGTTCTCCATTTCTGTAATGTAGGCATTAAGGGGGGGTGTTTGAGATAATGCCTCATTTAATATGCATACTATAGATTAGGGATTGGTTTGGTGTGTTGGAGGATGTTGAGAGATTCTCTCAACTTCTCCCTCCAAGAATGGAATTAGTTGGATCTCAGCAGCACTATAAATATTGTAATGTATTAGTATGATTTAATATAGAAATTAATTATTTGTGTGTTATTCCTGTGCGTTTCTGCTCTCTCACAATTTCTAATACCATCCTCTGCATTTGTCGTCCGTCCTCTAGCATATCCATCCTTGCTGCTCCTCTTTGACGTCAGTACGCTGTACATCCGTCTAGCTCCTCACTGTCGTCTGTACGATCCGTACATCTTCTCTTAACCTGCACATAAACACCTACGCACAAATCACGTTTGCATTTTATTTTTATTTTTGTTTTAAATTTTATTTTATTTTAACGTTAGGCTAGTTTTGTTTTATGTCCAAAATTATAACATAGCATTTAACTTTAGATGTTAGATTTTTAAACTTTACTTTAGTTTTAGATTTTTAGCTTTAGTTTTAATTAAATTTTAGATTTTCGACCTTTTAAATTAAAACCTTTAGTCTTAGTTTTAATTTCTAACTTTTCGATTCTGCTGAGTTAGTTCAGTTAGTGTTTTAATTTTAGATTTATATATTTCTTTTTTATTAAATTTAGACAAGAAACAAATAAAAAATAATAATAAAAAAATTTCAAAAAAAAAAAACTTTTTTTTAACTTTTTCATTTTTTAGAACTTTAATTTTAGTTGTATATATATTTTTGTTTTTTTAGTTTCATTAAATTTAGATTTAAAAGGGAAAATATAAAAAAATAAAAAATAAAAAATAAAAAAAGGCTCAAAAAGTCTTAAATTTTTAACTTTAGAAAATTCTCAATTAGAAATTTTACATAGCCAAGGTGAGCTTTAAATTTCTTTCTATCTAAAGTTTGACTATAGATTTCTGATTTGGAATTATTTGGAATATCATAAATTCAGAAATATTGGAAATCTCTGGCATTTAAATTTGATGGTACTCTCATGATAATATTTTTGTTTCGAATTTAAATTGTTGGTTCAAAGTATTTTTATGCTTAGCTGTGGTTGATGAGCTTTAATTGTGGTTTTAAATTACTTGAAATCGGTAATTAATTGTTTAAGTCAACTTTGGGAATATTTCAAGTGATGATAAATTGCATGTCTTTATCGAACATTGTTAATACATAATTGTGAGGGTATTTTATTGAATACCATTGTGGTGGATTGATTTTTCATAGCAACAGTTACATATCAATTACTTGTCTTTAATTTCATAATGGGATATTTTGACTCCACAAGGCACTAGTTTTAAAGTTCCAAATCTAATTGGATCTATAAAATCTCGTTAGTCTTAACAAGTACTTGGTCATCTAGCTGAGTCTCCTGAATTGGTTGGTTTTCAACCATTTATCCTTCATTTTCGTTAGGGTCTACCTCTCTTAGCTTGCAAGTGGACAACTTAGATAGAGAGATTAGGGATCAGGGTGACAGCCCCCAATCTGAGCCGTTGTCACGGTGCCTAGACATTCTGTGCGACCACTGGGCCCTAAGTCTAAACTTAAGAAATTAAAATAGTTAAAGGGTATTAACAAAACATGGTGTGAATTTTTTGGAAAAAGATAGAGATCAAGTCAAGTTAATCTTAGCCGTTGAATAACGATTTAATCTCGGTCGTTGGAGTTTCAACGAGAAGATTATAAGAAGGACTTGCTGGGACATTTGAAAAACACACCGGGCAGAGACTCTGTTACCCAAGAAAATCGATTTTCTCATTGGGTAAAGTTTGGCAAGAGAAAATCCAATCAGAGGGAGAGTTGCAGGTTGGAGAGAGATGACATCAACAAGCGCTGAGAGTACAAGATCAGACCGGAGGAAGCAGTGCAGAGGAGGGATAGACCAAAGGCAGTGACGCAGTGGCAGGGACAGCGTAGACGTTGTGACGTTGGGACTACGCAGAGGTTGACGCAGTGAGACACAAAGAAGCTATAGGGCCTCTCCAGGGTCAAAATTTCACAGATTTTCCTCTTCTATTCAGCTGGTTATTTTTGTACAAGATATTTTGTTGAAGAATAATAAAGAAATCCTCATCTGCTGCACCAGTTTTCCCACATTGGATTTTTCAGGGGACAATTGTCCAAAAATAATTGTGTCAATGTGTTGATACCTATGCTCGTTTTTTTCCTTGTATTTAGTTTCCACAGAACTTTTGTTGTGAAGACTGCAGCGTATTTCATTTCGATATTTACTGTAGCACACAATAAATATTTTGTTTAGTTAAACAAATAGAAGAAATCTAATCAGTTGCTGCAGTAGGATTCCGGATAGCGGAATTTCCACACTAACCTAGGCACAGTGCAAGGATGGAGTGCATTCATTGTGAATCTAGCTCCTACTCTATAAAGGAATGAGAAAGTCTCCATTGAGTTGATGTGTGAAATTGAGTTTTGAGATTTAGCATTAGAGTTCATGGTTTTTCAGATTTAATAAAACAATGATGTAGATCTGAGATTTCAGGTTTCCGTGTGTTTACTGTTCATAATACATAATACATATTACCAGCAGTGTGCGCTTGTACTACCAGAGTAGCAAGATTCAGCTGTATTGGCCTTTGTTGTATGAAAATTTGGTATTAGTATGAAATTCAGTGAATTTTCGATGCAATACAGACAATTTACTTTTGATTTTGTTTGATAAAATACCTCATGTATTTGATACCCATCAATCCATAATCCCAGAGAACAAACAGCCCAAAAAACTCAAAAATATTAAAGACTTCTATAAATATAAAATAACTGCAAATTTTCAAGAAATTAATTATTTATTCTGATTTATTGGGCATTCTTGAGGATAAAATTCTTCTAAAATTTGGAACAAAATACATATATTTGTATCTATGAGATGGAGACTTCCCATATTGGAGTCGTAATGGATTTTTCCATTAAATATTTTTTTCTGTATCAAATTCATATTCATATTCGAATTTTGCAACTAAGTTTTGCAGGTTAACATACTCTGTGGTTGGTATTTTGATTAGTGTCTTCAGTTTAAGCTATCTAAAATTGTGGTTAAATTGCAGAGTGCAGAATCTGCTTACCATGGTCTGATTTTGACACAACCCTTCCCCCACTGGGTCCATGGGGCAGCACTCTTGGCAGCCTCTTGTCGCTGCTGACGAAGGAGGTTGCTGGCAGCAGTGTTCTCGATACTTGTAGAGCCTCTACATCAGTGGGTGCATCAATTTTCCACAATGTGTGCACACTTCAGCAGCTGATGCATGCCAAGAATTCCAACAGGAATCAAGACTACGGGATTGAAGGGCTAGTGCCATGGCAGCTTCCCATCATTGATGATAGGCGGGGTGTGGAGGCAGTATCCCTGACAATTGTAGCCTCTGTACCAGTTGGTGCATCAATTTTCCTTAACAATGCACACTTCAGCAACCCGTGTGTGCCAGAAATTCCAACAATCATCAAGACGGTTACATCTACACACTAAAAGCAACACATGGCACATTGGGAGACGAACAGTCACTGACTGTTATAGAACTGAACTGCCTTTGGAAGCTGAATGGGAATTTTGTAACTACTATTTAATTTTGTTTATGATAGGCAGATATCAGAGCTTTTCTTCCCATGTCATGCTCTCTCTCATGGAACAATGTATATATCTTTCAAACAGTAATACAAACACTGTTTGATCTATTTGTTTCTGTCCATTTTGCTTCAATTTTATCCATGCTTCCGCTTCCCATAACTTAATCAGTCCCACACAGTTAAGTTTTCCTCTGATTGGATCTTGTAATCAGGATTGTATAGTCAAGCATTTGTTTGATGCTTCTAGAAGCTCACTAAAAGCATCCAAATATGACAATGAAATCCTGGCTTCTATAAAAGAATTTGTATAAAAGCATTCATAAATTGTAACTGATTTTCTAAAAGCACGATGTGATTATAATTGAATACGTAAGTACCTTAGGGTAGGTTGCATCAGAAAATAGAAGCAAACTGCAGGCCAAGCATCCAAGCAAGGGTAAAAGTATGTGGCAACAGAAAGACAAGGTAAAATGCCCAAAAAAATTAATAAGTGTTTTAGTAGTTACTGTAAGATAATTGGCCCATAAAGAAATCTATAATGCAAATCCAAAAAAAAGAGAATTGGAAAGCTACTTCAATCAGATCAATCATAGAATCTTCCGTAACATATAAGGGAACTCTTGCTATTAGCTTTTGTAAATAGTGAAAACGATATCTAGAAATGTACAATTAAGTAATAAAATGACCTGGATTCCTGACACAGTAAAATATGGTATCTCAAATTTGACACGAATTGGTGCCTGCCTCTCCGGGGCTGCCTCTTCAGCAGTGACACTAGGAAGGACAAATTCAGCCCTCAGCATGTATTCCTGGAAAAAAAAATACTTGATGATATGTCAATCAAAAAATCAAAACCAATTTAATAAGAGCCGACAATAGCAATGGTTGATGTAGCGAGAGGAGAAAGACCCGTGAAACTTATGAGATAAACCTTTCCACCAGGAAATGATTTGATTTTCCAAAGCAATGCATCCCTCTCTGGTGCATAAGAAGCAGAACCCATGGAGGTTCGTATATGAGGCGTGGTAGCATCAGCCGGAACAGGCAGCTGTATGTCAACATTTGTTGCTGTGCTGCACAGCCAAATAGAAAAGAGTTTTGATGAAGCAAATGAGTACATTCAAACAAACACCAGAAATCCTAAGACCTTTCCTTGAGAGACAATGCATTTGATAACTGTATTTGAATTGCAAAAAACCATAAGATCTGACAAGATTTCAGGATCAAACAGAAAATAAATATCTTGACATACATCAGCTAGAGAAGTAGCTTGAAACCTGCGATCTTTATAGTTGCTGCGTGCTCTCACTGAATATTCTACTCGACTTTTTGAATGTCTTTCCACTTGAGCTTCAACCCATATCAATGGCTTTACCTGAAGTCAATAAAAAACATGAACATTATTTCAAGAAGGTAACTGTCCAAACACCAGATCCGAAGGCATTTTTGTGAAAATTGCCTTGATTTTGAAGTTATAGAAAAACCTGAGTGCTGAGTCTATATGTCATCAAATCAAAAGCTCCATCGGGAGGTATGAAAGATATAGTCCTATCATTTTCAAAACGAGCTAAACGAACACACCTGCAAAAAAAAAAATCAACTGTTGAACTTTTTTCTTATAGAGAAAATATACCAAGAAAGACATCAAAAATATTTCCAACACTATCATTTTTAAAATGAACAGTCATTTGGAAACGATATGCAAGGAATGTATCAGGAGAAAATGGGAGTTTGACTGCATACTGATGAAACTTGATGTCCTCTAGATCAATGGAACCCTTTGCTGCTCGGCCTTGAGCTTCTAGTAGCACCTTGTCATTAAGGCCAAGCTTGCATTCTGGCATTCCACTGAAGAAAAGATATCAATCAACTTACAGTTAGCAGTTAGCAAAGTTCACCATCAAAATTTTCATCCTTGTACAAACTTATTGTGAGTTATAAAATAAATAAATCAAATCTCTTTTGCATTTAGACTGCCCCAGAAAATTTCCTAAATGAAAAGTTAATTTACATTTTGAATTTCAAAACAGGAAACAATAATACTAGAGCTCGGAGCAATTGCATAACTCAGTTTGACTTGAGTACGTGTCACTATTGCATAACTTTCACTGTGAGTGTTTATAAGTTGCTAACAGGAAAGTTAATTCACACTTATAATTATTTTGTGAGGAAGGCATCACTGAACGGTGCCTTGTCATTGATATTGTCCAACAAGTTCAGAATCTTGTGGAAGAACCTTTTCACGAATGACACATCTCCCTCCAATTTACATTAGCCATACATTATCTTGCCATCAAGGATAGCATGCTGGACAAGGATACAATAAGCATCTATAATGAGAGGAGATGAAATAGATAATGTTTGGGGAATTTCTATGTTCTGCAAGAAATAAACACAAAATAGGTGAAATTTATTTCAGATCGAGCATTTCTTTATCTAGTTGCATAAGTTTTAATTTAAGCATGTATATTTTGCTGCTGCCCCACACTGGAACATGAAAATCCATATTTTGAAAACATCAAACTCAAACCCAATTCCACATCAACACCTACAAACCATAGCAAGCATGGTCCCAGTTATAAAAATGCTCCAAGGTTCTCATTATAAATATTAAATATATCTGAAATCATTTTATCTTATCAAATTCCCTCTACGGTTTTCTATTGGTTAGTGTCCCATCTCCAATAAGTTAAACGACCATAAATCTGAAAACAGTTCTTTTAGTGTTAGGATCAGCCATGCAAAATCGGGTAGTGTGCTTACTGATGGGAGACATACTTGTAATATATATCTAATTCTGTGATCGAATTACTTTTGGTATCCCACTTTTTTTTGTGGACTTTTTCTATAGTACATAATCTTTTTTTACTCTGTAATCACATTGAATCACCACAGTTAAATTGCTTTTGCCAAGCAACACTAATATTATCTTTACTGTCCACATTAGCAAAAGTTTGGTCATATTTCGACTAGTCGAGAATTCACAGTAGTTATCATTATTGGCATCCATTTGAGTCACTGTGATCTGTTTATGGTCTAAGTCTGTAATGTTATCCTTCTTAGGCAGAATGTGCTGTAAACACTGTTGAGGCAATGGTGGTTAAGCTTGATTTAGTGGTCTGCTAGTGATCATTAATGTCATTTATGACTCTTCCTTAGCAGGCAGCTATAGCCCGCACTAGTTGTTATTGAGGTGGTTAAGCTGGACATAGTGGTCCCTCAGTTGTCATTAATGCCATTCATTGTACACCAATAGTGGGGTCATCAGTTAGCTCACTTAATGAGCCCGCAATGATTAATAGAGTTAGGATTGTGTAATCTAGTCCTAGCACCTATAAAATGTGGTTCTCACCACAACCGTAATCATTCAAGTGTAAATGCTATTCATAATTATTGGGTACAATGATAACCACCAAACACTTGTGGGTCAACTTTTTTATGAGTTGTGGTGTGTTTCTTATGCCTTGGCGTATCTTCCCAAAAGTAATCAACAAAAATGAGAAGAAAAGCCAAATTATCTTCCAATCATAAAAGTTCAGTTAAATGTGGAGATATGAGACTGTCTTTGAGTTTTTCAATTTAAGGACCATACATTTTAGTCAAGACAGCCCAAAGTTACTGGTAATATAACATCTAAGTGATTTCATAAATTCATAACATCAATAACTTCATCTATGCAAAATATAATAATTTAACAGTCTGCCAAAAGTCACATATAGCAGCTAACAGCAAATTAAAAGGTTTTCTTCCTTTCCACATGCCAGAAAAGCTACCTCAAGTAGGCTCTCATCTTCAAAGCACCAACTACATCTGACTGCACTATTTGTCCATTGCTATTCACAAGCATATTGACACTTTCCACCACATCCAAGAATACCTGAAAGAATAAGAGGATAATGCCAACTACTTAAATTTATATTCTCCATAGACAAATAAAATACAAAATCTACCTCCCACCTCATTTTTCTTGTGCTGTATTCCTTCACTTCGCCATGAAACTGCATTTGTAACGGCCATTGGAGGACGTTGGGTGACTTCCATTCTATAAGCATCGGTTTTAATGAATTCACTAAGAATCTTTGCCTCTGTATATTGAGGGTATCCCAAATCCATCATTTCATCCAATAGTTCATACTGCAAGCATGCAAGAAAAACAATCAGAATGTGACTAAAAATTCAAATTTTAAGTTTTCAATAAAGAGTTCTGCACATTGAGCCTTACTAACTAAACATGAAATTAAAATACTTGCATACTAACCACCACAACAAAATTATCTCTCAAAGATTCTTCTTCCAACACTTCAAAATAGTGCTTGAAAACCTGCAGGAATCACACACATAACACTGCCAAGATCAACCCAGAACTGACCTATTGCTCAATTAATCCATTATCCAATATGCAATACCTAAGAAAAGTGATGCAGCATAAATAAAGATGCTTTGATGTGATGGTTTGCTTGTAGTATGCAGATGTCATACACTGAAGATTGTAAACAGAGCAATCACATGCACACAAAATACAAACCCGTAAAGCCAAATGCAGGTCCACAACCTCAATCCGTAACAATATAAAAGCATCTTTTTCTATTCTTGAAAATGAATCTGAGTTATGCATTCCACAAAAATATCATTTATTGTAACGAATAAGATCTGTCCAAACTTACCTCCACAACCCGATGTAAAAATAGAAATAAGCTAGCTGCATTGGAGTTCTGTCTTGATGCTGTCATTAGGTAAACATTGTTGTGTTGAATGAACAAATAAGTGACACCATTGTCATAAACCACAGGATTTTGTGATGCAGCATCACCCTGTATAATGCAGCAGAAAAGGTCTATGTGAGGAATTGGTCCCATAAAAAATCTCATCAATCACAGAAGTTTTAAATCATGTTTTATGTACAGGGCTAGTTGATTTTTATGATTTCATGAAAAGAAGTTTCCTCTCAAAATGGCCATACAACATAGTTCAATTTCCACAGAGTTGATACACTATTCATGTAGAAATTTTAAGCCAAACCCTGGTTAACAGTTTCTCCTTATCACTCCCATATAGTTAAATGCCCATTCCCATAAACATACATTCAACAAGCTGGAAATGATAAATATTTCTGAAAACACAAATTCTGGAAATTTCAGTGATGGAAATTGCAAAAATAAAACATAGAAAATATTTTAGCCACACACATAGAAAATAACACGCTGATTTTTTGTCAATATGACCCTAGAAAAACCCCCTACAACTCTTGGGGAAAATCAGTTCAAAAGCTCTCCTTTATTTCTGGAAAATGCTTTTATAGAGAAATGAAATATACAGAAAATTTCAGCAACCACAACAACAGACTTATCTCGTTTTCTGTGCTTGTCTCTGCCTCGAAAAACATGCCAAATCAGCAAAACAGTCAAAATAGAAATTTATTACAGCAAGAGGTAACATTTAATGTTGTACATCCTCCTCAAAATCCGTGCCAAGAATTCCGTAATGCTGTACAGACTGTATAGAAATGACAACAGCCTCTTTTAGCCTTGAAAACCGTGCCCACTCAACCTCGGAATGTGTGCTGCCCACTGCTATTTATCCCCCTCAAAATCTGCATTGTACGGACCTCGAAAACCATGCCCATTGCTGCTGTACGGAAGTTTGTCTCGAAAACTATGCCAATAAATGTTGTATGGATTGTTGCCTCGAAAAGCGTGTAGCCTCTAGCTACTGTATGGACTGCTGAAATATTTCTCTCCTTCACTTTCTCACGCTCAGAAATTTCTTCAACTTTCGCTTCCTCCTCTCTCAATCTACTCATGAAAGACTGAATGACATTTTCTTTTCTTTTCCTCCTTTAACCTAATCCTAAGTGACTTTTGGGGAATCCCTAAATCCAATGGTTGAGATAGTTTTAGATCTAGAGCTGAGATTAAATGTGCATTTAATTCTCACTTTCTATTTTTTAATTCACCCCATTTTAATAAAGATCCACTTAGCCTTTTATTTCCATAGTCACTTTTTCACTTTCTAATTTCACATTGAGTTTAATAAAGTCACTTTAAAATTAGACTTAGTAACTTTATCACTTATAAAGTCACTTTTAAATTAGATTTGACTTTACCACTTATAAAGTCACTTTAGGAGAAAAAGTTAAATACATTTGGACACTTTTCCCTATGCCAAAGATCAAAGTCTTAGGGAACCACTTGTCCTCTGGTACCCAAATTTTAACACTCCCTTTTACCAAGGAAAGTGTTCCTCACCACCCCCATCTTGTCTCTGAAGTAGACATGCTTGTCCTGTGGTAAGCCTTTGGTGAATATGTCCGCTACCTGCTCATCTGTGGGAATATACTCAAGCTTCACAGCTCCCTTCTGAACATAGTCTCTGATGAAATGATATTTTATCTCGATATGCTTTGACCTGTCATGAAATATTGGATTCTCCGTGAGTTTAATGCAACTCTGATTATCACAGTAAATCAATAAAGGTCTCAATAGTTGACCAAATAAACCAAACAACATCTTGTGAAGCCATATGGCCTCACAACTAGCCAAACTGGCTGCCATGTACTCTGCTTTCGTTGAACTCAATGCAACTGACTATTGCTTCTAGCTGAACCAAGACACAACTGCCGAACCCAACCCAAAACAACACCCTGAAATGCTCTTCCTATCAGAAGCACAACATGCCCAATCAGAATCAGTGTACCCCGCCAATCTCACTCCATCTCCCTCTCTATAATCCAGACCATAATCCACTGTCCCCTGCAAGTAACGCAAAATGTGTTTTGCAGCAACCCAGTGCACTCTCCTAGCCTCACACATGAACTAGCTCATCGTGTTGACTGCAAAACATATATCTGGACAAGTGTTGACCAAATACATCAAGGAACCAATCAGCTATCGATACAATGTGGGATTCATCAACTCGGAATCTGAAGCGTGAAGCTTCTTCCAGTTAGTGATCATGGGTGTCGACATGGGTTTGCAATCCTCCATGTGAAATCTGCTAAGAATGTCCACAATATATTTCCCCTGTCCCAGGAAGAAATGCCCCTCCTCCTGCCACACCTCCAATCCCAAAAAGTAATGCATCAAGCCAATGTCCTTCATCTCGAACCCTGAAGCAAGATCTCTCTTGCAGCCCTCTATGAGTCTCTCTACACCTGTAATGACCAAGTCATCCACATATAGCACTAGAATGAGAGGCTCCTCACCTACCACAATAAAGTATAGGTTTGGATCTACATCACTCTTTGTGAAACCCAACTCCTGCAAGTACGTATCAATCCTGGAGTACCAAGCTCTAGGAGCTTGCTTCAGGCCATAAAGTGCCTTCTTCAGTCTGCATACATGGGACTCCTTCCCGTGCACCTCAAAGCCCTGCGACTGCTCAATGTACACCTCCTCTTGTATGAAGCTATTGAAAAATGTGGTCTTTACATACATCTGGTGGATCTTCCAACCCATCTCTACTGCTATCGATATAATGGAGTGAATGGAAGTATATCGAGCCATGGGAGCGAAGGTCTCCTCATAGTCAACTCCCTCTACCTGGGAGAACTCTCTAGCCACAAATCTAGCCTTGAACTTCTCGATGCTACCATCTGCAGCATGATTTATCTTGTAAAGCCATCTGGAAGTAACCACAGATTTCCCTTCAGGCCTCAACACCACCTCCCAAACATCATTCTTCATGATAGAAGAATACTCCTCCTGCATGGCCTCTCTCCAGACCTGCTGGCTAGCTGCCTCCTCATAGCTAGAAGGCTCGGAGTCAACGATGTTGGCAACCAATGCCATATAGCTATAGAACCGCTCTGGTCTGCTCTCTCTAACCTGTCTCTTCAGCCCAGCAACAAATGTGGCGTCTCTCAAGGTGTCCAGAAGCCACTTGGGCTTTCTCTTCCTTGAGCACACTTCTCCCACCGGAGAGGGAGAATCCTCATCCTCCTCAGAAGCCTAAACTCCTGAAGTCCTACCAACCGACCTCCTGCCTGAACCTGTGCTTGTAGATGCTGAAGTACTGTCTGAAATGTCCATCACTGGACTACCCTGTGAACTTCTCTATGGACTGCTCTGCATGCTGCCCGAAGCACCACCCATCTGACTCCGCGAGCCACTGCTCACTGATGGACCTGACACCGTAATCGATGTACCTCCTAATCCCTACCCACTGGATCCCTGTGACTGACTCAGCTGCGCTTGAGGGGGTCTGGTGAATCTAGATACTCTAACTCCTGTGACCTCCTAAAAGCCCTATCCTCCTCGAACTTCACATCCCGCTTGACAACAACTCTCCTCCGTGCAGGAATATAAATCCGAAAGGCTTTTGAGGTCTCACTGTAACCCACAAAGATGCCCTTCTCTGCAGTGAGCTCTAGCTTGGTCCTCTTCTCCTTGGGTACATAGGAGTATGCAATACACCCAAAGATATGAAAATGACCAACATCAGGCTTCTTCCAAGAAAAAGCCTCCTCCGGAGTCACATGCCCCAAGGCACAATGTGGACTCTTGTTCTGCAAATACACAACAGTGTTGTAGGCCTCTACCCACAAAAACAACGATAACCCTTGATCATGTAGCATGGCTTTGGCAACCCCAACGATGGATCTGTTCTTCCTCTCCATAACCTCGTTCTGTTGGGGGTTATAGGGAATCGTGAACTCCCTCCTGATGCCTGCCTCCGCACAATAATCAACAAACTCACCAAGGGTGTACTCCCCTCCATTGTCCGACTTGAGGGACTTGATCTTCCAACCTGTCTTAGTCTCCACAAGAGCTCTGAACTCCTAAAATCGCTTGAAGACCTCACTCTTGGTCTTCAAGAAATAAATCCAGGTCTTCCTGGAGTGATCATCAATGAATAAAACATAGCACTCATATCCAGTCAAGGAAACATGAGACATTCGACCGCTCACATCGGTATGAATCAAATCAAGAATCCCAGTCGATTTGTTGTCACTGCTGGGAAAAGGGGATTTGGCAAACTTCCCCATAGCACATCCTCTGCATGTGTCAATGTGATCAAAACTAAAATCTGGCACACCTGTAGTGATCTCCTGCAATGTCCTCAAGGCCCCATGATACATGTGCCCCATCCTGCATTACCAAATCTCGCACAACTCTGAACTGCTAGCTTTGCTGCCGGTACTACTGCTCAATGCCATAAGGCGCTGAAATGAAAACTTGTACACCTTGGCATGGTGTACATCAATCACTCTAGCTGAAGAAGTTGGAGTTCCTCTGGGATATATAAGCACCTATCCTCTCCTGAACAATACCTCATACCCTCTGTCCTCCAATGTTGAGACGAATATAAGGTTCTTCTTCATCCCTGGCACATATAGAACATCCGACACTTTCAAGGGAGGTTTGGGTTCCCTATCAAATGTCAATGTCCCCACACCGACCGCTCTAACAATGTTGTTGTCTCCGAGTACTACCTCTATATCAGTGCCACTCTCTGAAAGCTCCAAGAAGTACTCACGGACTCTTGTCATGTGACGGGAAGCCCCACTGTCAACATACCAAATACCTGAAGATGCTCCGCTAGTGGAGGGAAGTGTACACTCCCTCTCAACCTGTGTGGCAGATGCTCCTGCACTAGTGGACTCCAAAGCAATGAACCCAAACTCTCGGTCAAAGCTCTATGAGAAGTACTCTATCTCTGCTGATGCTGCCATGGTCTTGTCCTTTCCCTTCTTCTACTTTTCTGGACACACAACTGCATAGTGTCCCAACTTCTGACAATTCGAACACTTGACTTTGGAAAAGTCCTTCTCCTTGTTCACCTACTGCTTACCTTTACCTTTGCCTTTGCCCCCACCACCACTTGTGGAAGCTTGCTTCTTTCCCTTGCCCTTCTTGCCCCTTGCTAACAATGCTACATTGTCATCCTCCTCAACCGGTTTCGCTGCCCCAAGATGGTTCTTTCTGATTTCATTTTGAATGCAATCATCCCACAACCTCTCCCAAGTGGAAAGGTTTTCCCGTGCAACAATCCCATCCACAAAACTCTCCCAAGTCTTCGGAAGACCATTCAATGTAATCCGCACCAACTCAGTGGGTAGAATGGTCTCTCCAACAACAGCCAACTCATCTCTGATTTTTGGTTAATATGACCCTGGAAAAACCCCCTACAACTCTTGGGGAAAACCAGTTCGAAAACTCTTCTTTACTTCTGGAAAATGCTTTTACAGAGAAATGAAATATACAGAAAAATTTCAGCGACTACAACAACAGACTTATCTCGTTTTCTGTGCTTATCTCCGCCTCGGAAAATGTGCCAAATCAGCAAAACAATCAAATCCGAAATTTATTACAGTAAGAGATAACAGCATTTAATGTTGTACATCCTCCTTGAAATCTGTGCCAAAAATTCCGTATTGTTGTACGGACTGTACAGAAACGACAACAGCCTCAAAAACTGTGCCCACTTAGCCTCGGAATGCGTGCTTCCCACTGCTATTTATCCCCTTCAAAATCTGCATTGTACGGACCTCAAAAATTGTGCCCACTAGTACTGTACAGAAGTCTGTCTCGAAAACTGTGCCAATAAATGTTGTACGAACTGCTGCCTCGAAAAACGTGCAACCTCTAGGTGTTGTACGGATTGCTAAACTGTTTCTCTCCTTCACTTTCTCACGCTCAGAAATTTCTCCAGCTTTCTCTTCCTCTCTCAATCTGATCATGAAAGACTGAATGACCTTTTCTCTTCTTTTCCTCCTTTAACCTAACCCTAAGTGACTTTTGGGAATCCCTAAATCCAATGGCTGAGATAGCTTTAGATCTAGGGTTGAGATTAAATGTGCATTTAATTCTCACTTTCTATTTTTAAATTCACCCCACTTTAATAAAAACCCACTTAGCCTTTTATTTCCATAGTCACTTTTTCACTTTCTAATTTCACATTGAGTTTAATAAAGTCACTTTAAAATTAGTCTTAGTAACTTTATCACTTATAAAGTTACTTTTAAATTAGATTTGACGTTACCACTTATAAAGTCACTTTAGGAGAAAAAGTTAAATACATTTGGACACTTTTCCCTAAGCCAAAAATCAAAGCTTTAGGGAACCATTTGTACTCTGGTACCCAAATTTTAACAATTCAACTCGAGATTTCTCAACCAGCAAGGTGTTGATTTTTTTAAGTGCAATAGATAAAAGTACTAATTTCTAAAAAACTAATAATTACTTCTAATGATGTAGATATTCTATTAGCACTTCCAGTTTATCATTAAGCAATTACACATCAGAAATTCAACCATAAATGCACAAGGACAGTAGAGTTCACAATGAACAAAGTTAACACAAGATTTACCCTAGGAAGACCCACTTGGGGGAAAAACCTAGCGACCTTTTCCCTAGAGAAATTCCTCAGTCTAATTCTGCTAGTCAAATATGATGGTCAAACTGACTAACAATACAATGGTCAAACCTGGTCAAACTGCTCTCTTGTCAATCCCAACAAACTCGTCCTTGCCTGATCTGCCTAGGGCCAAAATTCGGCCTCCCAGAAACTCAACTCCTCTGCCCAGAATTTCAGCCTTGCTGCCCAAAAACTACCCAGAAGATCACACATGCAAAGTTGCAGAAGGAGAGACTACCACACGTGCGAAGTCAATGAGAGAGAGATAATATGCTAGATATGTCTTCATCCTTCTTCTTCTCCTTCTCTTGGATGCTCAGAAGATATTTTGTTAGGTGTGAGATCGATTTGTGCCTTATGGAGGACGTCAAGTGCCTTATATATAGTGTTTTGGCTAGCCTGAATGGGTGTTCTTCACTGGGGCTGACTTGACAAGTTTGGAGCCAAAAATTCAAAATTCAAAATTTTCTCTTTTGAAACCGACATAAAGAACATGTCTTATATTTTTCAATATATATTTCAAGGGATAAAATATTAATCATGAAAACCAACCGTAGCACAAAATTCAACACTCCCTCTTAGCTAGGGAGGTATTCATAATGACTATCAAATGTTCTCTTGTTGACAAATTTCTCTAAGAAAAGGTTTATCATTTATCATTAACATCAACATCATTTGACTACCATAATCTCGGTCAACATCTTTGACCTATGGTAAAAATCTACAACATCAACTAGGTACCATAATTTTGGCCGATACCTCTGACCTATGGTGCATTATCACCATAATCTTGGTCAGTACTCCTGACACATGGTACAACATTAGCATCAACTAGTCACCATAATTTCGATCCCTCATGGTATATAGACTAGTCTTGGTTCCATCATCCTAGTCAATATCCTTGACTCATGGTGAATATCCAACGACCTCACTCTTCATGAGTAATTTTGGGCTTGATGCTAAATGTGCTCATTCAACCTATTTGGAGAGTCTAAGCCTGATGTTGAAAGACACCCACTCAACTAAGTGATTCTAGGCCTCTGGGACCATTCTTCTTAATTTTGTTCAACATAGTTGACACAGGAAGAATGATTGTCCTTTGTCGGACCATTCTCTCTAATTTCAGTTAATACACCTGACACAGGGAGAATGTCTGTCCTTGATGCTATCTCATCAACATTCTCTCTCACTGAGGGAGGTATTCTCAACAAGTCCAAGCTTGTCCTTAAAGTACACAAACTTTTCTCTAGTCAGAGACTTTGTAGGAATATCAACTATCTGCTCATCAATAGAGATGTATTGGAGCTTCATTTCCCCCTTCTACATCATGTCATGAATGAAGTGGTATTTGATCTTGATGTGCTTCGACTTGTCATGAAAACTCGATTATCTACAAGCTTCACACAACTTTGATTGTCACAATATATCACAGTCGGGTCTAGCACCTGATCAAATAGTTCTGCGAGTAACTTCTAAAGCCAAACTGCTTCACAACTCGCTAAACTAGTTGCAATATACTCAGCGTCAGCAGTGTTGAGTACAACAGATGTTTGCTTCCTGCTCATCCATGAAATCATAGCAGAGCCCAAACTGAAGCAACCTCCGAATGTATCTTTTTGTCTTCCACGCTCCCTGCCCGATCTGAATATGTATATCTTTGCAACTGTATATCACCGTTTTGTTGAAAAGTGTAACTAGGATCGGTCTTCATATTGACTATGTAATTATGAATTTATGTAAAGAAGAAGACAAAGATAATAAAATGTATTTGTCGTACTTGCTTCATGGGTTTCATGAGCAAGAATTTTATTATAGGTTAATAGACTTCTTCTTGATGTCTATTTAGGGTTTGTCTTATGTCTATAAGTGTAATTAGTGTCATGTATATGAAGAGCCTATTCATCATTAAATGCTATAAGACCTTGTCATGAACCTTGTGGAAGAATGGCTTGAAACAACCCTCACTCAATGCTGGAAATGAATGATAAAGTCGGCCTATACACAGTCATGATGTTGGCCTACATGTTGGTGGATGGTCGGCCTAAAAGGAGGGATAGATGTCCTATATATATACTCTGATCTGCGGCCTATTTGGCACTAAGATTGCAGACTGTTCTATGGAGTAAAAAGTGCGGATTTCTGAGGTTGGGATCAAGGTTACAAATGCGGATCTCTATGAAGCAGATTGCGGACTGATTAAAGAAGATGTGGATCGACTGAAGTAGATTGCGGACTATTTTGTGAAGTTTAAAGTGCGGGTCCAGGACAGAGTTTTAGTGCAGACTTCTCTAAGTTAATTACAGTGAGAAAAAGCCTGAAACTAGTGCAGATTCATCTATGGTAAAGATGTGGATTGCTCGAAGCATATAAGTATGGTCAGATCTAAGATTCCACAGCGTGCAGTCCTGTTTCATGATTTGTTAAAGCAGTGAATGCTAATATGTGTGATAAAGTTGTGTACACCTGCTATCCAAGTAAAACAAAAAGTGCGGATGATTCACAGTGATAAGACACGTCTAAGCTAAAGAGCTGAAGTGGTACTGCAGTTCAGTGCATGTTGGTGCAGGAGAGAAGGATCAGTGTTGTGAAGCATACAAAGAAGAATTGACAAGGTCTTGGTGACATTCCTAGGTCAAGGGTCTGAGTCTTGGTCATGGTACTTGTCATTTGAAGATCTATAAGAAGAATTTTTCGTGGGTTTTCCTCTCCAAGAGGGAGAGGTTTTGCCCTGGCTCTAGGAGCCTAATTTTGTGTCTTTTGTATTTTGGTAAAAGACTTGATGAAAGACTAAATAAGCTTAGGAAGAAAAGAAATAAGTATCTCAAATAATCTCACAAGTAATTATCAAGAAGAGAATTTGAATTAATCACTAGCCCTCCAAATTCTCAACACGTTTGAAACATATCTTAAACCATAATCAATTGTACCACGTAAATACCTCAATAAATGCTTTGCTGCAATCCAATGATCATGTCTTGGTTCATGTAATGAACAAAGTTTGTATATGCTCTAATACCAATGTAACGAACAAAGTTCGTATACACAACAATAATCTATAGAATAGTTCGAAGACAAAGACATCCATTGTAGGACAAGTAATTGTATATTGAATATTATTAAAAGAATTGATGAAATGATTACAAATGAGGGTGAGGGCTTGCTTATATACCTAGGCAGGTACCTATTCATGTTGAGATTTTGTGTATTTGGGGAGGCATCAGTTGTGTTCTAGGTCCCAAATTTTGTGGAGGGACTAGAATACACCTAATCTACAAGACCCAGAAATGGATTTGACAAATTTCAAGTTGTGTTCAATTTATTCAAATAATTAATTATTTTTAATGGATTTCCCAAGTCTAACTTAGGAAAATAAAAAAATTAAAGTGAATTAATTTAAACATGTGCTGAAATTGTCTTAAGTCACATGGATCAAGCAGTCTTTTAATCTCAGTGGGTGATGGATGATTTAATTTCGGCCATTGAAGGGTTCAATGAAAAAGTATAAGAGAAAAGCTTGAGGGTCAATTGAAGACACACAATTTCTGTAGAATTGAGGAATAGATCTAGAATTCTAGGGCGGGTTTGCTAAGAATTTTCGGAGGAATTTCCTGCAGTGAGGGGTAGTATTGGCTAAGGGAATGATCTGATTCCGAGAGCCAAGAGACAGCAAGAGGAGCAACCACAAGGACAGCGCAGAGAGGCTTCAGAGCCACGCAGAGCAGCAAGGACAACGCAGAGACAGCGCAGAGGCACCTAGGACCACGTTGGGCTGACGTTGGCCAAGTAGAGGCAGTGCAGGGGCAACATAGACCCTCCTAGGGTGATGCAGGCCCTCCTAGAGGCACGCAGAGGCTAACGCAGTCCCTCCAAGGCAAATCTAGGGCTTTAGAAGTAGCGCTAAGGGTTTCTAGAGTCATATCCACGCTGACTCCTGTAAATCCCGTTTGAGGGTGTGGATCAGTCAGATATTTGGCACTAGATCTTTGGGTTAGCTGCAGATTTTATATATTTTATTCTCTGTTGGGTTTTCCAAGGTTGGAACCCAGATTTGTTGTACTCAGAACTACTTAATAATAAAATCCTCATATCTACTAAACCGGTTTTCCCGCTTTGGGTTTTTCCGGGGACTTATGTCCAAAAATCCATGTGTCACTTTGTTGCATGAGTGAATTATTCAGTAAATGATCTGCATGTGTAGACTGCAGTTGTGTTTATTTTCGATATTTTCTGAATCTAATTTCTGAAAATAACTTGTATAAATTAAATCAAGTAGGAGGAAATAAACCAATACACTGCAGTAGAATTTTCACATGGTATCAGAGCGATAGCAAATCAAGCTGAATCTCCAGCAATCGGCTGAAGAATTACTTTTTCTGCAGGGTGGCAGAAGAAGCAGCAGATCCGGAAAGGGCATATTCACAGCAAGGAAAAGCAGATCCAGGAGAGAGCGTTGAAGTTGCAGAAGGCCTCTAGGCTTACGCAGACCCTTCCCAAGGAAGCGTAAGGACTACGTCACCTAGTCTAGGGTTACGCAGTCCACTTCTGAGCCACGCTGGGACTACATTGGGCCAGCCAGGAGGATGCTAACCAGTCACTTCCCTGAGTCCCTCGTTGCAGAAGAATTCAACCAAGTTCTAGAAGCAATGCTTCAGATCTTCAGCAGTGCTGGTGGGGTAGAGATTCTGCCGGTGCAGAGTTGTGCCTAGCTAAGGCAACAAAGGCGGGAGGAAGACAATTATTCTGCAAATCTGAGCCAAACAAATCTGAGATTCGATTAGGAGGATCGGAGAATACTATCCATTTGAAATTTGGTGGAAGACTTCCAGGAGGGAAGTGAAGTCAGTTTATTCAGATCTGAGCAAAGATGGCTCGATATGGATTGAGGGATCAAGATAGATTGGTGTCCAACTATGTCATTTGGAAGGCCAAAATCCTCTCAGTTCTGGATGAGTATGGTCTCAAAGATCATGCAGAGCAGACACTTGTTGTACCAACTAATGCAGATCCACTCAAGAAGTATGAAGAAAATCAAGCACAGACAAAGCGGTTGATCATAGACGGAGTCAAGGACCACGTGATTCCGCATATTGTTGATAAGTAAACAACAAATGCTATGTGGAAGGCTTTGGAGGTGATGTACCAAGGAGGCTCTGTGCAAAGAAGAATTCTTCTTGAGAATCAGATACATATGTTGCAAATGGTGAAGGGTGAAGAGATAGATCCATTTCTCTTCAGACTCCAAGCTATCTGTGACTAGCTGATTTGCATGGGTGCTACTCCAGACGAAGGGCTCCTAGTGAGGAAGGGTAGCATTACCATCATGGGAAGATATGTGGGCTATTCTCTGCCAAGAGGAGATCAGGAGGATCACCAAGAAACAGTCTATCAGTGGAGGAAGTGGATCAGCCAAAGTAAAGAAAGAAGAGGAGGAGGATGCAGCCCTTGCATCAAGGGAAAAGAAGCAAAGGGAAGAAGAAGAAGGACCTCTCCAAGGTTCGGTGCTTTAACTGTGGTGATCTTGGTCATTTCGCTAGCAGTTGTCCTAAGAAGAAGGACAAAGGAGCTTCTAATTCCAAGGCTGCAGCAACAAATGAAGATAGCGCTGATGATGATGCAGCCATGAGTGCTCATGCACCTCGAGAGAAGAGGTGGGGTGACATGGATATATAGAGTATCCATATTTGATGGCGGGATCCTTGAGTCAGCGCTACTCTTGGATCACATACGAGTTTCAGGAGCCTTAAGACAGTAGCGGGATGAGTCAGGAGATGGTTGCAGATAGCCACATTGAAGAGTAAGAGGGAGTTGAATAGCTGAAGAGTGAGCAGCGTGATGCAGAGGCAGCAGCGCAGAGAGACTGATGGGGACTTCAGCAGTGCAAAGAAGCTGGGCTCATGCAGTTCAGTGTTGCAGCATGAGAATATCTGCAGGGGGACAGCGTGATTCAACATCCAGGGAGCTTCAGTGGTGGAGGGCAACTTGACTTGTCTGTCAAACAGTTGGGCAGAGCCTTTCAGTTGCTTACTTCTCAACAACTGAGTTGCAGTGCAGCAGTTAGCAATGGCAGTGCTATAGGCAGCATGATGCAACAATTTGAGAGGGAGCTGCAGTACAGATGAGGCAGTGTCAGTGGCAATGGCATGGGCGGTAGTACAAAGAGCAGTAGTGCAATAGATGGAGGGCAACAAGCCAAGCATCAGCAGCACAAACCAAGTACTCAAGATCTTGTAATGCATGGTGTGATGTATTGCTAGAGCACACTTCTGATGTTAAGAGGGAGTGTTGAGATTTTGTGTATTTGGGGTAGCATCAGTTGTGCTCTAGGTCCCAAATTTTGTGGAGGGAATAGAATACACCTGATCTATAAGACCTAGAAATGGATTTGAGAAATTTCAAGTTGTGTTCAAGTTATTCAAATAATTAATTATTTTTAATGGATTTCCTAAGTCTAAATTAGGAAAATAAATTAATTAAAGTGAATTAATTAACACATGTGCTGAAATTGTCTTAAGTCACATTGATCAAGCAGTCTTTTAATCTCAGCCGTTGATGGATGATTTAATCTCGGCCGTTGAAGGGTTCAACGAAAAAGTATAAGAGAAAGACTTGAGGGTCAGTTGAAGACACACAATTTCTGGAGAACTGAGGAATAGATCTGGAATTCTAGGGCGGGTTTGATAAGAATTTCCGGAAGAATTTCCTACAGTGAGGGGTAGTATTGGCTAAGGGAATGATCTGATTCCAAGAGCCAAGAGACAACAAGAGGCAAGAGGAGCAGCCACAAGGACAACGCAGAGAGGCTTCAGAGCCACATAGAGCAGCAGGGACAATGCAGAGACAACGCAGAGGCACCTAGGGCCACGTTGGGCTGACGTTGGCCAAGTAGAGGCAGCGCAGGGGCAACATAGACCCTCCTAGGGTGACGCAGGCCCTCCTAGAGCCACGCAGAGGCTAACGTAGTCCCTCCAAGGCAAAGCTAGGGCTTCAGAAGCAGCGCTGAGGGTTTCTAGAGTCAGATCCGAGCTGAGTCCTGTAAATCCCGTTCGAGGGTGTGGATCAGCCATATATTTGGCACTAGATCTTCAGGTTAGCTGCAGATTTTATATCTTTTATTCTCTATCTAGTTTTCCAAGGTCGGAACCCAAATTTGTTGTACTCAGAACTACTTAATAATAAAACCCTCATAACTGTTGAACCACTTTTCTCGCTTTGGGTTTTTCCGAGGACTTATGTCCAAAAATCCATGTGTCACTTTGTTGCATGAGTGAATTATTCAGTAAATGATCTGCATGTGTAGACTGTAGTTGTGTTTATTTTCAGTATTTTCTTAATCTAATTTATGAAAATAACTTGTATAAATTAAATCAAGTAGGAGGAAATAAACCAATACACTGCAGTAGAATTTTCACACTTCACAAACGGTCATGTTCTTAGGGACATAACTCTTCATTAACTAATTCTTATTTAATTAACTATTCATTATTACTCTTTATATATATTTATATTTATATTATTTTTATATAATTATATTCATAACATTATCTTCCTCTTCAAAAAGATTTGTTCTCAAAGCTTATTGCTGACAAGGCATATCATTTGTTCATTGTCTTTGTAATCTTATTCGCATCTTTTGGAATTCTTCGATCTGTCATCGTTGTTGGTACAAGTTGATTGTAGTTGTTGGAAACTTGTGATGAATTGTTATCACATGACTAGATTGCATAAACTTAAGTATTCCTTGGAACATAAGTTTTTTGTTTATGTTTTGAGTGTTACTGATATGTAGATTGATTGAAAAGTCTACTCTTGTGATTCAAATGTCGATAAAGAGTTCTTTTGTTTTGAATTTCCCTTATCATGTGTGTGGCAATTTCCTAATTTACTTCAGGGACTCATGTTTCTGAATTGGTTACAAAATCTTCACTTAGAATTTCCATCGTCTGAAATGCAACATTTGAATATGTTTTTCCTTCAACTGGTTTGTCATTTTCTTAAGTTGCGATATTGATTGGATTAGTGTTTGTATATTTTTCTTCAACTTGGATTGGAGATTTTGACACTTCCTTCGTGATGAATTCTTCTAATTAGTCGTTCAATGATTTCTTATCATTTTTAAGTTTCTTAATTTGAGTGAGTAGACTTTGATCATGATTTTTGAGATGTAAAAGTTCCTCATTTTCCGAGTCAACTTTATTTTGGCATTCAAGCTTATCGTCTCTTAAACACTTGATTTGTTCTAATAATTTTTTATTAAGGTCCTTTAAGCATAAATTTTCCTCTTCTTTTTCTGATAGACTTTCGTTGAGTTTCTTGTCAAAACTTTCCTTTTCTTGTTCTAACTTGTGCTCTTAGTTTTACACTTTTGACTTGTGCAAGTAGTTTTTGGATATGATCTTTTAAATGAGAATTTTCTTCGCTTTTATTGGATATGACCTCCTCAAGCTCTTTTTGTTTTTCTGATATTGTGTTTTGATTCTTTTAAGGCATCAATTTCGTAATATCTTTAAAGTTTTCTGATGAGGGAATTATTGATTATGACTTCATTGTAATGTCTCAGAATGTGATCGTCTTTCCTTATGAGAAAACATCAAAAAACTTTCTCTACGTTTAACATGAACGTACCCAATTCTTTAAACTAAGGTCAACCAAGAATTATGTCAAACTCTCTGTCATATATAATTACAACACAAAATTGAGATATGTACTCATAATGATCTACTGCCACTTGTAAATCATTAATTTCATATTTTTTTACCAAAAATATCTATTGTTTTGCCTACACTGGCATTTGAAATTAATAGTTCATTTCGTCAAATTAATATTTATGTAATTTTCGTTGTTGCTTGTATTGATAATGATATTAACGTTTTTCCCTTGGATGTTCCATTTTGATGCAATTAATCTGTAATATGGGATCGAAAGGCCTTTATAGGAAAATCTTCCTTCCTTCGTCATATTCAATTTTCTTGTATTTGGTGATTTTCTTCAAAAATAAAAGCTCTAAATACTCTTTCATTTGATATTTCTTTTCTTTTATCTCCTTTTTTCCCTTTTCTTTTTCTCTAAAGTATATATATATATTAAAAAAATATTATAATGGTTGCTTGCATATATATATATATATATATGATGTACTTTTGATTTATAATAAAATGTTCCTTTTTTACTTTACCAAATAACCTTATGGCTAACTAATTAGGTGTACAGATTTTTTTTTTTTTAATGAACATTCTATTTTTTATTTAAAGAAAAACCTTCCCCTTTTAATTAAATTATCTTTTACCTATATTCCACTAAATCACTGCACGAATAGGTTATGCACCAATTAGTTCGATGACTATTTAATTAATTCAATGGTAGAGAAGGAGGACGTTGATTAGAAATCCGATTGTTTTGGAGTGTACCGCATGGATAAATTTCACACTACAATATATTCCTTAATTAATTTGTTGGCAGATGTGACAATGTTGATTAATGGATTAAAGCAGTTCGAACAACAGTGATCCAGGTGGATATTGGTGGTCACCCGCCTATTCCACTTGGGGCTCCACCATTGTCTATTTCAGTTTTTTAGTTTCGGCACAGTTTACTATTTTTAGCAGTTTTTCGGGTCCTAAACTTCCGGAGCCGTTTTGAGGCCCTAAACGACGTTTTTTGGGAAAACGGAGGGCAACATGGGTACATGGACCAATGTTGCCCGTTCCAAATTTGTAGTCCTCGGATAGATCTTTCTAACGAGGTATGGTACGCGTCAAACGGAGATCGTATGCCAAAGTTACGCCCTTGGGAAGTTGAAACACCAATTTACCCAAACCGGGCCCATAGTTTTGGCGCTTCATCTTGTAGGGTTAGGGTTTTGGTTGTTTAGGATTTCCATTGTTTTTAAATAATAAATAGGCTCTCGAGCCTCACTGTAATTCAGTTCAGAGGCCTGTAGCCGCCACATCTCTTCTCAGAGATAGCTACCAGCGCCCTAGCTAGTTTTATTTCCATTCTGTCTGTAAGCAAATTTCAGTTCTTTGATATTAATGAAATGAAGTGTTATTTCCGCTGTATCTCTGTATTTATGGTTATATGTTTATTCTGTTGTGTTCTTGCATAAATCCGGATCAGGCAAACTTGGCTATGACATATAGGTTTAGTGGCAGCAGTGGAAATCTGTGGCGACGCAGCAGGAAGGTGGCTACAGCTCATGACGACCTTGAGTTGGGTGAATGGTGGGGTAAGCAGTTGCAAGTGGGAATGTGGATGTCGTTGGAGAACGTGGTTGGAAAGTGGAAAGACGAGATTCAGTAGTGGTGGTGGGGAGGCGGACGACAGGGTTAGTGAGGAGAAACAGTGTGGTTTGTCGGTTGTCGTAGCCGGTCTGCTACCAGGTGGCCGAGGACTTTTTATTTATTTTTTATTTGTTTTTTTCTTTTCTATATGATTTTTTTTATTATAAATAATGTTTTTTTATTATATATATATAACTTCTTCTTTTTTGTAATTTGATTTTTTTCACCTTTTTTTAACTCTAACTTCTTCCTTTTATTAATATTATTTTTTAATATAATTTATAATCTTTTTTTCACCTTTTTTTTTTTTTTTTCTTTTTTTCCTTTTTTTTTTTTACGGCCAAAGCCCTAAAAGGGTGAAAAACCAGCAGAATGTAGAAACTCCAACTATGTAGCAAAACGCTTGATCACATAGCAACAAGGTGTCGAAAAATCTAGGGCATCAAGATTAAGAGATTTCTTTGAGAGATAACTGCTTGTGAGTGCCTTTTATTTCTTAGATTAGATTCTTCTCTTTAGATTATATTATGTTCTTCTTTCATCAAACAGTTACCAATCCATAAACAATAAAGAGACAAGAGACACAAAATGTAGGCTACCCGCTAGGGCCAAAACCTCTCCCACTTGAGAGGAAAACCTGAACAAATTCTTCTTCTTGTAGAGACTTCAATTGACAAATACCAAGACCAAGACCCTTGACCTATTTTCCACTCCATGACCAATACACAAAGTCTTTTTCCTCTTCCTTGAGTCAATGCTAGACAAACCCCTTTGCTTCTTCTATTTCTCGACTTGCCTTTAGAATTTCGACCATTTGATTTAGGTCTGCAACTTTTGGTTCCAAATCAGAAACCCTTGATCGTATAGTTGACTACCTTAGACCCTTAACAAGCCTCTCTTTAGAAGGAGACTTCTTCCTTTTGATTTGGATTCCCTTTGACTTGTCCTTCACCCAACTTGGTTACCTTTTGATGCTTGTAACCTTCTCGACCTCCTTGCTGCAATAGACAGGTCTAAAACTTCGTACGTGTGGAGATCGCTTAGCCCAAAATAGTCCCAAAACAATACTGGAACAGTTCGCAACTTCTTCCTCTCTCCTCGCTGGTTCTTAGGCTCCTTCTTGATCACCTTAAGACAGTTTAACTTCAAAATTGCTTCATCGAAAATATTTTCTCTAAAATTAGGCCGAGCTGCCTATGAATAGTAGTTGGAGCCTCATAATAAGCCGACTTGTCATTGAGTGGGCCAGCGTGTCTTTAGGAGAGGTTTGTCATTCCTTTTGAAGCCGACTTGTTAGGAGATCCTTTGTGCTTATCTTGGAGGGCTTTTATACTTATTTAATGACTCATACAAAATGTAACATGCAAAAGAAGGATCCTTTATACATGACATAGACTCAAATTGAATTTTATGAATTGATGACAAATCCTAAAGGGTCACAATGGGATCCATCACTAAAAATAAAATTCCTTGCTCATGAAACCCATGAGACAAGCATTCCAATAACAATTTTATTTTTCTTCTTTACATCAATTACATAAAATCACAATTACACATGTCATTATGAAGACCGAACCTAGTTACACTTTTCAACACTCCCTCTTAACTAGGGAGGTATTCATAATGGTACTTGGTCATTCTCAATCTGAAGAATTTCTCATAAGAAGAATCGGATTGGTAACCCATATGTATAGCATCATACCAACCAACATTTTCATATAGCAAGGCCTTGACTAACAACTCTATCTCCCCACAAGATCAGAGCACAATGCTGGCAAGACCAATGATGTATAGACACCCTCATCATTGCCTCTCTCAGAACATACCCCACCCAGGTTCTCAGGGTGTGCTCCACCAGGACTATTCTTATCTTGGATTCCCAGTCCTCAAAGAATATCGGCCCTCTACGACTACTCTTATCTTGGATTCCTTAACACATCCTCAAAGAGCATCGGATCCCAGATATTTACTCAATTCTCCATTCTGTCTTCCCAAGTGAAGACAAGAATGATGTGTCTATCTCTCCGTCTTAATTAGGGAGGACATATCTATTCTAATAAAGGGATGTACTCATTCCTACAAAACGAACCTAAGCTCCCTCTTGGCTTAGGAATTTTGCTTCCAAGTTTCTACCAAGTAAGAAACTTGTTTTCAAGCTCCCTCTTAATTAGGGACCTACAACAACTCCTCAAGTGTAGATGATGGGACAACCAACTGCTTGAAGAACTCCTTCTTACGATGTCATGAACTTCTTTGTGTTTTTCAGGAGTCTTCATGGTTGGGACTTCTACATAGGGCATAGACCATCCATCACTTTCATCATTGAGCCATGTCATCATTCCTTTCATTGGAAAGTGATCCATCAGTCCATATCTAGCCTTACTTCTTGCCATGTTTCCTTAAGGATCTTACATCCTAGTACATGGTCATCATCGTTGGAAGACATTCATAGCTCTTCCCTAGGCAACCTTGCATAAGCCCATCTAGATATCATTCAAAAATAGGAAATTAAATCAAAATTACCTTTGTGATGGTCTTTCATCATGACATCTTCCAGTTTGCATCAACATCCTGCATACATATTGACACATCTCTCAAAGATATCCATTGTCAAGGGTCACCATCTTTTTCAAACTTCCATCAGAGTCTTCATATCTTTCTGGGAGATATCATAGTCAAATCTTTCAGTTCTGAGATGTTGATTACCTTCATAGTTCCACATTCCAGATCTCTTACTTTCTTTCTTCACACATTTTCTTCCAGGAACTTTTTCTCATAGTTCCTCCAATTTTGTCAACCACCTCATTTTTCAGATGAGGACATATTATGTTTATTTCATCTAGTCAATGTGTGACACATGCCTTCTTGCATCCTTTCAGAGGAGTAGATCCTTTTTCCTTTGATTATGCTCTCAAGATAGAGCATTGATCCATATTACCTGCAACCATGTGAGATGACTCGAAATTTTATGAAATGAAAGCATACATGCCTCATTCTCCTTTGGGTCTTCCAGAATTCCTGCAGCAACATCTTTGATTGAAAGAGCTTCAATCCCTTGATCTACTTTACCTTTTATGTCATCATACCATCATCCCATGAATTCCACAAGTTGGAATTTCTAACGAAACACTTGCTTCCTCTCCTGATCGGTTAACCTTCCGATGAAGATTCCATAAAATAATCTCGAGGACCTTGAGTATCCCTATTCAACAGATGTTTTCTTTTGACTAATATATGATGTGTTATGTCCTGGATGACATTTTCCTTTCCAGAAGTGCCACTTATGTTTCTAAATAGGTTCCCAAGAGCTATATCCTTCATAGTTGATTGCCATAGATTTTGTTCCAACTATCCTTCATGTTTCCCTATGATGATGTCACAAGCTCTTGCTTTTAATGCTTCTATGATGCCAGGATGCATCCTATCATGCTTCTACTTTACAACAAGAAAACTTAGAAACAAAAACTAGAAAAGAACTAGGAGAGGAAGACTGTCTCAATAGTGGAGATCTATTACTTCCTCCTTTTTGGACTTCTTCTTTTCAGCTTCCTCCACTTCCTCGGTGATATGGGATTCTTCTCTTCTCCTTTTGTTATTTTCCTTCTTGAGCTTAGGACAATCTCTCCTATAGTGCCCACATTCTTGACAACCACAGCATTGAATCTTAGCCATGTTGTTTTTCTTTTTCTGAGGACCAAACTTTCCAAAATTTCCCTTTCTTTTTGTCACTGCAGCGTATTCCTAATTTTGTTCACCTGATCCTACATCAGATTTTTCCTTTAGCCTAGATTCTTCAATCTTACATAATGACCACAACTCATGGAATGGTGTAGCTTCTTTCTTCCCATAAATACTTTAAGTAAAGTTACCCCACTCTTTCGGTAGTGCATTTAGTACAACTGTAGTCATTTCCTTGTCAAACATTACTTCTCCCAGATCTTGAAGTTTATCCCTGTGTTAGAAAATTATATATTACATAGCGATGGAACACATAAAAATATGTGGAAATAAAAACAAAAAAAACATATAAAAAAAGAGAGACAAATATACGTGGTTCACCCAACTTGGGCTACGTACACAAAGAAACAACCAGTCCTTCCTTCATATTATCCAACAAAATGAAGAGACACAACCTACAAATCCGTTGTAATATCCTCTACTCTTTCACACAGTCCCCCTTTCACTTTCTCACTCAAAATACACACACACTACACAGCTGCAATACAATTCCCTCATATGAACTGGGGGGTTGCCTTCTAGAGAAAAAAATCCTAAATTAAACATAACTTCTACCATCAAATCCTCTGCCTAATGAATGACTTAGATTGACTACGAAATTACAATATTTTACAAGGCAATTTTACATATGTTTTTAGCTTCGAGGGGCCTCATAAAATCATCGTCGCCTCCCCCCCTTGCCCCCTGGACCACCCTGATGACGATTAAACGATGGGCAACATTGTCGCCCTATTAAGAGCAGGGATCCAATGCGGCGATACATCTAAATAAAGAAGCTAATCAAGCTCCACACCCAACACCCTGATCTTGGATATTCTCATAAAGTATAAGGGTATTCCTTCTTCCTTTGACATCTTTAGCTTGTAGAGTTCTTGCCTTAGAGAGATAACTTCCCCTACAGTGTTTACGAGATACAACTCTACCAATTTGTCATATATTTCTTTTGAAGTTTCAAGTTTAGATACATATGAGATGAGGGGATCCTTCATGGATTCAATGAGAATCCTCTAAGCCTTAACTTCCCCCTTCATATACTTTGGAAGTTCTTGAGCATCTTCTTCTCCTAGTTTGGTGATAGATCCTTTAACATAATCCATAACCTCATTTTCAATGAGATTCAAATATGTCTGTTTCTTCCATGCAAGATAGTTTGAAAACCAATTTGTTGCTTTCTTTGCAAAAATACATTTTGACAGATATACTTACTTAATAGAATGCTCCTTCTTGCTGCTTCCTTGATGTTGATGATGATATAGAGGACAAAAAGCTTATTTTTTATGAAGATAGTTTTCTTCAATAATGATCATTGATCCCACATAGAAGGAGATCTCTTGGATCTCTTGATGATGATGATGTCTTCAATGGTAGGGATATTGCTTGAGAGAGATTGCCTTATAGTCTTGATGACAACGCCTCTAGCTTCCTTTTGATGAATAGACTTCAAAAAACTTCAACTTGATTTGTAGATCCTTTCAACTTGAGTAGATGGAGGCTTTTGGCCTTATTTTCTTAATAATGATCCCAATACTTCTTTGTAGAATTCTTGACTTCAAGACAATCTTCGCTTTGATGCCTTCCTTGAGATTTGATCCTTGAGTGTCCCTTGATTGTTGAGAAATCTAGGGCATAGAGATTAAGTGATTTCTCTTCTATTAGTAACTACTTGTGAGTGCTTTTTACTTCTTTAGACTAGGATCTTCTTTCACTTAGGTTATTAGTGTTCTTCTTCATCAAACAACGACCAATGCATAAACCATAAAGAGACAAGAGACATAGAATATAGGCTATCATCCAAGGCCAAAACCTCTCACTCTTTGAGAGGAAAACCCAAACAAATTCTTCTTATAGAGATTCCAATTTACGAATACCAAGACCACAACCCTTGACCTATTTTCCACTCCAAGACCAAGACACAAGTTCTCTTGATAGTCAACCTTTTGCTCCTTTCCTTTTATCGGCTCCTCTTCCACTTTAACCTTCTTCAGTTTCAAACCTTCGGAGGAGTGTTATTTTTTCTCGGCTCCTTCTGCTGCAACTAAACCTCATAATTCACCCTTACTCAGCTGCTCTTTCTTGGCTCCTTCTATTGTGATACTTCCAAAATACACTATAGACGGTGACCTAAGCAATCCCTGCCTCACAGCCATGGCAGTGGAGGACGAATAGACGATGATCCTAAGCAATAAAACAAAAGGGGATATGACAGAGAAGGGTCTTCTGGGGGTTTTGGAAGGGAGAGCACAATGCAAGAAGGAAGAACTCACAGTAAAGAACCACAAATAGAGCAACATTGATTGTCCTTGAAGCTTTTGGGCACAGGGGCCAAACTACTTCAATTGTGAAGTACTTTGGGGATGGATACCAAGGATTGTACCCAGTTTGGCAAGGAGGATTTGGTCATTTGGTAACAGGAGTGAAACTGGAGCAACACAGTCCAGGATCAACTTCAAAAGCGGAAACTAGGTATGTACTGTGTATTTAACTGGTAAATTGTGGTTATAAAATGTCACTGTCTAGTTATTTAATTTCGAATTATCAAATTGTAAGATTCAAGGAAATTGGGCTTTACATTCTGGATAATTGACAGCGATTTATAAAAATTATTAAACTTGGGAAAATCAGTGTCTTACAATCTGGTATTAGAGCGGGTTCCACTCTCGGACCTCGCCATGACTGTAGTAACGCTATTTTGAAGGTTTATTTAATTTCGTTCTATAGTAAGTCGACTGTGGGAAAATTTAGAATGAATTGTCATTCCCTGCAAGCACTTAAAAGCAATGAAATTTCAAAGGATTATCTGTGTTTTCCCCAAATTAAATTCACATGGTTTTAAATTGACGCATACAAGGCTTTTTTTTATAACCTTGCATAAGTATGAGGGTTGAATTAAATTCACCCTATTACTGCATAGTTTGAGATAGTTGAGATAAATATACCTAAGCATGATAATTGCTAGTCCCGCTGATACTTCCAAAATACACTATAAAAATGAAGAAAATCCAATGGGTAAAATGCCAAATAAAAAAAATAGAAAGAGTTTTCGTAGGTCTTAGGGTTTCAATCTAGTCGCGAGACATATCACAGTAGGTAGAACCTACAGATGGAGAAAACGAGGGCGTCGTGTGCCTAGGTTGCCAACAATTCCTCTCACATATTGTAGATGCCTTAGGTAGCATAGTGCACAATTTCTTTTTCTTTTTCTTTGTGACAATGATTTTGTTACTTTAATGATTTACAAGTCTCCGTGAAAATACATTTTTTTTTCTTCTTTACATTATTATTGGGTGACACTAATTTTAATAGTGTATGCTTGAAATTTCCTTATTAAGTCACCATAGTCTTTGCATGGCTCACATATCTCGAGTCTATGAACAATAGGAATGAAAACGCCTCGGAGTATACACCGAGACTTACGGTGGGAGATCCACGTGTGAAGGATTATAGCGAACTTAGGCATTTAGATATCACTGGGACTCTCTCTGAACTAGGTTGTATGGGAATAGATAGCGTTGTTCCACACGACATATAGCAACACCACTGGTATATTACCCGGATTTATATCCCTAAGATCTTCGATCCGTCTACTTTAGGTATGTTCTCTATGCTTGCTGAGATCTCTTGTTGCCCGAGATATTCTCATCTTAGACCCGAAGTTAGGGCCACCCTTACCATGCTTATTCTTAATCTTATTATTCAAATAAAGGCAAAAAAAAGAAAAGTTTAAATTATTAAGTAAGTTATTAAGTTTCAACAAAATAAAATATTATTTTAACTCGGAAACAAACCTTTGGAATTTTAGGGTTGAATTGTCATTATAGGGGATTCGAAACTAAACTTATGGTTGGTGAAAATAAATTCCTGACCAGAGTGCAAACCGTGGAGTTGTTTCATTTTTGGTCTTCATGAACTTTCATATCCACCTGTTCTTCCAATTATGCCAGAAATTTGATGTACTCCAGAACGTATTTGCTACACATACATTAAACTGACACGTCAAGCATTCTTTCTTATAGAATTTTGATTCTGAACACGTGCCATTGAATTTTGATTCTGAACATGTCCCATTGAATTTTGATTCTGAAGAATCTGAACACGTCCCATTGATGCAAGTCAATATTAGCAAGACCAAGATAATGATTTTCTCTAATAAAAAGAAGCAAAGTCAGCATACGTTATTCTTTGAAGGCAACATTCTTGAAGAAGTAAATGAGTACAAATACCTCGGGATCGATTTCAACCACAAACTTAATTGGGAGGACTGCAGAAAGAAGAGAATCTTAGGAGGGTGGAAAGCATTGTATGCTCTTCAAAACGGATGCAGAGAAGCAGAGTTATGGGATTGGAAAACAATTAAAGTGCTTTTTGGACTCCTCGTTTGTCTAGTGATGTTATATGGGTGTGAATTGTGGACTAGCAGCATCCCTATCTCAAAATGGAAGCAAATTGAGAAAATCCAAAAACGTTTGATCATGAGCAAGTTCAAAATAAAAAGTTTGGTGCCTTATGAGATAATGTTGAGTGAAATAGGAGCAATTCCCATCGAAGAAATTGCTATGGTGCAGCTCATAAGATATCTAAAAAGAATTGAGCAAATGGGAGTAGGTAGATGGCCTAATGTTATCTTCAAGGAAGGCACAAGTGAAAGAAAGAAAACATGGATGAGACAAAACTACACCTGGATGCAAAAATGGAATATCTACCTCAATGCTTGTCCCACAAATAGCAAAGAGCTAAAGAATTTTGTGATGGATAAATTTCTTAAACAGGTATGGGGAAAAGAGTTGGGTAGAAAGAAGTACTACATCGAAGAATTCAACCCTATGTATGATATCGAACAAAAAGAGTACATTGGAGCTACCATTCCGTGGAGAGCAAAGGTTCTTATTGCTCAATTAAGAACCAATTCGCATCATCTTCGGTGTGAAACAGGGCGGTGGAAAAGGCCTAAAGAAGCTTGGGAAGAACGAGTGTGTACATTTTGCACGTCTGGAGCAGTGGAATCAGAAAAACATTTCATTTTCAAATGTGATGTGTTCAAAGACATCAGAGAAAGTTATGGGAATATGTTAGCATCGGTTTCTTGGTATTGTCTTTTCAGTGATGAGATAGTTGGAAGGTTGGGCCAGCTCATCATCAATTTGAACAAGAAGAGGACTCAAATGCAAAAGGCAAAAAACAAAGAACCCATAGTCCCATAGGCTATTTTTTAGTCTCGTGGACATTAAAATTTCATTCATTCATATATATCATCACGTTGTGTTTTAAGGATATATTAAAATTTTATAATTAATTAGTGTATGAATTTAGGGCTTTCATTATAAACTTTGTAATTTTTGTTACAATAATTATATGATTTATAACGATTATATTGTTTTATCGCCTTTTCATAAATTTAGATTATTGTATTTTAGGATGGTAACTACTTTATCCAATATATATATATATATATATAAAGTAATAATAAAATAATATTGTCAAAATGGTTTGTAAATGGATGAATTTATGAATATAAAATATATGTAAAAGAAATATTTTACATAATCAATCTTAGCATTTAATTCTATTATAAATATATAAATTTGAAAGTATTATAATTCCTAAATTGACATTAGAATTAGGTACTTAGGGATCTTCATTAAGAAATGATGCCAATTAATGGATGATTGCACTCTTGCACTTCATTATTAATCTCTACCAGCACGGCATAGACTATTAGCTATTAGGAATCACGAGCTTGAGACCTTCGATTTTTTTTTTTTTTTTAAACGTTAATTATGAAGGAAGGTATTAACTCTTTTGACATTAGTAGGTTGTAGGAATTTACAGGGTAAGTTCCGTAGATCAAGAACCAAAGGTCACCGCTCACAAACAGATCACAAATCAGTACACCAGTATAATCACGTGGTTAAAACCCTCAAAGAGAGAAACAGTCCACGCCTTGAGCCAATGCGGCCACTTCAGGGAATTTATTAATATAAAAGAAAAGTTACATATGTTTCTCTCGTAAAAGGTTAACCTACAAATGACCCTCCATTTCCTGAACTCCAATCATGGATCGAAGTTTGGTAAACTTCACTTCTGTGAGAACCTTTGTAAATAGATTGGCTACTTGATCATTGGTTGGACAGTACTGCACTTCAAGAACACGATCATGAATGAGTTTTCTAATGAAGTGTATGTGGAGTTCAATGTGTTTCATATGCTGATGCTGAAATGAATCTTTACGTAGCTGAATGGCACTCTGATTATCACACCAAAGTGTAGTTGGATGCTGTTGATGAAGACCAAATTCAGACAGAATCTGACGAAGCCACATGGCTTCCTTGCTGGCTTCAACTGCACCACGATACTCTGCTTCTGCTGAAGAAAGAGAGATGGCACTTTGTTTCTTACAAGACCAAGTAATAGGTCCTAAACCAAGATTGAATACATATCCTGCAGTAGACTTTCAATCATCAGGGTCACCAGCCCAATCGGAGTCAGTGAAACCAATCAACAATGGAGATGCCCTTGCACTGTAATGAATCCAGAACTGAACTGTACCTCGAATATATCAAAGTATTCTTTTAGCTGTTTTCCAGTGACTTTCATGAGGTTGGTGCATAAATCGAGCGACAAGACCAACGACAAAGGAAAGGTCAGGACGGGTATGGGTTAGATACAAAAGTTTACCAACAAGTTGACGGTATAAGGTAGCATCAACTTCAGGGGTAGTACAGTTGACTGAAAGCTTGACTCCAGACTGAAAGGGAGAAGGGGTAGGCTTATAGTCTTCCATGTGAAAGTGGTGTAGAATATCACAGGAATACTTGGACTGAGAGAGGGTAATGGCTTCCTTGGATTGCAAGACTTGAAGACCAAGGAAATAATGCAAGTGTCCTAAGTCTGTCATTTCAAACTTCTTTTTGAGGCTAGACTTCACATGGTTTATATGGTTTGGATCACTACCAATAAGGATAAGATCATCAACATAAAGAACAAGGATGGTGAAGGAATTACCCACCTTCTTGGTGTAGACAGTGTTGTCAGAATGACACCTAGAAAAGCCATTATCTAAGAGAAATCTATCCATTTTGGCATACCAAGCCTGGGGAGCTTGTTTGAGACCATAGAGAGACTTCCTAAGGCGACAAACAAGGTTGGAGTCTTTTTGGATAAAGCCAGGGGGTTGTTCCATGTAGATTTCTTCATGCAAATCTCCACGTAAGAAGGCGGATTTAACATCCATCTGATGATTTTTTTATAAACCAATCTGCATCTGACAAGTTTTGTTCCTTTTGGAAGAGGAACAAGATCCCAGGTATTGTTTGCTAATAAGGAACGACACTCTTCATTCATAACTTCTTCCCAATCTGGATGACCAGAGGCTTCTTCAAAGGTTTTTGGATCAAGTTTTTATGGAACTTGAGCCAATAAGGAAGAGGCTCTTTCGAACTGAGAACATGTACGTCGTCGATCAGCAGGGTCACCTGCAAGATAACCTGCTACATCTCGAGTAGAGCGGACCCATCTTGGAAGCGGTGGAATATAAGGAACAAAGGCACGAGATGGAGGAGGATTTCCATCGTTGTCATCATCGAACTAGAAGGAATCTTGTTAAAAATAGAAGAGAGAGAGAGAGAGGTGGCACATATGTCGAATCGGGCTCGCGGGCCAAAAGTGGCGGTTATTTGAACTAGGCTCGCGAGGTGATATATTTTCATAAAACTTTACATCTCTTCTAATGATTATATTTTGGATTTGGGTTGAAGAAGTCATATCCTTTGACATCTTCAGAATATCCAACAAAAATACATTTTTCACTCTTAGGTTCTAAGGCTTTATGTTTCGCATCTGGAATATGGGCCCAAGCATCACTTCCAAAAACACGAAAGTGACTTACATCTGGTTTGATTGAGCTTTAAGCTTCTTATGGAGTTATATTCTTTAAAACCTTAGTAGGAGTGCGATTTACTATGTAATTTGCACATTGAATGGCTTCTGCCCAAAAATTGAGACCAAGTCCTTTAGATTGAAGCATACAATTAGCCATTTATTTTAAGGTGCGATTCTTCCTTTCAGCTACACCATTTTGTTGTGGAGTATATGGAACATTATGTTTCAATTGAATGCCATGCTCTATGCAGAAGTTGATAAATTTGTTGTTAACATATTCTCTGCCATTGTCTGATATTAACTTAAGTATTTGATGTCCAGATTGTTTCTCAACAAAGGCCTTAAAGGCCAAGAACATGTTAAAAACTTCACTCTTGAATTTTAAGAAATATACCCAAGTGCGTCTGGAAAAATCGTCAATGAAAGTTAAGAAGTACTTGCAACCAGAGAAAGAAACAATAGGAAGTGGACCACATAAATCACTATGCACAAGATGCAAAGGGGATGAAGCATGCCAAGAGGCACGTTTGTCAAAACTATCCCGATGATGTTTTCTGAGTACACATCTGGAGCAAACACCATCTCGGCAAGATACCATAGGAAGGCCTGTCACCATATTTTCCTTACACAGAGTTTGAAGAGAGCGATAGTTTAAGTGACCAAATCGCTCATGCCAAAGTTTGCTCACTTCATCATCGTGAGCAACAAAAACGGAGGGAAGACATGATGACCCAAATTTGTCAAACTTATACAACCTTGTGCAATCATCAACAATGCCAGTAGCTAAAATATGTTTAGGATCTTTGAGGTCCTTGATTACAACATCATGAGGTGAGAATTCTACTATTTTCCCTTCACCTGAATGAGTTATCTGATAAACAGAGAGAAGGTTGCATGACAAGGTAGGAACACATAGTACATCATTAAAATGACCATTATCAAGATGAATGGTTCCGGATCCTACAACACTAAGAGATCTATCGTCACCAACATAAATATGTTTGGTGTTACAATCATTTAAAGAAGAAAACATGGATTTATTTTTAGCCATGTGGTAAGAAGCTGCAGAATCAATGAGCCACTCATGAGAAGGAGAAGAAGAAGATACATTTAATGCATAACCAGATCTTGATAAACCACAAGAAGAAAGTGCCATGCTTGAAGGTGAAGGTGAAGAGTGCTCCAAATTGATGTAATGCTTCTTCATTGCTGCTTCTAAGGCTTCCATCTTCTTAAAAAATTTGGACTCTAAATGACCATCACGATTGCAAAATTTGCAATGTCTATTTGTCTTCTTTCCTTTTTTTTTATATGCATGATCATTTTGGTGAGTTGCTTTTCCAATTTGTGGCTGAAATTTCTTAGGACCCTTGTTTGGTTTCGGACCATACTTTTTAGGATACTGCTTCTTGGGATTCTTTTGATATGGTTTTTTAATCACAAAAGGCATCAAAAGAGGGATTCTTGTAGGTGGTTCATAAAGAAATGATGGCTTCTCTAGTGGAATGGAAGGTGGAAACAAATACAGAGTATGCAGGGCTAAGCTTAGTAATAATGCAATAGATGAGGCTACCATCTTCCTTTTTGACCTTACAACCTTCTAAAAGAACTCTGAGGGTCTTGAATTTGGACAAAAAATCTTCAATAGAGGAGAAATTATTGGGGTCCAAAGTAAGCAACTCATTTTCAAGCTGATGGGCCCTGATTTTATTTTGAATTCCAAAGATAGTATTTATCTTTTCCAGTGCTTCATGAGGGGTGTCAATGTCAAGGATATGAAATTGAATATCTTGAGCAATGGACATTTCTATCAACCCTCGTGCTTGATCTTGTTTATTTTCCCATTTAGCAACTTTATCATCATTAGAAGATTTAGTTTCTAGCCCTGTGGCTATTCTATAAATCCCTTTACTTCTAAGTATATCTACCATGTGAAGTAGCCATTGGAAATAATTGGTGCTGTTAAGAATAACCGGGCATGCACTTTCCAATTTTTTTTTTTTTAAATGAAGCTGAGACAAGCTAAAACTAACTAATCCAATGGAAATATCTCCAAAAATTAGGCCGTTTCAAAAAAAACGGCTCGAAAAATAGCTTCTGGATGAAGAAGTTATGCCTTTTGAAAAAACTGAGTTGTAGATGCCGAATAGTTATGGGAACGGGATGAAGTGTGGCATTTTAAAAAAAATTCTTCCCCTTTGAACAAAAACTGTTTACAAAAGAAGCTTGAGAAGGAGACTTGAACCCAAGACCTCTATTCTCATAAAATAACCCCTCACCAAGTGAGATGGTAAAAGGATTATGTTATTTTAGAGTGGAGGAAGGGGTGATTATTATTATTATTATTATTATTATTATTATTATTATTATTATTATTATTATTATTATTATTATTATTATTATTATTATTATTATTATTATTATTATTATTATTGGGGCTGTGTGTGCCTTTTCCTGCACAAAAACGAGCAAAAAAACAAATGAAATGCAAAGCCTTACGACAGAATGTTAGATTCTCGGTTAGCCTTACCGGCAACTATCTCTTTTTTTACTATTTCTGATTTCCCAAGATCGCACAAAGACGTGGGGAAAGAGCATACATAGCAGAAAAATCCCTTTTTCCTATTTCTGATTTGCCAAGATCGCACGGAGCGCACATCAAAGAGCATACACAAAGAAGAGGGTATAGATCCGGAAAATAATTAAAACCTTAATATAGGAAAAAAAACCGAAATAAGCAGAACTATTAACAAATATAACTGCAAAATAGATGCTTTATACCTCCAGATCTAAACTGACATAACTTGGGCAGCCAGAAACCTTTTGGCATGAAATGAAAGGGGTTCCTCAATGTAACAGACGCTACGAACACAATCGAGTAGTTCTCCAAGCCCAAAAATGTTCAGAAATAGTAGATCTACAAAACGACATTCGTATACAGTCAAACCGACTTCAGATTTTGATCAACAATGGATGCCGCCCTCAAATAGCTCTGATACCATGTAGGAATTTACAGGGTAAGTTCTTTAGATCAAGAACCAAAGGTCACTGCTCACAAATAGATCACAAATCAGTACACCAGTATAATCACGTGGTTAAAACCCT
>CM076583.1:1225047057-1225144985 GCA_034641835.2 Pinus albicaulis | reverse complement strand
AAATTGGCCCCCATAATGTAGAAATTGTTCCTCTTCCAAAATAATTTAGGAAGGGACATTGCAATCCTCCCCTCCCAAATGTTGCTTCTCCCCAAGAAAGGTTAGTGTTGGATGCTCAAGTATGTGTTCACCCTCCCAAGTGGCATCCTTATCCGGCAAGCTCTTCCAACACACCAAATACTCTCTGATTGTTCTGCTCCTGAGCTTCCTCTTCCTAGTCTCCAGGATGGCCTCCGATTCCAAAACCAGATGCCCCTCATCATCAATTAGAGGAAACTCCACAAATGTTGTAACCTGCTGCCCCAACACCCTCTTAAGACATGAAACATGAAAAATTTTGTGGATCTTGCTCCCTGGTGGCAGCTCCAACTCATAAGCTACCTCCCCAACCCTCCTGATCACCCTGTAAGGTCCATAAAAGCATGGTTGCAGCTTCTCGGCCCCCTTTTGTTTCAAAGTGGACTGTCGGTATGGCTGCAATCGTAGGAACACCGAGTCCCCCTCCTCAAAATGCCTCTCAACCCGTTGTTTGTCAGCATATAACTTTTACTAGTTCTAAGTTGTCAACAAATTATCCTTAAGAGCCTTGAGGATGTCTTGGCTCTCTTGGATCCAATCTTTGGCCTTTGGGACCTGATTGTCTCCAAAAACGATGTCAGCAAAAGACAAAGCATCATAACCATATAGAGCACGGAAAGGAGTCATATCGATGGACATATGATGTGTGGTGTTGTAGTAGTACTCTCTCAAATGCAGCCAACGAATCCATGCCTTCTGCTGCCCGGTCACATGTTCCTGAGATAACCCTCTAACCACTTGTTTACCCTCTCTATCTGGCCGTCGGTCTGTGGATGGTAACTAGTGCTCGGGGTGGGCTCTGTGCCCACTAGCCTGAAAAGCTCTTTCCAGAATCCCCACATAAATCGTTTGTCTCTGTCACTGACTATAGTCTTGGGGAGTCTGTGTAGGCAGAAGACCTCCCTAAAGAACAACTTTGCTACCTGAGAAGCTGAATATCGTGTCGAAATTGCAAAAAATGTGCATACTTGGTCAGTCAATCGACCACCACATAAATAAAATCCTTCCCCTGCACTGCGGGAAGTCCTGTGATAAAGTCCATAGAGATATTCTCCCATTTCCCCTCTGGAATGGGGAGAGGTTGCAATAATCCTGTTGGGTGAGTCAACTCCCCCTTGTTACTCTGACATGCCTCACACTCCTATACATACCTCAACACGTCCCCCTTGAGGCCCTTCCATGTGAAGCGCTCTCTCACAGCCATGTATGTTTTCCTGAACCCCTGGTGCCCCAACAATGGAGAATCATGAGCTGCATGAAGTATATGCTCTCTCAACTGTGAGCCCAGAACCAAAAATATGTGCCCCGCCCCTTGTAGTAGATAACCTCGACCATCATCCGATAGCGCTCATTTGTGTGAATTCCCTCCAAGATCTCATAGGCTCGTTGATCCTTGGAGTACTCAACTAACAACTGTGCCTTCCAGTCATGGCAAATGCTAATGAGTGAAAGACTTGTAGGTCTCCTAGATAGAGCATCAACAACCACCTTGTGCTTTCCTCGCACATACTCAATAGCAAAATCATACGCCTGCATCTTGCTGATCCACCTCTACTGCCTCTCATTGAGGCCCTGCTGCCCCATGAAGTGACGAAGACTATTATGATCCATCTTCACCTTGAATCGGTTACCCACCAAATACTTTCAGAACTTGGCCAATGCATGCATTATGGCCAACATCTCCTTGTCGTATATGGAATACGATGTCTCATGTGGTAAGAGCTTTCGACTCTCGAAAGCAATGGGGTGACCATCTTGGGACAAGACTGCCCCGATCTCCTCACCCGATGCATCACACTCCAATGTGAAAGACTGCATGAAATCCGGGAGTGTCAATATCGGGAAACTACTCATCACCTCCTTGAGGCGATCAAAAGCTGCCCGAGCTCCATCTGGCCACGCAAAATCCCTCTTCTTGGTCAGATCTATGAGGGGTGCTGTCAACTATGAGAAGCCCTTAATGAACTTCCTGTAATAAGTGCAAATGCCCAAAAACCCCCTCAACGTTGTCACATCTCTAGGTACCGGCCAATCCCGAATGACTCTGATCTTCTCCTCATGCACCTTGACCCTATCTGCGCCAATAATGTGTCCCAAGTAAAGCATCTCTATTAGCCCAAATTCACACTTGGGCAATTTGGTGTAGAAATGCTGCTCCTCCAGAATTCACAACACTGTCTCTAAGTGCTGCAGGTGCTCCTCCCACGTGCTGCTGTAGATTAGGATGTCATCAAAGAAAACCAACATAAATCTCCTTAACTGCCCCCTGAACACATGGTTCATGCATGAATGGAAAGTGGCAGGGGCATTAGTCAACCCAAAAGGCATGACCAGGAACTCAAAATGCCCATAATGATATCTGAAGGTTGTCTTCGGAATGTCCTGATCCCTCACCCAGATGTGATGATACCCTAATCGCAAATCTATCTTAGAGAAGAACTTAGCTCCTTTAAGCTCATCCATTGATGCTCATCAACACGAAGTATGGGATATCGATTCTTCAATGTCCTCTTGTTGAGCGCCCTATAATCAATGCACATGCGCAAAGTCCTATCCTTCTTCTTCACCAAGACAGCTGAAGAAGTGAAGGGGCTGGAACTCGGTCTAATGTGGCCCGACGCCAACAACTCCCTAAGGGCGAGCTTAGTCTCATCCTTATAGGCTTTGGGATGCCTATAGGGGGTGGTGATGACTGCGTGTACGCTAGGTTCCAACTCTATGGTATGCTCGAACCCCCTGTCTGGTGGCTGTCCAGGTGGTATGTCTCCAAATACTACTGCATATCTGTCCAACACAGCTTGTATATGTAGAGGTGGTGGCTTGGTCTGTCCCCCAGCCTCTAAAATCCTTAGCTCCATTGCCCATGCTATGTCCCCATGCCTCAAGTTTGCCTACATCCGGTGAGCTAAAATTGTTTGTGGGGGATATTAGTGCATACCCTGAAGAACTACTGGGTTGCCATCCGGTCCGGTAAACTCCATCACAAGTTGCCTCCAGTCGGTGGTAACTCAGTCAAGGGAATACAACTATTGGACACCCATCACCACATTGGTGTCTGGTACATCCACCACGAAGAAATGATTTGTCATCGAATAGTTCCCCATGGTCACTGTCAAAGCGGGAACATATCGATTGCATTGCATAGTCCTGTCCCCCGGTACTAGCACTAAGAACCCCTCAAACATTGCAGTGGTGATGCCTCTCCTCTGGACCATCTGAGCATCAAGAAAATTGTGGGTGGCCCCATTGTCAACTAAGATTGAAACACGCTGCCCCTGCACAATGCCTCTGATCCTCATGGTCATAAATTTGGGTACCTCGCACAAAGAGGCAAGGATTCCCCCAGATGGTGTAAAAGATGCTCGTCCTGGTGGAGGTGGTGGTGGTGGTTCTCTCTCTCTGATGGCTCCTCGTAGTCTCCTCCATCAAACTCCAACTCCAACTCATCCTCCTGATCACTATCTGAGAAGACCTCGATATAGTGAACCTTGCTTGATGTGCACCAATGACCTGGTGCCCACGGCTCCCGACATGTAAATCACAACTTCCTCCTTCGAAGGTCTCTCCTAGTCTCATCATCCAACTGTCCTCTCATTGGAGCTGCTCTTTGTGCTGGTGATGGTCTAGTATCACCCCCTTTTTGAGGGTAGGGAGTGCATGATGGAGAAGGTGCTCAGGTCTTGACTCTTGGGGATGCTCCCTTGCAAATCCCTCATACAAGTCATAGCCTCTAGCAAAGTGAAGGGTCTGCGTGACTTTACCAGTCCACGCAATGGTCTGTCAATCCCTCTACAAATGTTTACACTCTCCTAGCATCTGACAAATCAGGCACCATGACTGAAATTCGCAAGAACTCTGAAATATAATGCTCATGATGTCCTGTTTGTCTGAGATGGGTCAGCTCCTTGAAGTGAGCCTTCGGATCCCCCGGATCAAAACGCTCCACTACTCTTCGCGTGAAGTCCTCATAGGTAGTCGCATTGGCATGCCCCAAGGTAGACAAGCCATGAAACCACCAGTCGTGTGCCTCTCCCTCTAAATGCAAAGTGGCCATTTTAATGGCCTCCATCTCCGTCATCCTATTGAGCTGGAAATATGTGTCCAACTTCTCCACCCAAGCACGAGCTGTGCACTTGGTAGTGCCATCATAAGTGGGGAAAACATCCTCCAAATGGTATGCTGCAAATCAGAGCTCTGCGTGCCTTGGCCTCCATAGGTCCTTACACTCTCATTCTGCTTGAGCTAACAATAATCTCTGAAAGATAGTGCTTCTTTGAAATCTCGCCCATGGATTGCAATACTCTGAAATAATCTCCCTCATCAGCTCCTACTTTTTCCTCCGGTGCCAAGGGTAGGAAAGAAGGAAGCATAGCTCTAGCTGGCCCACTAGAGGATGGTGGCTATGCAGTAGGTGAAGGTTGATCATACTACAGAGAGGCTTCAGAAATCTCTCCAAATAAAAAATCCGGTGAGTGCTCTGCTCCCGGTCCTGCATTTTGATCTCATTTAACATCTCCTTCTGCCCCTTTGCCAAATCATTCAAGGCTTTCAAGAGACTATCAAAGACCATCTCTTACTTTCCCTTAGGCTCTCCCATATCCTCTACTATTACTTCCTTTCCATTGTCCTTAATGTCTAGAGTGATCTCCAACTCCCTCTCTTTGCTCCAGTACCTTTGCTTCCTGTAAGTAGTATATTGTCTATCCTCCTCTCTCATATGAGAGTCCTCCCACGATGGAGCCAAGATCTAAGCTCTGATACCACTGTAATGTTCCAAAATAGGCAAAACAATGTTATGCAAGAAAATAACAAATTTGCGCCATAGAAATTTTTAAACAATGCAGTAAACACCTAGAACAATGAGAAATATGGAAGCAACTGAGCCATTTTATTATAGAATGGAGCAAGAGTACAAATGTATGGAAGAAATTCACCTGGGCTTGGCTTTTTGGCAAGTGGAGCAAAACTCAGGTGAAACAATAATGAACCAGAAACTACCCAGCTGAAGCTCTGCGTTGTCCCAATAGTTCTGCACTAGCTGCTGCAAAGGAATGGCTGAATGCCCCACCTCCCGTGCTCAAAAAATTCTGCAAATTTACTCCTAGGCTCCTCAAGCCAACCCGACCAAAACCCAGAAATGGTTTGGCTTGATTACGACCCTCCAAAAGGGCCTACACTCCCCAATGACTGTTGAAGCATGCAGTCTGGCAACACACCAGCAAAATACTCCACAACACTCCAACAATGCAACAAACAACTCCACCAATACTTCCCTTATCTCTCTCAGCAAGCAACAACCCAAAATGATGGGACTCTACCTCCCACGTGTGCCCAACTTCTCTACTCTGCGGTGGCCCTAGGGAATGCAAAATAGCTCCTGAAAATAGTAGCCACTTCCAACCTCCAAACTCACACAATAGCCTACAAATCTACTGAGCCTCCTCCAAAATTCTCTTGGCAATAAACCTCTGGAATAGAGCTGCAATGGCCACACAAGAACCACTACTGCGTCCTACAGAAATACGCATTGCTGGGGAAAAATGAATACAAATGTTGGCAATCTGTCAATGAAACTCCCTCGGATGACATTGGATGAACCTATCTAGGGTGGCACTCGAAGTCCCCCCAAAAAACGGTGAGTTATCTGCTCAGAAAACTCATGCTAAACAAGTGACCCGACTAAGTAGCTCAAGTAACAGAGACAAAATTGATAAGCCAAGAATGCCAAATGAAGTGAGCTTCTTTCCTTTTATAACTTTTGTGGAGCCTTTCTTCCCACCTTTTCTTCCATCGTGGGTCCCTCACCAAGCCGACGCTTTCCCACTCATGCTTTTCGAACCATTTACTTAGGGAGTGCGTATTTCATGTGTGAGTGGTCCCCATATATCACCAACAAAACAACATAACATAAAATCAACTTACTTATATCTTGTTAATTTTGAGCAACTAGGTTCAAACTCCATGTTGCACTGGGCATATGATGATGATTATATTTTTGTTGGATTCATCTTTCAGAGAGGTGCAAGATTGATCTAAAGGTCATCTTGTTTGGATGAGTAGAACATATTTTGATTTTATTTTCCACACATGTGCAAGGTCGGCGAGATTTGTAATGCAGGCTCACAAGCCTAATAGATGTGTCACACACCCTCACTGATGGATATAAATTGGAGAGACTTGGAGGTAATTTTCTCATCAATTCATCACACATTCTATCATTGTGATCTAATTGGTTCGATAGCCTTTGGAGGCCTCTTTCCTTCACACGTGCGAAGTTGAAGTTGGGGAAAATCTGCGGATCTGTTTTAGGGTTGTTTCCTGTGCGTTGATTAGCGTCGACCGTGGTCAACCCTTGACCGTTTGACCTCCAAATTTTGTTGGAAATCCGATTTTTGTAGGACGTACAATTGGGCACAAAAATCAAGGAAAAAGGAGCAGTTTGATCGAAGCCCTAAATCTGCAGCTTGACTTTCTTCGTTGACTTTGGTTGACCAACATTGACTTTTGATGAGCTGTCTCTAAGGGCTGTGTGTGTGACACTTGGAGGGTTGGCTGATTTAAGAAAGACTTTGCTGGCTGATGCATCCTGTTGACTGCCATAACGCACACTATCCTATATCTTTGTTGGACAAGAAGAATTGTAAAATATGATCTCTATTATTGGCTTGTCTTCTGTTGATCTATTATTATGTTCTATCAGCATTTTACTTTTATGTTTATGTGATTGCTAAATTGAATCGGGCCTAAGAAAGATTGAAGTAAATTTGCATTAAGCATAGAGCACTCCATGTCTATCTAATTTAACATGGAATCAGAGCTGAGGTGAAGACAAAGTCCAAGCTAGTGTGAAAAGCAATCACTGAAGAAGAAATCCTATCAAGGACCATTGGCCTCCTTAACCTATAAGGGTTTCAAGTCTGATGATAAATTGACTGATAAGTCTGATTATCATGCATGGAAGATGCCCTTGAATTTGGCATTAGAAGATCAAGATGTCATAGACTATGTGTAGGGGAAGATTCAAGAGCCTCCATCAAATGCACCTGCTGCCACAAAGACGAAGTATAGAAAAGGGGAAATCAAAGCAAAGATGATTATCCGAGATTTTATTCATAAGCACTTGGTTGCTTACATTTCTGAGAGCACATCTAAAGAGATGTATCGTAACAACCCATTCTCGAGTTATACACAAGGATATTAGCGTGTGTACAGTATAGGCATTTGATAGCTTCACCTGCCTATCTCGCACCCATCGCACTAGTACAACTAACTACTAATATCAAGATTACCTGAGTTAGAAATTAATATTAAGATTTCAGATTAATATTCATATTAATTTAGTATAAAGTATATAAAAAGGACTAACAAAAAGAAAATAAACTTGAGTTGATTAAAATATATATATAGTTAATGTAATATTCCAACATAAGCCTTACTCATAAAAATACTCAAAATTTAAGTCGTATACCCCTAAACAAATTTAATAATCATAGATCACCTCTCCTCTTTAATAGCAATCACATCTCCTTAAATAACATTCGTACCTTCCTTTAAGAAGATCATATCTTGATGGAGAAAAGGCGGTGGGGTAAGATGTATGGCGGTGGAGAAAGTTATTTAAGGAGGATGATATGAAGGTGGAAGATATAGAGGGTCTTTTGAACTTTGGCTGATTACCAAATGTTATTATGATAAGAAAGGATTTGCGCTGAAAGAGAGTCTCTGGTTTTCTTGGATATCTAGGCACGGGGGTAGAGGAGACATCCTCTGGGTCTGGGATTGTTCCTGGATTGGCTGGGAGGATTTGATTGTTTCGGTACACTATTCAACTGTCCACAGCGTCATAGAAGGAGAACCACCATTAAATCATCAGCCTTATTCCAGGTATTTTCCCATGTATAGATTAGTTCCTTATGAAAGATTAAAATTTCATTGCTGATCTGCATGAAATCGTATTACTACTGACTTATATATATATATATATATATATATATATATGTTTAGATTCATTCATGCTGAAAGGATGTCTTAGATTGTATTCATTAAAAGGATGATAGCTGTAGCAGTGATTACCCTGTTGGCCGAATTAGCTAAGTCCCTCTCTGGCAAAACTCTAAAATTTAGTGGATTAGTTAGAAAAATTTCAAATGGGTTCTTAAATTTGGTATCAGAGGGTGTTTCAAACCCTTTTTCGACCTTATAGGCCCATAGGACAAAACTGTAATAAAATACCTCAGCGATTATGAACAAGTCACCCTTACTTGATTAGGGCTACGTTGCATAGAGTGATATTTCAGATGGATCAAGTCAGAAAGCTTTAGCTGAACAAGCTAAAATAAAAAGATAAAATCAGGTTAAGTACGTAAAATTTTAGCACTATCAGCAAGTACTAAACTCTGTAAGGTTTTGTACATCTTCGCACCTATACTAATAGTAAGTCACGTAAAGCTGAATGTTAAATCATCTCTGTTTTAGGAATGTTTTAGCAATGAAATTTGTCCAGATAAAATAGATTTCTCTAGCTCTGTCTAGCTCATGACCTAGTTGAGAGATACTGCAGGTTGTTATGAGTCAAGACACTAACTAAATTTATCTAGAACATACTTCGGTTCACTGGTGCAAATATAAATTAAAAAAAACTTAAAACCGGTCTATTTCATTCTGGAGTATATGCAGATTAGGCCTGTATCAAGTACCCAAAATTATACTTTCCCCTAAAAATTGAACTGAAACACAGTATAAATAATTAGCAAAGATCATCCTAGGAATAACAATGATCAAATATAATCTATCTGCTCAGCCATACATGAGACAAAATATTAGAAACATAAATGACAGAAAAGTAGGCTAAGCCAAATGAAACAGTAAACCATAACAGCGAATAGAGAATTGGCATAAATAGATGATCAATCACATAAGTTATAGGAAAGAATTTTACAGAAAACCAATGGTTATTTTCACCCTCTTAAAGGGATTTTCTCACATAAAGCTACTGGAAATGAAAGCATCGGTAGAATATAATACATAAGAAGAGCTCAAGAATATAGAATACGATATTAACTCTGTAGGAATGTTGTGAGTAAGACTTGTTTATAGCAGAACAATAGTTCTCCTCTCAGAAACACTACTCGACTAGCATACATCACTCAATTCCATTTTCATAAAAATTTGCAAATTAACTATCCTGCAGCAATCTAGAAGGTGACGTGGACAAGAATGAAAGAGGTGGAGGAGAATCGAAATCGGTGACCATCTCTGTGAATTGAGAGGGCATGAGAAAGTAGTGAGGCCCTGACAGAATTCGGATCGACAAAATTGCAGGCTCCTTATCCGCCGCCTCTCGCGTGTTGGCCGCGTTCACCGGCCATTTGTGTCCATCCACGAGTGATCGCTTTCCATTCCTTTCTGTCCACAAACTTTCCTACAGCCAACCTAAATGACAGTTGTGGATCTGTTTTACTTTACCATAATAATGCTGAGGAAAATGCCATATCATTTCTCTGTATATACAAAACAATAATTTGAAGTTAAGATCAAAGGCAATATGCTAACATACCTTCTCTATTTTAATTTTGAAAATACTTATTGGAGCAATTTATAATTATGGATCATATCGTATTCTGTCTTTGCCTCGAAATTCACCTGATAAATGCGGTCTGAATTATTCCAAAATTTGGCTCGACGTATCTATAACTACATCCTCGAGCGGCAGCGAAACAGGTATCGTGAATGTGAGATGCCAGTTGAATGATCGACCAAACGTGCGTGCAGGGGCTAGGGCCTACCACGTCCTCCATATATGTCGAAGATCTAAAAATACAACTGAAAACGAACAGTGAATTGGAAATAGCCGAACGAACCTAATTGACAGCAGGGTTCGAACCTGCGTGGGCGATGCCCAACAAATTTCAAATCTGTCTCAGTAACCTCTCGGATTCAGATGCATCAGTCTCAGTGTCAGAATTCTCATCACAGACTTGATGTAACAGTGCCGGCGGGAGGAAATTTAAAGGAAATCAAAGGGGCAGCGGATTGCCATCTGGGTCATCTATACGATTTGCTGTCAAAAATTAAAAATTGTGTGTATATCAGGTGAAGCCACCGATTCGTCACCGCACATTAATATATATATATATATATATATATATATATATATGCTAACCTAATTCGGACCCTTATGATATTTCAAAATCCGCATATAGCATCAAACCAATAGTTCGCAATGGTAATCATATCCAAGTCGGCATATGTTTATATTTAATATTTAATTTATAACATATATCGTAGTTCAAACGTATATGCCAAATTTCGGTGGATTAAATAAAATCTATCAAAGCCAAGGTTCGTGCCAAGTCGATTGTTTCGTGGTTTAGTGAACCAGTCGCCGCATTGTTATCATGTGGGGAAAAGATATTGAACGGGAAAGGGTCGGTTCTGAATCCTGAACCTCAGCCCCACAAATGAATAAGTTAACCGTTGAGCCACATCACTGAACTTTAAAATTTAATATGTTATAATATGTATCGAAGTTCAATACATAGATGCGTTGGCAAGGCTCGATCAAAGGTTTACAGCGCAAATGTTAAAAGCGCAAACTACTCATGTTTTGTAATGCAGAATTATGGGTGGATGTCAGGGTTTGACCCCACCAACTCCTAAAACCACGAGCGCACACAACTACCAGTATATACACGAACTGTTAAATATATATATTCTAATCTACATATATTAACGATTTCCAAAAGTTAAAATTTTGTTGTGGAAGTCATACTTTATTATATATATAGATGGAGGAATGTACTAAGCATACTTCTGAAGCATACTATTATGAGTTATAAAATAAAAGAGAAAGTGAGTTGTCCTCAACCAACGCTAAATTTTGTCTTACTGCATTCGATTATTTAAAAAAACAAAATTTTAGTGCAAGGATTATATTGGTCTATATCTCAGGCTAATTGTAAATTGGGTGATGTGTAAAGTAATTGCCAATATTTTATATTATGAACTTGTTTTTTTTACAAAGTAAACTCAAAATTAGAATTTTGGTTCTCTTTTTTTTCTTGGGGAGAGTCATTACATATAGTAGCTGAAATCAATAATCCCTCCTATAATTGCATTTAGGACTGAACATTCTAGACAAATTTTGCAAACCAACACTTAGATCTATGAAAACCCCTGCATTTCACTCTAGAGTTAGTACGCATAAAATACCCTGCATAGGACAAGGAGGTCGCGTTGCCACCCTCCTTCACCTCGGTACCAGTAAGACCTGCCTACAGGTAAAATAGCAAAAGAACTATACCCGTATGCCAACTCAAAACTTACGAAAATTATATTCTGTCAGTCTAAAAATTTACCCTTTTCTCATAAATTTATTATGATTTTCAGGAAATTTACAATGTTTAACACGTACCAAAGGTGGCAGCGCCAGCAAGATGCATCACCGCCACCTCCACCTTCACCTTCACCTTCGCCATCGCCACCATCAAGAACGTCGTCAGCGCCTGTTGCCCCACCCGATCTCACTACTGTGAGGAGCTCATTAGAAGCCATTTTGGAAACCTTAAAAGGGTCATAGTCGACCAGGAACAAGGAGGAACGATGTCATCCAGAGGAAAGACATTCAGAAAAGCCTAAGGATTCTGATGACAAATCTCATAGAGAAGATATTTCTCGGGAACTGCAAAAGATTAAACTCCCAGAATTCTCTGGAGGACGAGCTGGAGAACACGCCGAAGCATGGTTGGAAGGGATGATCAAATGCTTCGCATTAAGAGAATATTCTTCAACTTCTAAAAAAAGATCGTTGTATTCCAACTCAGGGGGAATGCTCTGATTTGGTGGGGAAATATGGAAAAACAGCTGCATCTCCTACCGTTCCTTGGGAGTTGTTTGTGGACCGATTCCGTGCGAAATACTTACCACCTTTCTTTCAAGAGAAGCAAGCCGGAGCCTTCCATACTCTAACCCAAGGTGGTAAAACCATGGAAGAATACGAGATAAAGTTCATGGAACTTGTAAAATATGTTCCTTATCTAGACACGGATGAACGCCAGGCCGAGCGTTTCGTATTTCGATTAAATCCTCGGATTAGATCCATGGTAAGAATGTGGAAGCCACCGACGGTGGTAGAGGCGGTTGAGTGTGCTCGTTATGCAGAAGAACATCTGGGGATTAAAAGGGATTTTAGGCTAGCTGAACCAATACGGCAGGCATTTACAGGAAGGACTCCCCAAAATTTCTTCCAAAGAAATAACTCGAGACCACCTCCTTATGGTAACAGGTTTACCCCAAGAGGAGCGGGGGCAGGAGCTCCCAGGACCATAAATGCAATAGCTTCCGAGTCCTCAAACATCAGTGCTTGGAGGTCTCGAGGGACTGGTAATCGGGGAAGGAATGGGAGAGGAAGCGACACCAGGGGACAGAGTTCTTGGTCGGGAATTTCTCAGTCAAACACAAAAGGAACAACCCGGGTGGACTGTTGGGGGTGTGGAGGACCTCATCTTCGACGTGATTGTCCAGAGAACTCTCGGCGAACAGGAAAAGAACCATCATCAGATGCCCAAAGCAATCATAGAATCCATGCTGTTGTCAACAAAAACCAAGCAACACATCAATCCACTGTAGTGGAATCTTCAGGTACAATCAACGGAATAAAACTCAAAATCTTATTTGACACTGGAGCTACTGATAGTTTTATTTCATCTTATGCATTGAATAAATGTGGGTTGGCAGCCTGCAAACAGGACGATTTTAGACAGGTAGAAATGGCTTCAGGAGACCTTCAATCGGTAGAATTAAGTGTTGAGGATTGCAAAGTTGATCTAGGAGTCTGTTTGACCAAACTAAAAGTATATGTCACGGCCCTAGGAACTTACGACCTGGTGATAGGAATGGATTGGTTAGAGTCTCATCGAGCATGGGTAGACTGTTCCGGGAAAACAATACTTTGCTTAAATGATGTGGGAGAGACAATCCAAATTCAAGGTATTAAGAGAAAAGTATCCTTGCGTTTCATCTCAGCCATGCAAATGAAGCGGTGCTTAAGGAAGGATTGTCAAGTGTATGCCGTTCAAGAGGTAAGCAAAGAAAAAGGGTCTTCCTTAGATCAGTATCCGATTCTATCAGAATTTCCGAATGTTTTTCCAAAGATATTACCTGGACTGCCTCCTCGGAGAGAGCTAGACCTCACCATTGAATTGAAACCTGGTACGGAACCTATATCTAAAACTCCTTACCGAATGACTGCCTCGGAACTTCAAGAATTGCAAATACAGCTGAAAGAACTGTTAGATGTAGGGCACATTGGACCCAGTGTTTCACCATGGGGTGCTCCTGTAATCTTTGTCAAGAAGAAAGATGGTTCATTACGACTGTGTGTGGACTATCGAGATTTAAACCGGGCCACGGTAAAGAATAGGTATCCAATGCCTCGCATTGACGACCTTTTCGATCAAATGAAAGGAGCTACAGTATTTTCAAAGATCGATCTGCGATCGGGTTATCATCAACTCAGGATTAGCGAGAGCGATGTTTCTAAGACTGCATTCCGAACTCGTTTCGGGCATTATGAATTCATTGTGGTGCCATTTGGGTTGACCAATGCACCTGCAGTCTTCATGAACCTTATGAATAGCGTTCTTCGCAAATATCTCGACAAATTTGTACAAGTTTTCCTGGACGATATTCTCATTTACTCTAAGAATGAGAAGGAGCATGAAGAGCATCTTCGGATAGTGTTATCTTGTCTCAGAGAGCACAAGTTATATGGAAAATTATTCAAATGCGCTTTCTTTCAGAAGGAAATCCATTACTTAGGTCATATCATATCAGGCGAAGGAATCTCTGTAGATCCTGAAAAGATAAATACAATCAGGGAGTGGCCGATACCTAAGAATGCACATGAAGTGCGTAGCTTTATGGGTTTAGCAGGTTACTACCGAAGGTTTGTGGAGGGATTCTCCAAAATTGCAAAGCCGATCACAAACCTCCAGCGCAAGGGTGTTAAGTATGAATGGACTGAGGAATGTGATAAAGCTTTTTCTGAACTTAAACGATTATTGACTAGTGCACCGATTTTGCGAGTACCGGATATGGATAAAGATTTTACTGTGTGTACCGACGCATCTAAGCAAGGGTTAGGCGCAGTATTAATGCAGGAAGGAGGCGTAATAGCATATGCTTCGAGAAAATTAAAAACCCATGAAGAACTTTATGCTACGCATGATTTGGAGTTAGCCGCGGTGGTCTTAGCTTTAAAGATGTGGAGACATTACTTGGTGGGGAGAAACTTTGTGCTTAAAAGTGACCACCAAAGTTTGCAGTATTTATTCACCCAGAGAGACTTGAATGCAAGACAAAGACGATGGAGTGAACTCCTAAGCGAATACGATTTTGCGATTTCATATATAAAAGGGAAGGAGAATGTGGTAGCAGATGCCTTAAGTAGAAGACCTCGAATATTCTCCCTCGTACCTATCAGGATGAACTTGAGAAATCAAGTGCTTGAACATCTTGTAAGAGATAGTTGGTACTTAAAAGTAAGGTCGGGGCTCGAAAGCAACCATTCGAAGGAACCTAAGTTCGAAGGGTATGATTTGGAAGAGGACGGAATTCTACGATTTCACGGAAGGATGTATATACCAGATAGTGGGGATCTCCGAAACACCATCTTGAAGGAAGCACACCGGGCAGTATATTGTGCACATCCTGGGGTAAAGAAGATGTATGCTGACACTAAGAGACTCTTCTTCTGGTCAGGCATGAAAAACGACATTGTCCAATTTGTCGCTAGGTGTCTTGAATGTCAGTAGGTAAAAGCTGATCATTGTCACCCAACAGGTCTCTTACAACCTCACGACATCCCTATGACCAAATGGGAGATAATTTCTATGGATTTTATCGTTGGGCTGCCTCTTACACAACAAAAGCATAATGCCATTCTGGTTGTGGTGGATAGATTAACAAAAAGCGCCCATTTCATCCTAGTAAGAGATACTTATGAAGTAGCTGATGTAGCTCGGGTATTCATAAATGAAATCATCAGATTTCATGGAGTACCTAAGAAAATCATATCGGATAGAGATCCTCGGTTCACATCAAGGTTCTGGAATTGTTTGCAGTCGGCCTTGGGAACTCAGTTAAATTTGAGTACTGCCTATCATCCTGAGACCGATGGACAGACAGAAAGGGTAAATCAAGTACTCGAGGATATGCTAAGGATGTATGTTATGGACCAACAGTCACGCTGGGAAAAGTACTTACCCTTGGTAGAATTTGCTTACAACAATAGCTATCATAGTTCAATCGGGATGCCGCCATTTGAAGCTTTATACGGAAGACCTTGCAGAACGCCGTTGAGTTGGGACAGGTTAGAAGATCGAATAATCGTCGGACCCGACTTGATCCAAAAGATGGAGGATCAGGTAAAACTGATTAGACAACGGTTAAAAGAGGCTCAGGATAGACAGAAAAGTTATGCGGACACTCACAGGACAGATAGAAGCTATGTGGTAGGAGATCAGGTTTTCATCCGCATCAGACCAAATAAGAGCACCATTCGGTTTGGGAGGGGGACAAAATTATCCCCCCGGTTTATAGGACCGTTTGAAGTCTTGGAAAAAGTTGGACCTGTCGCTTATCGTCTTGCACTGCCACCCCACCTGCACAAAATTCATAATGTATTTCATGTATCTGTCTTACGACACTATATTGCTGATAAATCTCATGACCTTCAATGGAAGGAACTGCAGGTATCGGACGAGGGAACCCTAATGGTTGAACCATTACATATTCTGGAACATAGGGTTCGACAGCTCAGGAACCGCCGAATAGACCAAGTTAAAGTCCAGTGGGACAAGTATAGTTCTGGATTAGTGACTTGAGAGGATGCTGAGACTTTCTGCCAGAATTACCCCCGCTTATGCTAAATTTTGAGAACTGGAAACTTTATATGTATATGACTGCTCTATTTTGATACTTGAAACTTTATTTTGAAATATTACGCAAGGATGAGTATTACTTTGCTAGTACATGGATACCCATAAAGATAGAATACTACTTCCCTCTAGTGATACAGGATATATGCTGTTTGTTTAAATTTACTGGTGCATGGATACCGATATGCAATATGTCATTTAAATTAACATTGCAAGAATATGAAATCATAGATTAAACATTATAGATGAAACTATCTATTGATTCATTTCATTACATTTCAAATATGATTGAAGGAAAGGAAATAGAAGAGTAACTACATTTTGAATATGAAAAGTGAAACATATTGGTATACAGATTGAGATTGCTAAAACAATGCATCATAGATGGAACATGTATGAACTAAACAAAAGCAGTATCTAAACGATAAATTGTATTGGACATATTGATACCTATGTGGACAAATGTTTTAATTCAAGTATGTTATATAAGTTCTAGGATCCATATCATAGATAGCAATGTATTTGAAATGTGTAGAGATTGTTATATGGGTAACAATTTGTTATGAACAATATAGATGCATAAGCTATAATCTGTGTACGAGTGTTTACATTGCAGATTGTGTACCAGTGATTACCTTGCAGAAATAAGATTACCGGAACAATCTACGTGATGACAGATTTCCAAGAACGGTTGACTCCCTGAGATCCCACGATAGGGTGTTGACCCTGGTCCTACTGGGAGGGGTGGAGGTGTTGCCCACCGTTTATCCTCCAATACCTGGAGTCATGGGAGGACTGTGCGAGTCACGCTCCCCTAGACGTGTGATGATGATTGTCGGATGCCTACAAGCATGTCAGGTCGACGTAATCAACACTGGCATCCTTAAGGTCTATGAATGGATCAGTAAAACTGATGCCATGGCATATTCCTGTAGAGGACGGATAGGATGGGAGTGGAAGAGATTAGGAAGGATAGGATGATTTTAGAATAGTTTGGAGATTCGGATGAGATGGGAAGTAACAATTAAATTACCGATACATACTTATTCCAACAGAAATTCAAATCTTAAAATTTCAAGCATTCTACAATCATCCTAATCCCTAAAAACACAATATTGATATGAGTATATGAAACCCTGAACTTCGGGACAAAGTTTTGTGAAGGGAGGAAGTATGTAACAACCCGTTCCCGAGTTATATACAATGATATTAGCGTGTGTATGATATAGGCATTTGATAGCTACACCTGCCTATCTCGCACACATCGCACTAGTACACCTAACTACTAATATCAAGATTACTTGAGTTAGAGATTAATATTAAGATTTCAGATTAATATTATATTCATATTAACTAAGTATAAATTATATGAAAAGGACTAATAAAAAGAAAATATACTTAAGTTAATTAAAATATATATATGGTTAATTAAATATTCCAACATAAGCCTTAAACATAAAGATACTCAAAATTCAAGTCGCTTACCCCTAAACAATCTTCTCTTTAAAATCAATCACATCCCCATCAATAACATTCGTACCTTCATTTATGAAGATCAAATCTTGATAGAGAAGAAGGCGATGGGGGAGGATGTTAGGGCGGTGGAGAAAGTCATATAAGGAGGATGATACGAAGGTGAAGGGGGATCGGTCTTTTGAACTTCTGTTGATTACCAAGTGCTATTATGGAAGGAGAGGATTTGTGCTAAAAGGGAGTCTCAGGGTTCTTGGAAACTAGGCACGGGGGCGGAGGAGACATCCTCTGGGTCTGGGATTGTTCCTGGATTGGCTGAGAGGATTTGATTGTTCCGGTAATCTGTTCACGACATCACAAGGAGCTCAACAAATCTTCAGCCCGCGTCAGGATTTGTAAATTTGTGCTGATTTTCAGGTATTTCTCTATTTATAGATTAATTTTGCAAGCTGAAATTTCAATTGATATTCTGATGTTCATTGGATACCATTTTTACTTAAATCGAAGTTCAAATAGATACAGGTTAAATCGGGGGATAGAGTCATTACACACAATAGGAGACTATTTCCTATGTGTCGAAATATCCTAACATCCCCTCTTAAGAACAACTTGGGATAGGATTGAAGGATTTACAAATGAGACACAATAGGAGAAGGAATGAGGCATTAGAGCCTATTCCCCCTTAATGATAACTTTCTTGAACTCCAAGAATAGATCAAAGTTTGGTAAACTTCATTTCGGTGAGAGCCTTTGTAAAGATATCGGAAACTTGATCATTAGTTGAACAATACTGCACTTTAAGAACACGATCATGAATGAGCTTTCCGGTGAAGTGTATGTGGAGTTCAATGTGTTTCATACGCTGATGCTGAACTAGATCTTTACATAGTTGAATGACACTCTGATTATCACACCAAAGTCTAGTTGGATGCTGCTAATGGAGACCAAATTCAGATAGGATCTGACGAAGCCACATGGCTTCCTTGCTGGCCTCGACTACACCACAATACTCTGCTTTTGCTGAAGAAAGAGAGATGGCATTTTGTTTCTCACAAGACCATGTAATAGGTCTTGAACCAAGAGTGAACACATATCAATCATCAGGGTCACCAGCCCAATCAGAATCAGTGAAACCAGTCAACAATGGAGATGCTCCTGCATTGTAATGAATCCCGAACTGAACTGTAACTTGAATATATCAAAGTATTCTTTTAGTTGCTTTCCAGTGACTTTCATGAGGTTGGTGCATAAACCGAGCAACAAGACCAATGGCAAAGGAAAGGTCGGGACGGGTATGGGTTAGATACAAAAGCTTACCAACAAGTTGACGGTATAAGGTAGCATCAACTTTAGGGGTAGTACAAGTGACTGAAAGCTTGACTCCAGACTGAAAGGGAGAAGGGGTTGGTTTACAGTCTTCCATGTGAAAGTGGTGTAGAAGATCACAGGCATACTTGGACTGAGAGAGGGTAATGCCTTCCTTGGATTGCAAGACTTGAAGACCAAGGAAATAATGCAAGTGTCTTAAGTCTGTCATTTCAAACTTCTTTTTGAGGCTAGACTTCACATGGTTTATATGGTTTGGATCACTACCAGTAAGGATAAGATCATCAACATAAAGAACAAGGATGGTGAAAGAATTACCCACTTTCTTGGTGTAGACAGTGTTGTGAGAATGACACCTAGAAAATCCATTATCTAAGAGAAATCTATCCATTTTGGCATACCAAGCCCGAGGAGCTTGTTTGAGACCATAGAGAGACTTCCTAAGGCGACAAACAAGGCTGGAGTCTTTTTGGACAAAGCCAGGGGATTTTTCCATGTAGATTTCTTCATGCAAATATCCATGTAAGAAGGCAGATTTAACATCCATATGATGTACTTCCCATTTAAAGGAGGCAACAAGGGAAAGAACAAGGCAGATAGAATTCATTTTGGCAACAGGGGAGAAGGTTTCAGTATAGTCAATGCCTTCAACTTGTGAAAAACCTTTAGCGACAAGATGAGCTTTATGTCTATCCACTTTTCCATCTGGTCCAAACTTTGTTTTGTAAACCCATCTGCATCTGACAAGTTTTCTTCCTTTTGGAAGAGGAACAAGATCCCAAGTATTGTTTGCCAATAAGGAACGATACTCTTGATTCATAGCTTCATCCCAATCTGGATGACCGGAGGCTTCTTCAAAGGTTTCTGGATCAAGTTTTTCCGGAACTTGAGCCAATAAGGAAGAGCCTCTTTCGAACTGAGAACGTGTACGTCATCGATCGGCAGGGTCACCTGCAAGAGAACCTGTTGCATCCCAAGTAGAGCAGACCCATCTTGGAAGCGGTCGAGTATAAGGAACAATTTCAAGAGGTGGAGGAGGATTGTCATCCTCGCTGTCATTATCTGAACTAGAAGGAATGCTATTAAAAATAGAAGAGAGGGTGGCACATAAGCGGAGAAATCGGGCTCGCCGAGCCCAGATGTGGCACACCAGCAGACAGAAGGAACGGTAGATACATTTTCATCAAACTTTACATCTCTTACAATGATTATATTTTTGGATTTAGGTTGAAAAAGTCTATATCCTTTGACATCTTGAGAATATCAACAAAAATACATTTTTTTCCTCTCGAGTTCTAAGGCTTTATGTTTCGCATGCGGAATATGGGCCCGCATCACTTCAACACGAAAGTGACTACATACGGACGATTGAGCTCCAAGCTTCTTACGGAGTTGTATTCTTTAAAAACTTAGTAGGAGTGCGATTTACTATGTAATTTGCACAGTTAATGGCTTCTGCCCAAAAATTGAGAACAAGTCCTTTAGATTGAAGCATACAATTAGCCATTTCTTTTAAGGTGCGATTCTTCCTTTCAGCTACACCATTTTGTTGTGGAGTATATGGAACAGTATGTTGCAATTGAATGCCATGCTCAGTGCAGAAGTTGATAAATTTATTGTTAACATATTCTCCGCCATTGTCTGATCTTAACTTAAGAATTTGATGTCCAGATTGTTTCTCAACAAAGGCCTTAAAGGCCAAGAACATGTTAAAAACTTCACTCTTGAGTTTTAAGAAATATACCCAAGTGCGTCTGGAAAAATCATCAATGAAGGTTAAGAAGTACTTGCAACCGGAGAAAGAAACAACAAGAAGTGGACCACATAAATCACTGTGCACAAGCTGCAAAGGGGCTGAAGCGTGCCAAGAGGCACGTTTGTCAAAACTATCCTGATGATGTTTTCCGAGTGCACTTATGGAGCAAACACCATCTCGACAAGATACCATAGGAAGGTCCGTCACCATATTGTCCTTACTTAGAGTTTGAAGAGAGCAATAGTTTAAGTGACCAAATCGCTCATGCCAAAGTTTGCTCACATCATCATTATGAGCAACAAAAACAGAGGGAAGAGATGATGACCCAAAGTTGTCAAACTTATACAACCTTGTGGAATCATCAGCAATGCTAGTAGCTAAAATATGTTTGGGATCTTTGAGGTCCTTGATTACAACATCATGAGGTGAGAATTCTACTATTTTCCCTTCACCTGAATGAGTTATCTGATAAACAGATAGAAGGTTGCATGACAGGGTAGGAACACATAGTACATCATTAAACTGACCATTATCTAGATGAATGGTTCCAGATCCTACAACACTAAGAGATCTATCATCACCAACATAAATATGTTTGGTGTTACAATCATTTAAAGAAGAAAACATAGATTTATTTTTAGCCATGTGGTAAGAAGCTCCAGAATCAATGAGCCACTCATGAGAAGGAGAAGAAGAAGATACATTTAATGCATAACCAGATCTTGATGCTTGACAACCACAAGCAGAAAGTGCCATGCCTAAAGATGAAGGTGAAGAGTGCTCCAAATTGATGTTGTGCTTCTTCATTGCTGCTTCTAAGGCTTCCATCTTCTTAAAACATTTGTACTCTAAATGGTCATCACGATTGCAAAAGTTGCAATGTCTATCTTTCTTATTTCCTTTGTTTTTATATGCCTTATAATTTTGGTGAGTTGCTTTTTCAGTTTGTGGCTGAAATTGCTTAGGATCCTTGTTTGGTTTCAGACCATACTTTTTAGGATACTGCTTCTTGGGATTCTTTTGATATGATTGATGTTGGGTTGCTAAGGCTTTCTTAGAAGCGTTTCCAGCAGTGATAAGACCAAGGTGTAAGATTTTTTCTTGTTCTCTTATCAAAGAATCACAAAAGGCATCAAAAGATGGGTTCTTGTAGGTGGTTCCTGAAGAAATGATGGCTTCTCTAGTGGAATGGAAGGCAGAAACAAATATAGAGTATGCAGGGCCAAGCTTAGTAAGAGAATGCAATAGATGAGGCTTATTCTTAACTATTTCCTATGTGTCGAAATATCCTAACATAGGTGTGCAATATTACAACAAGATTAAAGACAAAGATATATATATATATATATATATATATATATATATATATATATATATATATATATATATATATTGCACTCATTTTTACCTGGTTTTAAAGATGTGCCTTAACTGTGGTTAGGACTAGAAAATGCTAAGCAAACATTACAAAGTGATACTATGGTCTATAAAGACCCATGCATGTTGATAAATATTATTACGCATCAGGATATGTTAGATCCCTATATTACTAGTGTAGTTCCTTATTGTTGTTAGTTTAGCCCCTTATTGTTATTGTTGTACCCCTGTAACCCCCTTATTGTTATTATTGTGTCCTTACATTATTATTGTTAGGTCGGCTAGGATTATATTGTGACCCCATGGACTCTATATATAGAAAGGAGGTTTTTTCATTTGTATCATCCAAGAATTGTTTATTTATGTAATGTAAAGGAGGTTTCCCCCTCGAAGTGGCTTATTTCTAAAACATTGATCTCTCTTTTCTTCTATTTTTGGAGCTGGTTTCATAACATTTGGTATCAGAGCTTTGGATTCTAGGGTTACGCTGCTTCAAACAGATCATCGTGGCATTTTCGCTATAACTTTTTCTCTACGAGGGTTCAGATATTAAAAAAACAAAGCCATTTCAAAGAAATCCTGAGGAACTTCATGTAAAAATGTCAGATCTTGGTTCGCAATATTTTCGGAGATATGATTTGTGGAAGTTAGGGTTTTTGCAGGCTCCCGAATTCCATCTAAAAGAGGTGACCTTGGGAAAATCATCATAACTCTCTCTCTGAGCATCGGATTGGAATTCTGTAAAAAGTGGCCTAAAGTACACGAACTGTAGTTTCCTATGTATCAATTTCAGAGCTGAAGGAGGAAACAGTGACATGTGGCACGTCGTACAAATTCATTCTACTGAACCAGTCCATAATTAGGTCATTGTGGGAGATTGGACATAACTTTGCCTTGAAGAATCCAAATCAGGGCAAACCTATGGCATTCGAAAGAAGATTCAAAGGGCCACTACAGAACCGATTTTTAGATATTGAAGATCCGAAATCATAGAGATAATTAAGTTTCAATATCGAGCTCTTCAAAAGCAAGAAAAATGTATGTATTTTTATTTCAAATTGCACAAGTCTTGTTTGAAAAATCAGTTTGAAGTGATTCCAAGGGCATATTGAAGAATAGATATCAGTATTGGGTTCTAAAATGCCCCCTAAAAAGAATTCAACACCCATTAAGTGCTTAGAATACTCTACTATGACTCATGAAGAGGAAGAAGTGCAACATGATATATCAAAATTACAAGAGCAAGTGCACCAAATTTCGCTCTCGCAAAGAGCAACAAAAAATGAAATGGAATTTGAAGAAAGGCATGGAAGCTAAGATGGATGGTTTAAAAAAAGGCATGGAAGGTAAGATGGATAGTTTGAAGAATGGCATGGAAGACATGGAAGAAAAAATGGAAGACAGGAAGAATGATATAAAAGCAGACATGGAAGGTTTGAAAAAGTTGATACAAGATATGATTCCTAATGGTGAATAGATAGTAGAGGAAACTCATGACGAGAACAAAATAAATGTTAATCGTGATTTCATAAACTCTAATGTTGGATTGAAGACCCACCATATTCCAAAGATCGATATGAGGAAGTTTGATGGCAAGGATCCCGTAACATGGATATTACAGATGGAGCAATATTTTGATCTCAATAATGTGCAAAACACACAAAAGGTACGCCTTGCAACTTTATATTTAGAACAAAATACATTTGTATGGTATCGATAGCTTTTATCCCGTAAAAAAATTGTCACTCGGTCAATTTTTACGGAGGAAATGACAACACATTATGAGGATACAAAGAGAAACAACTTCTTTAGCCAATTGATAAATCTTAAACAAAAGGGTTCAGTGGTGGAGCACATTGAGAACTTCCAAAAATTGAATATAAGGGTAGCTGATATTCTAGAGGAACACAGGATTGATGTCTTCATTGGACTTTAAAGGATAACATCCAACATGAGGTTCGCCTTTGGGAACCTGATTCACTGGAGAAGGCATTCAGGTTGGCAAAAAAAATTGAATGTAAAATTATGGCGAGAAGGGAGCCTACCACTCACGTCTATAAAGATGGAAGTGTTGCTACTCCTAAACTTCCACAACCTACAAGGTCGACACCACAACAATTGGAAGAAAAAAGAACAAAAGGGCTTTGCTACAGTTGTGATAACAAATATATTAAAAATCATAAGTGTGTTGAGAAGAAATTATTTTATATAGATTGTGAAGAGGAGGAAGAAAATGAAAAGAAACTTCAAAAGAAGAGGATATACACCAGGAACCAACCCTAGAGAAAGAAGAAATGAGTCTGACCATATCCTGTAATGCATTGGCAAGAATTACCACTCTTCAAACTCTCAAGATAGAAGGACATATCAAGAAGAAAAAGGTAATAGTGTTGATTGACTCAGGTAGTACCCATAATTTTATTCATTGTAAGGTAGCCAAGGAATTGAATTGCTTCCTATACCCAACACCAGAATGTCAAGTGATTGTTGAAAATGGAGGAACTATAAATTGTTGTGAAAAATGCCATAATATCAAGCTAACCATGGGGGAATATGTATTGAATAGTCCAATGCTTTCCATTCCAATGGGAGGTGTTGATGTTGTACTAAGAGTACAATGGTTACAATCTTTGGGGACGGTAGCTTTTAATTTTCAAGAACTTTTCTTGAATTTTTTTCGGAAGGAAAGGAAATTGAATTACAGGATATCGCACAGAAGCCGGGAAAGATAATAAGCTCTAATGTCATGACAAAGCTTCGAAAGAAATAACAACAAGGCGTAATTGCACAATTATGCTCACTAGAAGTTCCAACATCAAAATCATCTATTTCTCCAAATCTCCAAAAAATATTAGACAATCATTCCAAGGTGTTTGAAACTCCCAAAAGACTCCCACCTATTCGTGATCATGATCATGCTTTTCATTTGATTCCAGAAAGTGTTCCTCCAAACATCAGGCCTTACAGATATCCTTATGTCCAAAAGAGCGAAATTGAACGTATGATTGCAGAAATGTTAGAGGCCGGTATAATTCAACCGAGTCAAAGTTCTTTCTCTACTCCAGTAGTATTGGTGCACAAGAAGGATGGATCATGGCACATGTGTCCGGACTATAGGGAGCTCAATAAACTCACTATTAAAGATAATTTCCCATTCCCGTGATTGATGAATTATTGGATGAATTACATGGAGCAATTTATTTTACCAAGTTAGATCTTCGTTCAGGATATCATCAAATTAGAATGAAGACTGAAGATATTCCGAAAACAACATTTCGAACTCATGAGGGTCATTATGAATTTTTGGTCATGCCTTTTGGCCTTACCAATGCACCTTCTACATTTAAAACGTTGATGAAATCCATTTTCAAACCATTCCTTAGAAAGTTTGTGTTAGTATTTTTTGATGATATACTAATCTACAACAGGTCTTGGAGGGATCATGTTCAACATGTTGACAGAGTGCTCAAACTATTGGAGGAGAAACAATTATATGCAAAAACTTCCAAATGTTTCTTTGGAGTACAAGAGGTGGAATATTTGGGTCATATTGTATCTCACGAGGGTGTTAAGGTAGACCCTAACAAAATTAAAGCTATTAAGGAATGGAAAGTCCCCACAACCATAAAGCAGTTGCGAGGATTTCTCAGGTTAATAGGGTATTATCGCAAGTTTGTTAAGAACTATGGGAGCATAGCAACACCTCTAACAACATTATGGAAGAAAGATGCACTTTCATGGACTCTTGAAGCAACTCAGGCCTTTGAACATCTTAAAGAGGGCAATGTGCCTAGCACCAGTCTTAGCTACGCTAGACTTCACAAAAACCTTTATTGTGGAATGTGATGCCTCAGGAAATGGAATTGGTGTTGTTTTAATGCGAGAAGGAAGACTCATTGCTTTCGAAAGTCGTCCAATCAAAGGAAAGTATTTACAAAAATCTATTTATGAGAAGGAAATGTTGGTGATACTACATGCACTAAATAAATGACGACCTTACCTAATTGGAAGACACTTCAAGGTAAAAACTGATCATGATAGTCTTAAATACTTTTTGGAACAAAGGCTATCTTCAGAAGAGCAAAAAAAATGGGTCACAAAGATGTTGGGTTATGACTTTGAAATCATCTACAAAAAAGGGAAGCTAAATGTTGTTGCAGATGCACTCTCAAGAAATGATGAAGAGGTGGTAGCATTGATTTGTGTCATTTCTATTATCCAACCAGATTGGATAACCAAAGCAAAGGATGAATAGAAAAAGGACAAAGAAGAGTGGACACTCATTCAAAAGTTGTGGCAAGATCCTAGTACATCTGATACATTTAGTTGGAAAAATGATTTATTATGGTACAAAGATCGCTTATATCTTTGTAAGAATTCCCAACTAAAACAAAAGATTTTTTTGGAATTGCACACTTCTCCCTTAGGAAGACACTCAAGATTTTTAAAAACTTACCACAGGGTGAAGAAAAAACTTTTTTGGGATGGCTTTAAATCTGATATTCAAAAGTTTGTGGCGGAATGTTTGGTTTGCCAGCAAAATAAAGTTGAGACAATTAAGACCCCGGGTCTTCTACAATCTTTATCCATTCCAAGTCAACGTTGGGAGGAGATTTCAATGGATTTTATCACAATTTTACCTAAGTCTGAAGGAAATAGTGTCATCATGGTAGTAGTTGATAAACTTACCAAGTATGCACACTTTTGTGCATTATCTCATCCATTTAAAGCAAGTACAGTTGCTACTGCATTTATGGAAACAATTCAAAAGCTACATGGAAACCCAAAGATTATTGTAAGCAATAGAGATCCCATTTTTACTGGAAATTTTTGGACGGAGTTATTTTCTTGTTTGGGTACTCAACTAGCTCATAGCTTATTTTATCATCCTCAATCCGATGGGAAAACTGAGATAGTGAACAAATGTTTGGAAGGATATCTTCGTTGTTTTGTATCTGATAAACAAACACAACAGGTCAAGTAGTTATCTCTGGCTAAATGGTGGTATAACACTTCCTTCCATACTGCAGCAAAAATGACCCCATTTATGGCACTTTATGGATATCATCCACCATCCATCACATCATCTTTAAGAGAGAATTCTAAAGTTCAAGCAGCGGAAGATCACATCTAGCATCAACAACAAGTTCTCCAACTCTTAAAGGATAACCTAAATTTGGCACAAAATCAAATGAAACAACAAGCAGATCAACATCACAAAGAGAGAAGTTTTGATGTAGGAGACTGGATATTTTTATGGCTACAACCATACAAACAAATCTCCCTCAAGCAAGCTAAAAAGGATAATAAATTATCGCCAAAGTACTATGGTCCTTACAAGGTGTTGCAAAATATTGGTACTATGGCATACAAATTGGAGCTTCCTGCTTCTTCTCAAGTGCATCTTGTTTTCCATGTTTCATGCTTAAAGAAGGTTTTAGGTGACAAACTTCTAGTTCAAACAATATTGCCAAAACTTGATGAGGAAGGAATAATCATATTGGAACCTGAAGCAGTCACGGAAACAAGAACTCGACAGCGACGAAATCGATCAATTTCAAAGTATCTCATCAAGTGGAAGACCTTACCCACTGAAGATTCTACATGGGAGGATGAGAATTTTATACAGAAGCATCCAAAGCTACTCAAGCATTGAGAACAACACTTTTTTGAAAGAGAGAGGCATGTTAGGTCCCTATATTACTAGTGTAGTCCCTTATTGTTGTTAGTGTAGCCCCCTTATTGTTATTGTTGTACCCCTGTAGTCCCCATATTGTTATTATTGTGCCCTTACATTATTATTGTTAGGTCGGCTAGGATTATATTGTGACCCCATGGACGCCTATATATAGAAAGGATGTTTTTTCATTTGTATCATTCAAGAATTGTTTATTTATGTAATGTAAAGGAGGTTGCCTCCTTGAAGTGGCTTATTTGTAAGACATTGATCTCTTTTTTCTTCTATTTTTGGAGCTGGTTTCATAATAGAGTAAAACACTATGCATTAGGACAAGGAGGCAGCGATGCCACCCTCCTTGACCTCAGTACCAGTAAGACCTGCCTGCAGGTAATAATAGAAAAAAAAAACTATACCCGTATTTGAGCTTGAATTTACGAAAATTATAATTATTAAATTTAAATTAGACCTCAGATTCTCATAAATCTTATTATGTATTCAGAAAAAGTTGCGATGGTAAGGGCATATCAAGTTTCAACGGCATCAACGCCATCAAGTAGCATCGCCATCATTAACTCCATCACCATCATTATCACCATCACCATTGCTATCACCACCACCGAGACCATCATCAGCACCAGTCGCTTCAGCACCTAAGCTAACCATTATAATGCACTCATTGGAAGCCATCTTGGAAACATTAAAAGGGTCGCCAATGACCAACACTAAGGAAGAGCAAACTCATCTTGAGGATAAAAACTCAGAGGAGCCCAAAGGTTGTGATTATAGACAACCGAAAAAAGATATTTTTAGGGAAATATAAAAGATTAAACTACCTGAATTCTCAGGAGGGCGAACTGGAGAATGTGTTGAAGCATGGTTGAAAGGAATGACAAAGTGTTTCACACTAAGAGAATATTCTTCTACCTCTAAAACCAAGATCACTATATTTCATCTTAGAGAAAGTGCGTTGATTTGATGGGGAAATCTAGAAAAGTTATTACATCTCACATCAGACAATGCCCCTTGGGAGTTGTTCGAGGAAAGATTTTGTGCAAAATATTTGCCACCTTACTTTCAAGAACAACAAGTCGAGGCTTTCCATATGTTAGTACAAGATAATAAGACAGTGGAAGAATATGAGATAAGGTTTATAGAACTTGTGAAATATGTTCCTTACCTAGATACTGAAGAACGTCAAGCTGAACATTTCGTATATGGATTAAACCCTCGAATCAGGGCCATGGTTAGAATGTGGAAGCCATCATCCATAGCAGAGGTAGTTGAATGTGACCATTATGTAGAGGAACATTTAGGGATCAAAAGGGATATCAGACCGACAGAACCCCCATAGCCAGGATTTCCAGGTTAGACTCCTCGAAACTTCTTCAAGGGAAGTAGCTCGAGACCACCTCCTTATGGTAACAGATTTGCCCCAAGAGGAGTAGGAGCAAAAGTTCCCATGACGGTTAATACTATAGTTGCTAAATCGTCAAATAAAAGTGCATGGAATTTTCGAGGAACTGCTAATATGGGAAGAAACGCAAAAGGACGAAGTTCCTTATATAGAAACTCACAATCTAACTCAAGAGGACCATCCCAGGTTAAGTAATGGGGATGTGGAGGACCTCATTTTCAATGTGATTGTCTGGAAGCCTTGTCAAGTATAATGCATAGAGCAGGAAAAGAGGTGTCATCAAATACCTAAGGCAATCATCGAATTCATGTTGTGGTCAACAACAACCATGCAGAACATCAATCTACTGTAGTAGAAACCTCAGGTACTATTAATGGCATAAAACTCAAAATTTTATTTGATACTGGTGCTATTGATAGTCTCATTTTGTCATATGCATTAAATAAATGTGGGTTGGCAGCTCGCAAGAAAAACGATTTCAAACAAGCTGAAATGGCTTCAGGAGAAATTCAATCCGTAGATTTAAGTGTTGAGGAATGCAAAGTTGATCTAGGAGTCTGTTCAACTAAGTTAAAAGTATAAGTCATAGCCCTATGAACTTACGACCTTGCAATAGTGATGGATTGGTTAGAAGCTCATCAAGCATGGGTAGACTATTATGGGAAACTAATACTTTGTATGAATGATAAAGGAGAGACGATCCAAATCCAAGGTATTAAGAGGAAAGTATCTTTACGCTTCATCTTAGCAATGCAAATGAAGCATTGCTTACGAAAAGGTTGTCAAGTATATGCAGTTCAAGAAATAAGCAAGGAGATAGGACCGTCATTAGAACAATATCCGATGTTATCTGAATTTTCAGATGTTTTTCCAAAAGAACTACTAGGATTACCTCCTAAAAGAGAGCTAGATCTCACAATAGAATTGAAACCTGGTACGAAACCAATCTCTAAAACACATTACAGAATGACAACTCCTAAACTTCAAGAATTACAAATTTAGTTGAAGGAACTATTGGATATTGGACACATTCGACCCAGTATTTCACCTTGGGGTACTTCTGTAATTTTTATCAAGAAGGATAGTTCCTTGCGATTATGCATAGACCATCGAGATTTAAATCGAGCTACAGTATAAAATAGGTATTCAATGCCTCGAATTGATGATCTCTTCGACCAAATGAAAGGAGCTACAGTCTTTTCAAAGATCGATCTACGGTCGGGTTATCATCAACTAAGAATTAAGGAAAGTGATATCTCTAAGGCTGCATTTAGAACACGCTTCAAGCATTATGAATTCACTGTGGTACCATTTGGGTTCACCAATGCTCCAATAGTATTCATGAACCTTATGAACAAAATTTTCTGCAAATATTTCGATCAATTTGTACAATTCTTCTTAGATGATGTCCTCATCTATTCCAAAAATGAGAAAGAACATGAAGAGCATCTATGAATAGTATTATCTTGCCTTAGGGAACAAGATTTATATGAAAAGTTATCCAAGTGTTCTTTCTTTCAAAAGAAGATTCATTACTTGGGTCATCCAATAGTGTTATATCTGGTGAAGGAATCTCAATAGATCTTGAGAAGGTAAAAGCAATCATGGAATGGCCGATACTGAAGAATGCACAAGGAGTGTGAAGCTTTATGGGTTTAGCCAGCTACTATCAAAGGTTTGTAGAAGGATTCTCAGAAATTGCAAATCCTATCACAAACCTCCAGCGTAAAGGTGTTAGATATGAATGGACTAAGAAATGTCATAGAGCATTCTCTAAACTTTAAAGATTATTGACTAGTGCACCAATCTTACGAGTACCTGATATGGACAAAGATTTTACTGTGTACTAATGCATCTAAGCAAGGATTAGGTGCAGTATTAATGCAGGACAAAAGAGTAATAGAGTATGCTTCAAGAAAGTTAAAGCCTCATGAAAAACTTTACGCCATGCATGATTTAGAGTTAGCCGCGATGGTGCTAGCTTTAAAGATATGGAGACACTATCTGGTAGGGAGAAACTTTATACTCAAAAGCGACCATCACAGTCTACAATATTTGTTTACTCAAAGAGACTTGAATGCCAGGCAAAGGCACTGTAGTGAATTCTTAAGTGAGTATGACTTTATAATTTCATACATTAAAGGAAAAGAAAATCTAATGGCAGATGCTTTAAATAGAAGACCATAGATATTTTCTCTCATACCTATCAAGGTAGACTTGAGGAATCAAGTACTAGAACATCTCTTGAGAGAGTTGGTATTTAACAGTGAGATCCGAACTTGATAGTAAACATTCAAAGGAACCTAAAAAGGATATGAATTAGAAGATGATGGAATTTTGCGATTCCATGGAAGAATGTATATATCGGATAGTGGGGATCTCCGAAACACCATCCTTAAGGAAGCCCATAGAGTAGTGTAATGTGCACATCCTCGTGTAAAGAAAATGTATGCTGATACAAAAAAACTCTTCTTTTGGGCATGCATGAAACACGACATTGATTAATTCGTTGCAAAATGTCTTGAATGTCAGCGCATAAAGGCTAACCATTGTCACCCGGTAGGTCTCCTACAACCTCACGACATTCCTATGACCAAATGGGAAATAATTTCATGGATTTTATCATTGGGCTACCTCTTATGTCATAAAAGCATAATGCCATTCTGGTTGAGGTGGATAAATTAATGAAAAGCACCCATTTTATTCTCGTAAGAGATACTTACAAAGTTGTTGACGTAACCCGAGTATTTATAGATGAAATTATTAGATTTCATGGAGTACCTAAGAAAATCATATCAGATAGGGACTCTCGATTCACTTTAAGATTTTGGACTTGTATGCAATCAACCTTGGGAACTCAACTAAATTTAAGCACAACTTATCATCCCGAGACTGATAGGAAAACAGAAAAGGTGAACCAAGTACTAGAAGATATGCTAAGGTTGTAAGTTTTGGTCCAATGATCACACTGGGAAAAGTACTTTCCCTTAGTTAAATTTTCATACAATAATATTTATTACAGTTCAATCAGAATGTCGCCATTTGAAGCATTATATGGAAGACCTTGCAGAACACAGTGGAGTTGGGACCAGTTGGAAGGTCAGGTAATAGTGGGGCCAAAATTAATTCAGGAGATGGAGGCACAGGTAAAGCAAATTAGGCAACAATTGAAAGAAGCACAGGATAGACAAAAAAGTTATGCTGACGCTCACAAGATTGATAGGAACTATGAAGTAGGAGATCGAGTCTTCATTCGCATCAAACCAAACAAAAGCACCATCCGGTTTGGAAAAGGAACAAAGTTATCGCCCCGATTTATTGGGCCATTCAAAGTTTTGGAAGAAGTCGAACATGTCGCCTATCGTCTTACACTGCCACCCACTTGCATAAAGTTCATAACGTATTTCATATATCTGTCTTAAGATATTATATAGCTGACAAATCTCATAACCTTCAATGGAAGGAACTGCAGGTATCGGACGAGAAGACCATTTCATTCGAACCATTATGCATACTAGAACGTAGGGTTCGACATCTCAGGAACCGCCTAGTAGACCAAGTTAAGGTCCATTGGGACAAGTATAGCCCTATATCAGCTACCTAGGAAGACACAGAGCCCATATGCCACAAATACCCCAACTTGTGCTAATTTTGAGGAATTTAAAACCTTATCTTGTATATTTTTACTTTATTTTAAGTTGATACTTAAACCTATCATTTTGAACTATCACATATCAAAATGAATTTTACCTTGTTGGTATATGGATACCAATAACAATATGTTGTTTGTTTAAAACTCTATTGATACCTAATATATGTTATTTGCTTAACTCCATTGGTACATGGATACCAATATGAAATATGTTATTTAGTTAACATTGCTGGAATATGAATACCAATATGAAGTTTAGTTTTGATTAGACCTTGCTATGAAATCCATATCATGAATTATGTTAGGAATGAAGATAGCTATAATTTTGTTTCATTTTTGCATACCGACATGATTAACGAGATAGAAATAAATGAATGATTACATTCTAATACGAAAGCTAATAACATGAGTTAGATATGGTCAAGTATGTTATACCATAGATACCAACATGTATGAATTACACAAAAACTATTTATTTTGAATATGTTGATGCATATGTTATGATGTGTGGATGAGTGTTTACATTGCAGATAACATCGTTACCAAATGACCACGTGATGACAAAAGCTCCAATAACAATCAAGGCTCAATAAGATTTCATGATAGGGTGTTGACCCTGGTCCTACTAGGAGGGGTGGAGGTATTGCCCACTGTTTATCCTCCAAAACCTAGAGTCATGGCAGAACTGTGCGAGCCACGCTCCCCAGTATTGTGATGATGACTGCCAAATGCCTACTGGGAAATCAGGTCGGTATTATTGATGTTGTCACTCTTGGAATCTATGAATGGTTAGATCAGTATAGCTGATGCCATGGCATACCCCAATAGAGGATAGATAGGATGGGAGCGGAAGAGATTAGGAAGGATAAGATGATTCTAGAATAGCTTGGGAACTGGGGCAAAATATGACTACTAAGCTTGTAAAATTATAAATGTTCAAAATACAAATCTTACATAATTATACTAATCACTAAATAACTATTGATATACTATATAAACTATAACTTCGAGACAGTTTTCTGAAGGAGGGGTGTATGTAATGACCCACCCCCACAATTTATGAATTATTGACTTACAAGATGAATACCTAAACTCGCCAAAATCAAATAAATATATGCTTATGGAACACTTGTATACCATCATCATAAAAATAACTAAAACATTATTTCAAATATATTAATACAAATGAATTTAAATTAAATAAAAGTAGTTATACAATATAATATATATATCAGAGAAATTAAACTATGAAAAACTAAAGGCTCTAAATCAAATTAATAAAGGTAAAAGAAAATTATATTATTAAATAAAAAAATCAAATCAAATCAAAATTAAAAGAAATGTAATTTAATTTTAAATCAAACTCTAAACAAAAAGCTACATAAAAATGTTGAATGTCAATCAAACGTCACTATCCTCCTTAAAAGAGCCACCTAAAAGGGTAGCGGGCAAGAATCCCCACCTCACAGCCATGGCAGTGGAGGACGAATAGACAGTGACCCTAAGCAATAAAAGGAAAGGTGGTACGACAGAGAACGGCCTTTTGGGGGTTTTGGAAGGGAGAGCACAATGCAGGAAGGAAACTTACAGTAAAGAACCACAGATAGAGCAGCCTTGAATGCCCTTGAAGCTTTTGTGCACGGGGGCCAAACTGCTTCAATTGTGAAGTACTTTGGGGCTGGATACCAAGGATTGTACCCAGTTTGGCAGGGAGGAATTGGTCATTTGGTAACAGGAGCGAAATTGGAGCAACACAGTCTGGGATCAACTTCAAAAGTGGAAACCAAGTATGTATTGTGTATTTAATTGGTAAATTATGGTTATAAAATATCACTGTCTGGTTATTTAATTTCGAATTATCAAAATTGTAAGATTCAAGGAAATTGTGCTTTACATTATGGATAATTGACAGCGATTTATAAAAATTATTACACTAGGGAAAATCAATGTCTTACACTATTTTTATCTTGAATTCTTAGTCCTCAAAGAATATCGGTCCTCAACGACTACTCTTATCTTTGATGCTCTAATACATCCTCAAAGAGCATCGGATGCCAGATGCTTACCCAATCCTCCATTCTGTCTTCCCAAGTGAAGACAATAATAATGTGTCTATCTCTCCCTCTTAATTAGGGAGGACATATATATTCCAATAAAGAAATGTACTCATTCCTACAAAAGGAATGTACCTAAGCTCCCTCTTGGCTTAGGAATTCCCAAGTTTTTCCAAGTAAATAACTTATTTCCAGGCTCCTTCTTAATTAGGGACCTACAACAGGTCCTCAGGTGGAGATGATGGGACAACCAGTTGCTTGAAGAACACCTCTTTGTAGGAATTTACAGGGTAAGTTCCTTAGATCAAACACCAAAGGTCGATGGCTCACAAACAGATCACGGATCAATACACCAGTATTTGACGTGGTTAAAACCCTCGAAGAGGGAAACAGTCCATGGCCTGAGCCAATGCGACCACTTCAGGCAATTTATTAATATAAAGAAAGAAAATTTACATAAGCTTCTCTCATAAACAATCACCGAATAAATGCCCTCCATGCTCTTTAAATAGAGATCATGGACCAATAGGGTGTTAAGCCATAGATCAAATGTCGGTAATACCAAGGAGAGAATGAATCGTCGGATCACTACATATTGTGACTGTTGGATTATAAGTTACAAAAGTACATACTAAAGAAACACACTTTACCTAACTCTACGCTAGACCAAGTTATACTTAACTATTTCCTATGTGTCAGAATATCCTAACATCCCTCCTTAAGAACAACTTGGAATAGGATTGAAGGATTTACAAAGGTGACAAAATAGGAGAAGGAAGGAGACATTAGAGCCTATCCCCCCTTAATGATAACTTTCCTGAACTCCAGGCATAGATCGAAGTTTGGTAAACTATGCTTCTGTGAGAGCCTTTGTAAAGATATCAGCAACTTGATCATTGGTTGAACAATAGTGTACTGCAAAAACACAATCATGAATGAGCTTTCTGATGAAGTGTATGTGTAGCTCAATGTGTTTCATGCGTTGATGTTGAACTGGATCTTGGCATAGCTGAATGACACTCTGATTATCACACCAAAGTGTACTTGGATGTTGCTGATGAAGACCAAATTCAAACAAGATTTGACGAAGCCACAGGGCTTCCTTGTTGGCTTCAACAGCACCACGATACTCTACTTTTGTTGAAGAAAGAGAGATTGCGCTTTGTTTCTTACAAGACCATGTAATAGGTCTTGAACCAAGAGTGAATACATAACCTGCAGTAGACTTTCAATCATCAAGGTCACCAGCCTAATCATAATCAGTGAAATCAATCAACAATGGAGCTGTAATGAATCCCGAACTGAACTATACCTCGAATATATCGAAGTATTCTTTTAGCTGCTTTCCAGTGACTTTCATGAGGTTTGTGCATAAACCGACCAACAATACCAACGACAAAGGAAAGGTCAAGACGAGTATGGGTTAGATACAGAAGTTTGCCAACAAGTTAACGGTATAAGGTAGCATCAACTTCAGGGGAAGTACAAGTGACTGGAAGCTTGACTCCAGACTGAAAGGGAGAAGGGGCTGGCTTATAGTCTTCCATGTGAAAGTGGCATAGAAGAACACAGGCATACTTGGAATATGAAAGGGTAATACCTTCTTTGGATTGCAAGACTTGAAGACGAAGGAAATAATGCAAGTGTCCTAAGTCTGTCATTTCAAACTTCTTTTTGAGTCTATGCTTCACATGGTTTATATGGTTGGGATCATTGCCAGTAAGGATAAGATCATCAACTTAAAGAACAAGGATGATTAAGGACTCACCCACTTTCTTGGTGTAGACAGTGTTGTCGGAATGACATCTAGAAAAGCCATTATCTAAGAGAAACCTATCCATTTTGCCATACCAAGCCCGAGGGGTTTGTTTGAGACCATAGAGAGACTTCTTAAGGCGATAAACAAGGTTAGAATCGTTTTGGATAAAGCCAAGGTGTTGTTCCATGTAGATTTCTTTATGCAAGTCCCCATGTAAGAAGGCGGATTTAACATCCATTTGATGGACTTCCCATTTAAAGGAGGTAGCAAGGGAAAGAATAAGGCAGATAGAATTCATTTTGGCAATAAGGGAGAAGGTTTCAGTATAGTCAATGCCTTCAACTTGTGAAAATCCTTTAGCAACAAGACGAGTTTTATGTTTATCCACTTTTCCATCTGGTCCAAACTTTGTTCTGTAAACCCATTTGCATCTGACAAGTTTTCTTCCCTTTGGAAGAGGAACACGATCCCAAGTATCGTTTGCCAATAAGGAACGATATTCTTCATTCATAGCTGCATCCCAACTTGGATGACCTGAAGCTTCTTCAAAGGTATCTAAATCATGATTTTCTAGAACTTGAGCCAATAAGGAAGAGGCTCTGTCGAACTGAAAATGTGTACGATGTTAATCTGCAGGGTCACCTGCAAGAGCAACTGTTGCATCCCGAGTAGAGCAGACCCATGTTGGAAGCTATGGAACTAAAGGAAGATCCTGAGGAGGTGGAGGAGGATTGTCATCCTCGCTGTCATCATCCGAAGTAGAAGGAATGCTGTCAAAAGTAGAAGAGATAGAGAGAGGTGGTAGATGTGCCAAATCAGGCTCGTAGGCCAAAGGTGGCACACCCGCCGAACTAAGCTCACAGGCTGATATATTTTCATCAAATATTGCATCTCTTCTAATGATTACATTTTTGGATTTGGGTTGAAGAAGTCTATATCCTTTGACATCTTCAGAATATCCAACAAAAATGCATTTTTCACTCTTAGGTTCTAAGGCTTTATGTTTCTCATCTGGAATATGGGCCCAAGGTTCACTTCCAAAAACACGAAAGTGACTTACATCTGGTTTGATTGAGCTCTAGGCTTCTTCAGGAGTGATATTCCTTAAAACCTTAGTAGGACTGCAATTTACTATGTAATTTGCACAGTTAATTGCTTCTGCACAAAAATTAAGACTAAGTCCTTTAGATTGAAGCATACAATTAGCCATTTCTTTTAGAGTGCGATTCTTCCTTTCAGCTACACCATTTTGTTGTGGAGGATACTGAACAATATGTTGAATGCCATGCTCAGTGCAAAAGTTGATAAATTTGTTGTTAACATATTCTCCTCCATTGTCAGATCTTAACTTAAGAATTTGATGTCTAGATTGTTTCTCAACAAAGGTCTTAAAGGCCAAGAACATGTTAAAAACTTCACTCTTGAGTTTTAAGAAGTATACCCTGTTGATATTTTGTGTATCTAGGGTAGGCATCGGGTGTGCTCTAGCCCTGAAACTTTGTGGAGGGGCTAAGAAACACATCCACTCCAAAACCCAGAAAGCATTTGGAGAAATTTCATCTGGTGTTCAAGTTATCCAAATAATTAATTATTTTAATGTATTTCCTAAGTCTAAACTTAGGAAAGTTAAATAATTAAAGTGAATTAATTAACACGTGTTGAAATGTTCTAAATGAGGTGGATCAAGCAGTCCTTTAATCTTAGTCATTGATGAGTGTTTTAATCTCGGCCGTTGATGAGTTCAATGAAAAAGTATAAGAGAAAGGCTTGGGGGTCAGTTGGAGACACACACAAAGATGTAGAGTTGAGAGATTGATCTGGAATTCTAGGGCAGGATTTGCTAAGAATTTTCGGAGGAGTTTTCTGTAGCGAGGCATAGTATTGGCTGAGGGGATGATCTGATCCTGGAGCCAAGAGTCAGCAAGAGGCAGAGGAGCAAGGGCAGCAACAGCAGCTACGCAGCAACTGCGCAGTGCAGAGGCTTTAGCCGCTTGCAAGTGCTACACAGGCCCAGGAAGGGGTAGCGCTGCAGCTTCTGAGGGCTTCAAAGTTACGCAGAGGCCTCCAGAGGCAGTGTAAGGACTACATCACCCACTCTAGGGTTACACAGTCCCTCTCTGAGCAGAGCAGAGACACGCAGAGCCTAGTAGGGCTGACGTTGGGGTTTCTAGGGCCAGATCCGGGCTGAGTCTTGTAAATCCCGTTTGAGGGTGTGGATCAGTCAGAATTTTGGTCTCAAAACAGCAGGTTAGTTGCAGATCTACTTTTTCTTTGTCGGGTGAACTAGATTTGTTATACTCAGAATCTACTTAATAATAATAAACTCTCATATCTGCTGCACCGGTTTTCCCGCTTTGGATTTTTCTGGGGACTTATATCCAAAATTCAGTGTGTCACTTTGTTTGAATGAGCGTAATATTCAGTAAATGATTTGCATGTGTAGGTTGTTGGTTGTGCTTACTTCGGTATTTTCTGAATATTATTTCTAAGGATAACTTGTATATTTTAATCAAGCTAGAGAAGTAAACCATGAGAATATAGTAGAATTTTCACATGGGCGATAGCAGATCAAGCTGAATCTCCAGCAAATCATCTGAAGAATATTTTTTCTGCAGGACAGCAGCAGAGATCCGAAAGGGGCAACTTGGCAGCAGGACGCAAACCCAGGAAGGGGCAGCGCTGTAGCTACAGAAGGCCATCAGGGTTATGCAAAGCCTTCCCAGGCCAGCATAAGGATTGCGTCACCCAGTCTGGGGTTACGCAGTGCACTTCTGATCAGCGCTGAGGCTACGCTGGGCCAATCAGAGGGACGTAGTCCAGTCATTCTTCCTATTGCAGAGAAGTCTTGCCAAGATCCGAAAGCAGCAGTGCTGGTGTGGTGGAGATTCTGCCAATGCAGAATTGTGCCTAGCTAAGTCAACAAAGAGCGGGAGGAAGACAGTCACTCAGCAAAGCTTAGCCAAACAGATCTAAGTTTCGATCAGGGGGATCAGAGAGTACTGCTGGATTGTGTTTGGGTGAAGATTTCCAAGAGGGACATCAGTTGTCAGAGGGAGCAGTTACTATAGAGGGTTTCTAAGCACCAAGAAACCCAGATCCAACATTTTCTGTTAAGTATTGCAATAGAAGAAGGGAGAGGAGTATCTGTTCTGACAGATCTTAACAAATGGCGCAATATGGACTGAGAGATCAGGATAGGTTGGACGACATGTCCAACTTTGTTATCTAGAGGACCAAAATCCTATCAGTCCTAGATGAGTATGGCCTCAAGGATCATGCAGAGAAGGTCCTAGTTGTGCAAACCAATGCAGATCCTCTAAAGAAGTACGAGGAGAATCAAGCGCGTACTAAGCGTTTGATTATGGATGGAGTCAAAGACCACGTTGTGCCTCATATTGCCAGAAAGAATACGGCAAATGAGATGTGGGTAGCATTGGCCACGATGTATCAGGGAGGCTCTGTCCAAAGAAGGATGCTTCTGGAGAATCAGATGTGGTTGTTCCAGATGATGAAGGGTGAGGAGATAGATCCATTCCTCTTCAGTCTTCAAACTATCCGAGATCAACTGATTGCCATGGGTGCAAATCCGGATGAGGGGCTCCTAGTAAGGACTGCCCTAAATGCAGTCTCTGAAGAATGGGAAACGTTTGTCCAAAGCATTTTGGGCAGGGCAGCGTTACCATCATGGGCAGACATGTGGGCAATCCTCCGTCAAGAGAATCACAAAGAGGCAAAGCAGCGGAAGCGAATCAGCCAGAGTGAAGAAAGAAGAGGAGGATGATGTAGCCCTTGCATCGAAGGAAAGGAAGCAGTAAGGGAAGAAGAAGAGGGACCTTTCCAAGGTCCGGTGCTTTAACTGTGGCAAACTTGGACACTTCGCCAACACTTGTCCTAAGAAGAAGGACAAAGGATCTTCTGAATCCAAGGCTGCAACAGCAAAGGATGATGAATTTGATGATGATGCAACCACGAGTGCTCACGTGCCTCGAGAGAAGAGGTGGGGTGACATGGATCTGTAGAGCAGCTACAAATCAGAGTGGCGGGATCCTTGAGTCAGCCCTACTCTTGGATCACATATGAGCTATGAGAACCTTAAGACAGTAGCGGGATGAGTCAGGAGATAGTTGCAGAAGGTCACAATGAAGCAAAGGGGAGAGTTGAAGAGCTGAAAAGGGAGCAGCGTATTGCAGAGGCAGTAGCAGCGTGGAGGCAGCAACAGAGAGGTTGATGGGACTTCAGTAGTGCAGAGAGGTTGTGCTCACGCAATGCAGAGTTGCAGCAGCGCAATGGCTCTAGGAGGACAGCATAAATCGACAACCAAGGGAGCTTCAGTGATGGGAGGCAGCCTGACTTGTCTATCAACGATTGGGCAGGAGTCCTTCAGTTGCCTACTTCTCGACAACTGAGTTGTAGTGCAGCAGTTAGCAGTAGCAGTGCTATGGGCAGCATGATGCAGCAACTTGAGAGGGAGTTGTAGTACAGATGTGGCAATGTCAATGGCAATGTCAGTGGCAGTGACATGGGCAGCAGTACAGAGAGCAACAGTGCAGTGGATGGAGGGCAGCAAGCCAAGCATCAGCAGCACAGAAACCAATTCCAAGATCTTGCGATAAATGGTGTGGATGTATTGCTAGAGCACACTCTGTGCTAAGAGGGAGTGTTGAGATTTTGTGTAGTTGGGGTAGCATCAGGTGTGCTCTAGCCCTGAAACTTTGTGGAGGGGCTAAGAAACACATCCACTCCAAAACTCAGAAAGCGTTTGGAGAAATTTCATCTACTATTCAAGTTATTCAAATAATTAATTATTTTAATGTATTTCCTAAGTCTAAACTTAGGAAAATTAAATAATTAAAGTGAACTAATTAACACATGCTAAAATGTTCTAAATGACGCGGATCAAGTAGTCTTTTAATCTCAGCCGCTGATGAGTGTTTTAATCTTGGTAGTTGATGAGTTCAACGAAAAAGTATAAGAGAAAGGCTTGAGGGTCAGTTGGAGACACACACACAGAAGCAGAGCTGAGACACTGATATGCAATTCTAGGGCAGGGTTTGCTAAGAATTTCCAGAGGAGTTTTCTACAGTGAGGGGTAGTATTAGCTGAGGGGATGATTTGATCTTGGAGCCAAGAGTCAGCAAGAGGTAGAGGAGCAACTTTCAAGAACATCGCAAAGGAGCAAGGGCAGTAGCTGCGTAGTGCAAAGGCTTTAGCCACTACGCAAGCCCAGGAAGGGGCAGCGTTGTAGCTTCAGAGGGCTTCAGAGTTACATAGAGGCCTCCAGAGGCAGCGTAAGGACTGCGTCGCCAACTCTGGGGTTACGCAATCCCTCTTTGAGCAGCGTAAAGGCACACAGAGCCTAGTAGGGTTGACGTTGGGGCTTTAGGGGCAGCGCTAGGGTTTCTAGGGCCAGATTCGGGCTGAGTCTTGTAAATCCCGTTTGAGGGTGTGGATTAGTTAGAATTTTGGTCTCAGAACAACAGGTTAGCTGCAGATCTACTTTTTCTCTCTCGAGTGAACCAGATTTGGTGCCCAGATTTGTTGTACTTAGAATCTACTTAATAATAATAAACCCTCATATTTGCTGCACCGGTTTTCCCGCTTTGTGTTTTTCCGGGGACTTATATCCAAAAATCAGTGTGCCACTGTGTTTGAATAAGCGTAATATTCAGTAAATGATTTGCATGTGTACGTTGTTAGTTGTGTTTACTTCGGTATTTTCTGAATATTATTTCTGAAGATAACTTGTATAATTTAATCAAGTAGGAGAAGTAAACCATGATACTACAATAGAATTGTCACATACCCAAGTGCGTCTGGAAAAATCATCAATGAGGATTAAGAAGTACTTGTAGCCAGAGAAAGAAACAACTGGAAGTGGACCACATAAATCACTGTGCACAAGCTGCAAAAGGGCTGAAGCGTGCCAAGTGGCACGTTTGTCAAAACAATCCCGATGATGTTTTCCGAGTACACAACAGGAACAAACACCATCTCGGCAAGATACCATAGGAAGACCTGTCACCATATTTTCTTTACATAGACTTTGAAGAGAGCGATAGTTTAAGTGACCAAAACGCTCATGCCAAAGTTTGCTCACTTCATCATTATGAGCAACAAAAATGAAGGGAAGACATGATGACCCAAAGTTGTCAAACTTATACAACCTTGTGGAATCATCAGCAATGTCAGTAGCTAAAATTTGTCTAGGATCTCTTAGGTCCTTAATTACAACATCATGAGGTGAGAATTCTACAGTTTTCCCTTCACTTGAATGATTTATCTGATAAACAGATAGAAGGTTGCAGGACAAGGTAGGAACACATAATACATCATTAAACTTACCATTATCTAGATGAATGGTTCTAGACCCTACAACACTAAGAGATCTATCATCATCAACATAAATAATTTTGGTGTTACAATCATTTAAAGAAGAAAACATGGCTTTATTTTTGGTCATGTGGTAAGAGGCCCCAGAATCAATGAGCAACTCATGAGAATGAGAAGAAGAAGATACACTCAACGCATAACCATATCTTGATGCTTGACAACCACATGCAAAAAGTGCCATTCCTGAAGACAAAGTTGAATAGTTCTCCAAGGGATGTTGTGCTTCTTCATTTCTGCTTCCAAGGCTTCCATCTTCTTAAAACATTTCAACTCTACTTGGCCATCATGATTACAAAAGTTGCAATGTCTATCTGTCTTCTTCCCTTTCTTTTATTTGCCTTATCAGTTTGTTGAGTTGTTTTTTCAGTTTGCAGCTGAGATTGCTTAAGACCCTTGTTTGGTTTAGGACCATTCTTTTTAGGATGTTGCTTCTTAGGATTCTTGGGATTTGGTTGTTTTTGGGTTGCTAAGGCTTTCTTAGAAGAGTTTCTAGTATTAATAAGACCAAGGTGTAAGAGTTTTTCTTGTTCTCTTATCAAAGAATCACAAAAGGCATCAAAAGAGGGGGACTTGTAGGGTGTTCCTTAAGAAATGAGGGCTTCTCTAGTGGAAGGGAAGGTGGAAACAAATACAAAGTATGCAAGGCCTAACTTAGTAAGAATGGAATAGATAAGACTACCATCTTCCTTTTTTGCCTTACGAACTCCTAGGAGAAGTCTAACAGTCTTGAATTTGAACAAAAAATCTTCAATAGAGGAGAAATTATTGGGTCCAAAGTAAGCAACTCATTTTCAAGCTGGTGGGCTCTGATTTCATTTTGAATGCCAAAAACAGTATTTATCTTTTTCATAGCTTCATCAGGGGAGTCAATTTCTTAGATATGAAATCTAAGTTCTTGAGCAATGGACTTTCCTATCAACCCTCGTGCTTGATCTTGTTTATTTTCCCATTTAGCCTTTTTATCTTCATCGATAGGTTTAGATTATAGTCTTGAGGCTATTCTATAAAGCTCTTTACTTCTAAGTCTACCATGTAGGATAGCCACTGGAAATAATTGGTGTTATTAAGAATAACCAGGCATGCACTTTCCATTTTTTAAAACTGAAGCTGTAAAGGTTAAAACTAACTGCTCTAATGGAAAGATCTCGAAAAATTAGAGCAGTTCAAAAAAATGGCTCTAAAAATGGCTTCCGAAAGAAGAAGTTATGCCTTTTTGAAGAAATGTTGAAGTAGATGCCAAGTAGTCACGTGATAGGTTGAAATTTGATGATGAAGTTGTACTTAAAAAAATATATATTCCCCCCCTTTCCAAACTTAATATAATAAACTCACTTTTTTTTTAAACTACTTTATGTGACCCACTTTTATAAATAAGTGAGAGTCACTTTTACAATGTTACTTTATGAACTAATGACCAAGTAGACTATAACTTAAATAAAAGATAAAGTGAATTTAGACAGTAAGTGACTCACTTTTTATAATGGGTGAGAAATACTATTACATAAAGTAACTTTAAAACGTAAGTTACATGTGTTTTTAAAAGAAAACTTGACAAAAAGCTTTTCGGAAAAAGTAACTTGACAAAAAGCTTTTTAGAAAAAGTAACTTAACAAAGAGACTTGAACCCAAGACCTATATTCTCATAAAGTAACGTTAAACCAAGTGAGCTAGTAAAAAGATTTAGTAATTGCTGGAAAGGAGGAAGAGGGATTTTTTTTTTTTGCTCTTTGGGGTGCGTGTTTTTTCCTGCAAAAATAAACCACGCAAACAACAACAAAAAACATACAGGCCTTATGGCAGAATGTTAGATTTCTGGTTAGTATGCCCGAAATCTAAATATTTTCCTCGTTATTTCTGATTTTCCGAGATCACACAAAGTCGTCGGGAAAGAGCATACGTAGGAGAAAAATCTCGTCTTCCTGTTTCTGGTTTGCAAGATCGCACAGAGCGCAGAGCATACGCAGAGAAGAGGGTATAGATCCGGTAATAGAAAAAAATGACTAAAAACCATAATAAAACAGAGAGATAAAGAAATATAGCTACAAAAAAAACTTTATACCTCCAGATCTAAAATGACAGCTTGGGCAACCAGAAACATTTTCGCATGAAACAAAAGGGGTTCCTCACTGGAACAGAGGCTCTAAACAAAACAGAGTAGTTCTCTCGGTCCGAAAGTGGTCAAAAACAGTAGATCTAGAAAACAGTAGTCGCATGTAGTCAAAACGACTTTGGATTTGGATCAACAACGGATGTGGCCCTCAAAACAGCTCTGATACCATGTAGGAATTTACAGGGTAAGTTCCTTAGATCAAACACCAAAGGTCACTGCTCACAAACAGATCACAGATCAGTACACCAGTATTTGACGTGGTTAAAACCCTCGAAGAGGGAAATAGCCCATGGCCTAAGCCAACGCGGCCACTTCAGCCAATTTATTAATATAAAGAAAGAAAATTTACATAAGCTTCTCTCATAAACGGTCACCAAACAAATGACCCTCCATGCTCTTTAAATAGAGATCATGGACCAATCAGGTGTTAAACCATGGATCAAGTGTCGGTAATACCGAGGAGAGAATGAACTGTCGGATCACTACATATCATGACTGTCGGATTATAAGTTACAAAAGTACATACTAAAAAAACACACTTTACCTAACTCTACGCTAGACCAAGGTATACTTAACTATTTCCTATGTGTCAGAATATCCTACCACTCTTCGCGATGTCATGAATTTATTTTCGTTATCTAAGAGTCTTTATGTTTGGGACTTCTACATAGGGCACCAACCATCCATCACTTTCATCCATGAGTCAACCATGTCATCATCGAAAAGTGATCCATTAGTCCATATTTGGCCTTCCTTTATGCCATGTTTCTTTCTTCATGCCATGTTTAGGAGGAGGACATCCATTGATCTTCCCTTGGCATCTCTGCATAAACCCAGCCAGATATAAAAATAGAGGAATGAACATTAAAATCAACATTACCTTTGTGATGGTCTTTCATCATGACATCTTCTAGTTTGCATCAACATCCTGCATACTTATCGACATTTCTCCCAAAGATATATATTGTCAAGGATCTCTTTTTGTTTTAGACTTCATCAGAGTCTTCATATCTTCCATGGAGATATCCTAGTCAAATCTTCTTGGTCTTTCGGATGTTGATTGCCTTTACCATGGTTGCATATTCCATGATCTCTTCCTTCCTTTCTTCGCACATTACATTCCCATGAGCTTCCAATCAGAGTTCCTCAATTGTAGTCAACCACCTCATACTTCATATGAGGACATTTTATGTTGATTTCATCTAGTGAATATGTGACCCATGCATTCCTGCATTCCTTTGAGGGAGGAAATACTTACTTTTGATCATGCTCTCAAGATAGGGCATTGATCCATGTTACTTGCAACCATATCACATGACTTCCACAATATCAAATGTAAGCATACATACCTCATTTTGCTTTGGGTCATCCAAACTTCCTACAGCAACTTCCTTGATTGAAAGAGCTTCAATCCCTTGAACTGCTTCACTTTTATGTCATCATACCATCATCCCAGGAATACCATGGGACTGGAATTCTTAATGAAACACTTTCTTTTCCTCATGATCGGTGAACCTTTCAAAGAAGATTCCATCAGAGAATCTTGAGGATCTAAAGTATCCCCATCAACAGATGTTTCCTTTTGACAGATGTATGACGAACCTTGTACTAGATGACCTTGCCACTTATGTTCCCAATGCGATTCCCAAGAGCTATATCCTAGACTTCCATTGATTTTAACCATCTTTCATGCTTTTCTATGATGATGTCTCGAGCTCTTGCTTTCAATGCTTCCATGATGCCTTGATGCATCCCATTATTTTACTTAGAGAATCATGATAGCCATATCTTACAATAGAAGAATTTAGGAATCTGAAAAGAACTTAGGTGAGGAAGACTATCTCATTCATAGTAGAGATCTCTTACTTCCTCTATCTTGGACTTCTTCTTTTCAGCTTCCTCCACTTCTTCGGTGATATGAGCTTCTTCTCTTACTCTTTTGTTATTTTCCTTCTTGAGCTTAGGACAATCTCTTTTGTAGTGTCCATATTATTGACATCCATAGCATTTGGATTTTGACCATGTTCTTTTTCTTTTTCTGAGGATCAAACTTTCCAAATTTTCCCTTTCTTCTTGTCATTGCAGCATAAGCTTGATTTTGCTCACCTGCTCCCACATTAGGTTTGGCCTTTAGTCCAGATTCTTCAATCTTACATAGTGACCATAGATCCTAGAATGGAGTAGCTTCTTTCTTCCCATAAATACTTGAAGTAAAGTTACCCCACTCCTCTGGTAGTGCATTTAATACAACTGTAGTCATTTCACTATCATACATGACTTCTCCCAGATCTTGTAGTTGATCCTGAATCTCAAATATCCTCATAAATTATGAGGCTATTCCATCTTCCCTAGACATCTTCAACTTATAGAGTTCTTGTCTTAATGAGATGACTTCTCTAGCAGTGCTTACGGAATACAACTCTACCAGTTTGTCATAGATTTCTTTTGAACTTTTGAGTTTATTTACATATGGGATGAGGGGATCCTTGATGGATTCTATGAGAATCCTTTGAGCCCTAACTTCCCCTTTCATATACTTGGCAAGAGCTTGAGCATCTTCCTCTCCTAGTTTTGTGATAGATCCTTTAACATGATCCATGACCTCATTTTCAATGAGATTTAGATTTGTCCTTTTCTTACATGCAAGATAATTTGAAGCCCCAACCAATTTGTTGCTTTCCTTGCAAAAATACATTTTTACAGATTCAGATAAGGTCGTGTACATACTTAATAGGATGCTCCTTTCTTCTTGTTGCTTCCTTGATGTTGATGATAATATAGAGGATAGAAAACTTCTCCTTGATGAAGGTAGTTTTCTTCAAGAATGATCCTTGATTCCAAAGAGAGTGAGATGATACCGCCTTTTGATCTAGCTTCATTTTAACTTGAGTAGATGTAGGGTTTTGGACTTCTTTTTTATGATGATCCCAAAACTTCTTTTAAAGTAGACTTCTTCGATCTAGGAGTTTATACTTCAATGTAGATCTTCACTTAGGTAACCTTTGATTTGCTTTGATGTCTTTCTCGAGATTTTAACCTTGAGTGTCCCTTGATAAGATGCCCTTCCTTGACTTTGTCACCTAAGCTTTCATACCATGTTGAGAAATCTAGGGCATAGAAATTAAATGATTTCTCTTCTATTAGTAATTGCTTGTGAGTGATTTTTACTTCTTTAGATTAGGATCTTCTTTCACTTAGGTTATTAGTGTTCTTCATCAAACAACTACCAATGCATAAACCATAAAAAACAAGAGACAGAATATAGGCTATCAGCCAGGGCCAAAACCTCTCACTCTGAGAGGAAAACCCAAACAAATTCTTCTTATAGAGATTCCAATTGACGAATACCAAGACCACGACCCTTGACCTATTTGCCACTCCAAGACCAAGACACAAGTTCTCTTGACAGTCAACCTTCTGCTCCTTTCATTTTCTTGGCTCCTCTTCCACTTCGACCTTCTTCAACTTCAAACCTTCGGAGGAGTGTTACTTTTTCTCGGCTCCTTCTGCTGCAACTAAGCCTCATACTTCACCCTTTCTCGGCTGCTCTTTCTTGGCTCCTTCTGTTGTAACTAAGCTTTAGACTTCACCCTTTCTTGGCTCCTTCTGCTGTAACTAAGCTTTAGAGTTCAAACTTTCTTGGTTGCTCTTTCTCAGCTCTTTCTTCTGCTATACTTCACACTTTTTGCTTCAGACCAGATCACCAAATTTATGTGTAATGAAATTTGGACGACCATATTTATAGTGGTTTGCCTCTATAATAGGCCAACTTGAATAGGGTGAGCCGACATGACCGTTTGGATGAGTTAATTAATTCCATTTGAAGTTGACTTGAAGAGGGATACCTTGTGCTTGTCTTGGAGGGCTACTTGACATTTCTATTGACTCGTACATAAGTGTAATATGCCCAAGAAGGGTCCTTCATACATGACATAGACTCAAATTGACTATTATGACTAGATGACTCAATCCTAAAGGCTCACAATGGGAGCCATTACTAAAATAAAATTCCTTACTCATGAAACCCATGAGACAAGCATTACAATAATTTTATTTTTCTTTCTTTTCATCAATTACATACAAATCACAATTACACATGTCATTATGAAGACTGAACCTTGTTACTTTTCAACATTGATAAGATGCCCTTCCTTAACGTAGTCACCTTAGCTTTGATACCATATTGAGAAATCTAAGGCATCAAGATTAAGAGATTTCTTTGAGAGGTAACTGCTTGTGAATGTTTTTTATTTCTTAGATTAGATTCTTCTCTTTACATTATTATTGTGTTCTTCTTTCATCAAACAGTTACCAATGCATAAACAATAAAGAGACAAGAGACACAGAATGTAGGCTATCCGCCAGGGCCAAAACCTCTCCCACTTGAGAGGAAAACCTGAACAAATTCTTCTTCTTATAGAGACTTCAATTGACGAATACCAAGACCAAGACCCTTGACCTATTTTCCACTCCCAGACCAATACACAAAGCCTTCTTCCTCTTCCTTGAGTCAACTCTAGTCAAACATGTTTTCTTCTTCTATTTCTCGGCTTGCCTTCATAATTTCGACCACTTGATTTAGGTTTGCGACTTTTGGTTCCAAATCAAAAACCCTTGATCATATAGTTGACTACCTTACACCCTTAACAAGCCTCTCTTTAGAAGGAGACTTCTTCCTTTTGATTTGGCTTCCCTTTGACTTGTCCTTCACCCAACTTGGTTACCTTTTGATGCTTGTAACCTTCTCGACCTCCTTGCTGCAATAGACAGGTCTAAAACTTCATACGTGTGCAAATCCATTAGCCCAAAACAATCCCAAAACAATACTAGAACACTCTGCAACTTCTTCCTCTCTCCTCATTGGTTCTTAGGTTCCTTCTTGATCACCTTCACACTGTTTAACTTCAAACTTGCTTCACCAAAAATTTGTTCTCTGAAATTAGGCCGAGCTGCTTATTTATAGTAGTTGGAGTCTCATAATAAGCCGACTTGTCATTGAGTGAGCTGGCGTGTCTTTAAGAGAGTTTTTTTCATTCCTTTTGAAGCCAACTTGCTAGGACATCCGTTGTGCTTGTCTTGGAGGGCTTTTATACTTATTTAATGACTCATACAAAATGTAACATGCCCAAGAAGGGCCCTTTATATATGACATAAACTCAAATTGACTTTTATGACTTGATGACAAATCCTAAAGGCTCACAATGGGAGCCATCACTAAAAATAAAATTCCTTGCTCATGAAACCCATGAGACAAACATTACAATAATAGCTTTATTTTTCTTTTTTACATCAATTACATAAAATCACAATTACACATGTGATTATGAAGATCGAACCTAGTTACACTTTTCAACACAAGGCTGGTATAAGTGGATGGCCAAGGGCTGGATCATACTGGCTTTGTGCAGCAGTTGAGCGGCTAGAGGATTGAACAACTCTAATACTAATGTAACGGACAAAGAACGTATACGCTCCGATATCAATGTAATGAACAAAGTTCACATATGCAGCAATAATCTTTAGAATACTTTGAAGACAAATACATCCATTGTAGGACAAGTAATTGTATATTGAATATTATATAAAAGAAGTGACAAGATGATTACAAATGAGGGTGAGGGTTTGCTTATTTACCTAGGCAAGTACCCCTTCACAAATGGTCATGTCCTTAGGGACATATCTCTTCATTAACTAATTCCTATTTAATTAACTATTCATTATTATTATATATATTTATATTTACATTTATATAATTATATTCATAACAGTTCCACTTGGAACTCACTCAGAGTGTTCACTGCAAAGCAAATGTCTAGCCTGGTATTAACCAAATACATCAAGGAGCCAATCAACTTCTAGTACATGGTTAGATCTACAAAATCTCACTCAAAGTCTCTCAACTTCCTCAGATTAGTCATCATGGGAATTGCCATAGATTTACAGTTCATCATTCCAAATTTCCAAAAGGATCTTGATAATATACTTCCATTGACCAAGGAAGATTTCACCACGCTTCTACCATACTTCTAGTCCCAAATAGTAGTGCATCAAGCCGAGATCCTTCATATCAAATTCAAAGGCCAACTCCCTCTTACAATAAATAATGAGATGTTATACACCTGTTAGAATACAACAATAAAATCACAAGTTCATTTTTCTCAACCTTGATATATAGGTTTGGATCAACATCATTTTTGGAGAAGCCAAGTCTTATCAGGTAGCTATCAATTCGAGAATACCAAGCTCTAGGTGTCTGGTTAGATCCATACAAGGCTTTCTTCAATTTGCAAATGTGAGACTCCTTCCCATGAACCTCAAAACCTTGAAGTTGTTCTATGTACACTTCTTCCTCAATCACATCACTAAGGAAAATTGTCTTTACATCCATCTGATGTAAATTCCAACCCATAGAAGAAGCTATAGAAATCATATATCTCATAGTAGTGTACCTGGCAACTAGAGAAAAAGTCTCATCGTAATCCTCTCCCTCTTTCTGGGAGAATCCTCTAGCCACAAATATCACCTTGTATTTGTCAATACTGCCATCCGTTGCATGCTTGATCTTGTACATCCATTTGGAGGTCACCACTGACTTCCCTTCAGGTCTAGGGACAATCTCCCATACATCATTCTTCATTATAGATTGGTATTCTTCCATCATCGCATCCTTCCAAACTTGTTGGTTTGCTGCTTCCTCATAGTTGGAAGGTTTTGATTAGTCATCAATGCTGCATATCCAGAATCACTTTCGTCTCTTACTTTCCCTGAAGGTGTCATGTGGAGCTGCATGTCCTTCTGCTTCCTGCATGGTAGATCTAAACCAAGCTTGCCTCGTCTTGATTTTTGGAGCAACAACTGGATCCATTGGTTCACTAGACCCTTCTGGCTCTTCTTGATAATATATGGGATGTTCTACAGGATTGGATGGAGTTGAACCCTCTTCCTTGGGAACTTCATGTTCTTCATCAACCTCAAAGTCCATGGGAACTTCTTTAGACTTCCAATAGGCAATATTTTCATCAAAGGTAATGTCCCTGTTGACTTCAACATGTCGTTGTCCGGGAAAATAAATTTTATAGACCTTTGATAACTCGTTGAATCCAACATATATTCCTTTCTTTCCTGAAGGCTCTAGTTTTTTTCTTTTATCTTTGGGTACATGTATGCAAACTGGACAACCATGTTGGAAATACTAAGAGAGGGGTGAATCAATATTTCTTATCAACTAGTAACTTATTAACCTTTTCAGAGCATTAATTAATCTTTGGCATCAATTCAAAACATAAATAAGCAGTACACAGTAGACACAAGAATTTTTAGGTGGAAACCACCTCCAAGACAAAAACCACCGAATGCTTCTTTAAAAATTTATGAGCACATCAAATGCTTCAGCTCCAACTAAAAAGGGGAAGCCCCAACTGCCTAGTACTCTAGAAAAGCATCCAATTTTCTAGCTCCAACGCCCTAGTTTTATCAGCAATTGCTGAAAGGATGCTCCAACACCCTAGCAAGCTCCAACTTGCCCTAGCACCACCCTAAAGTGTTTTCAGGCTCCAACCTGAAGGTGACTTCAATCCCCTGCCCAACACCACCCAACCACCTTGAAAATGACAATGCATTTTGACAAATTATTGTGGGCGCCCATACTAGGGACAATGACCCACTTTAAAATGAGCTCCTGTAATAATATTATAGTGAAATCCCAACAAAACCCTAGTTCAAAACTCTTGTTTATTGCCAAGTCATGTTGTACCCAATGTTGCTCAACTGTCCTTTGTTCAAGTCCTTGTTTGCATTGATGACAAATTGTTGCTTCAACCTTTACTGAATGAATACTTGCTGGAAGATTAGATGCTTGACAGTTGTGTTGATGCCAAAAATTATTCTAGAAAAGCGTTCAATTTTCCAACTCCAACATCCTAGTTTTATCAGCAATTGCTGAAAGGATGCTCCAACACCCTAGCAAGCTCCAACTTGCCCTAGCACCACCCTACCACCATGAAGTGTTTTCAGGCTCCAACCTTAAGGTGACTTCAATTCCCTGCCCAGCACCACCCAACCACCTTGAAAATGAGAATGTATTTTGACAAACTATTGTGGGCTCCCATACAAAGGACAATGACCCACTTTACAACGAGCTCCTGTAATAATATTACAGTGAAATCCCAACAAAACCCTAGTTCAAAACTCTTGTTTACTGCCAAGTCATGTTATACGCAATGCTGCTCAACTGTCCTCTGTTCAAGTCCTTGTGTGCATTGATGACACAGTGCTGCTTCAACCCTTACTGAATGAATGCTTGCTGGAAGATTAGATGCTTGACAGTTGTGCTGATGCCAAAAATTGCTCTGTCTACAAACAGGCTGCAAACTGGTGGTGATGATACAATTAATGCTGCCCCAGTCTCCTCAATGAAACCCTACTGTCTACTACAAAGCACTTTGATGATGTTCAATAATTGCAATCTTCTTTCTGTTGAAGGAGTACAATTGTACCTCAGACTTTTGACTTCAGATCTTGCAACTGTCTATTTCAAACTGACGACTTTGAGAAGTATCACAAATACATATACTGTACTTTCACTTGCTCGTTTGTGCAACAATGAATGGTCACCAGATACTGCTATCACCTTCACTAAATAAATTTGGTCTTCTGTCTTACTGAAACTTCAAATTCTAACTTCAGAACATGAGCATTGAACTGTGATTATAAAAACAACAATTGCCAAAGTAAAGCATGCTTATGACCACTGTAGGATCCTTTCAAGGATGTCTGAATGTTGTCACTAAATTGATTTGGTGTTGCAGTAATTCTTAGCGTGGTTGGCTTGACTTTATCTTCATTGGAAGATTCATGAATAGGTATACGATTGATCAAAAAGCCACTATTTCATGTTGTTTTTGCTCTCTAGGACGAAATGTTACTCGTAACTGTTCCAACAAGAAGAATTGATTATTGAACAAGCATTGCTGCTTCAAATCTCCAGACTACTGGCCATATGCTTTAATTCATTGAGGTCGGCTAAAAAGGATGTATACAGTAAGTGTATATATATGACTGTCGTAGTTGCCAACATATAAGTGATAGTTATAGTATTCTGAGTTGAATATTCGCTGGATAAGAACACATACTTCTGTGTTTAGTAGATCCACTCCGTAAGATTAGGCTGCAACAATGCCACTGCAAGTTTTTAGATCTGGCCAAAGATATTAGTATCAGAATACCTTTAAACTACTTCAAATTTGTATCACGGTGGCTGCAGAGATTTGGCAATTAGACCATGATTGTTCCAACAAACTTCAGTACTGCTTCTTTAAATAGAGTATACCCAAGCCACAGATGTAATCTCACAAGCATAGACTTCAGAAAATAGAGCTTAAAAAGAGATAAATGACACAGAGATTAGGGCTATGAAATTTGATTTTGTTCTGTACAGATCATACTTCAAAAGTCATCAAGGGTCTGCAAATGATCTCAGGTAACCAAGCCGCATAAATAATGAAGTTTCTTCACAGTATTTGGATGCCCTAATGAAAGCCAAGCGAAACAGCAGATGTTCAAATAATTAATAACTCCTGGACTGACCTTGAGCCTCTACAATCACAAAGCACATCTGTTGTGTTAGGATTCGATGCCCTAAAGAGGGCTGAAGTCCTTGCTCCTGCAACAGAAGCCAACAAATCCCACAAAACAAACCAAAACACCTTAAACCCTCTCATCTGATCTAATCAACACTCCTTAGGGCCGAATAATAATTTCAGAACAATGTCACAAGATCATTGCGTTAAATTACATACTTGGGAAGTAGGATACATGCCTTCTTATAGTTTTTGGAGGGGATTCCATAAGGCAATCGAATTCCCTTTTGGAGGGAGAAATTTGAACTTTAAATTTAATTTGTAGATTGAAAACTCCTTTGGGGTTTTTGAATTCAAAATATATTTAGGACCAAAACCCAGTCAAATTCTTCCTCTAGTAAAATCAAATCAAGTTGAGACAAGCCAAGACCATTTGACATGGACCCTTCTCCATCCATCAAGTCAGCCTACCAAACAGATAAGTCATCTTGTTCATCAGAAAACTCTTTAGGAATAAAAGTCTCTTCCCTTCCTCTTCGGCCCCTATATCCATACTTCAATCATGTACTTCGGTCCTGCAATAATAATATATTTTGGTCCTGAACTTTGGTCAGATTTCTGTCGTGCAACCTTCCTGCAACTTATACCAGAGTTCGTCCTCTTCTTTAGCTGCTCCTATTACAGACTTCGATCACCTTCTTTCTCTATGAAATTGTAGATTCAAACTTGCTTATCACACCTCAAACTGGGACGAGTTTACTAGCTATAAATAGTTGTTGGAGCCTCCACTAAAAGGCCGACATGAACAGTTGAAAAGGGCTGATTTCATATAAGGCCAGGTAGACTTGATGGATGAGAAGTAAGGTCTAATTTTGACATTAAAAATATTTTTATTTCTTTGACATAATGGACCCAAGAAGGGTTTCTTACATAATAATTTTGACTTTGATTCAACAAAAATACTAGGGCACTCAATGGGTGCTTTGACCTATTGATCATTGACCCAAGCATGAAACCGATACTTTAATAAATCAATTATTTTTCTTTCTTATAACAAATACAATTATGAAGACCAACACTAGTTACATTCTTCAACAGGTTCATGGTGTATATTCCCTTCTTTTGATGTTTCTTGTTCCTTTTCTTCCTCCTCTTCATAATCTATGTAAAATAATTTCTTCTCAGCACACCTATGACCCTTGGTGTATTTGCTATCACAACTATAACAAAGCCCTTTTGCTCTTTTTTCCTCCAGTTGTTGTGGTGTCAACCTTGTAGGTTGTGGGAGGTTAGGAGCAGCAACACTTCCATCTTTATAGTTGTGAGTGGTGTACTTCCTTGTTGCCATAATTTTGCTTTCAACTTTTCTTGCCACCTTGAATGTCTTCTCCAATGAATTAGGTTCCCAAAGGCATACTGTTGAAAAGTGTAACTACGTTCGGTCTTCATAATGACATGTAATTATGATTTTATGTAATGAAGAGACAAAGATAATAAAATATATTTATTGTAATGCTTGTATCATGGGTTTCATGAGCAAGAAGATTTTATTATAGGTCAAAGACTTATTCTTGATGTCTTTAGGATTTTGTCGTCTTGTCATAAAGATAATTAGAGCCATGTAAATGAAGTCATGTTACACTTGTAAAAGGACGTATTGTTGATGTAAAAGTATAATCCAAGACCTTGTCACTAGGCCTCTTGAAGTCAGCTCAATGTATGATGGAAATCCTCTTGGTAAAGTCGGCCTAACTACCTATGAGCAGAGAGACAGTCCCTATGTATAAGAGGACTGCGGCCTCATTTGTCACCATCCATCTCGGTCAAGGTCTGCAATTCAGATCCGAAATTGCAGTGCATAAAGGAGTGGATATACAACGAAGAAAAGAGGCTATAAGGGATGCGAGAGAGGGATCAAGTTTGTGATAGTAATGTGAGGGTAAATTTGTAATAAGCATGCAAATTCTGGATCTACAATTAGTGCGAAGAGGAGGACTATAATAAGATCAAGAGGGAGATATCTCAGCAAAGAAGAGTGATCTCTGTTTGGGTTCATATCTATCTCACATAACTCAAAAGTAACCATAGCGTGAGTCGTGACAGAAAGAAAGGAGGACAAGATTGCGAAGTGCTAGGGCCTTCTAGTTTTGGTCTTGGTCTGCATTCACACCTCATATATCTCAGAGGGGTGTGGTGTTGTTCAAGGACTTTGTTCTTGAAAGGTGACACAAGTAAGGTGCAGAAAGAAGAGTAACGAAGGGAACCTAAGGAGGCTGAGAAGCATACTGTCTGGGGCAGTCGAGCTAGAGACCAAGTTTCTCTAGTACTGGTGCAATGTAGTGCAGAAAGGAAGAGCAACATAAGGAGCTAATAAGATCAAAAAGAGGATAGTGACAAGGGTCTTGGAGATATACTGGTCTTTGTCATGGTCTTGGTACTCGTCAATTGAAGGTCTATAAAAAGAATTTCGATCGGATTTTCCTCTCAAAGAGTGAGAGGTTTTGGCCCTGGCTTGAAAGCCTAAACATTGTGTCTCTTGTGCATTTGATAATTGACTTAATGAAGAACATTACTAACGAAGATAAGATCTAAGTGAAAGAAGCATATAGTAAATCACAAGTAATTATCAAGAAGAGAAATTGTAATAAAAGCCCTAATTTTTCAACATGGAATCAGAGCTAAGGTGTTGAAGACAAGAAAGGGCAGTTTAGCAAGAAGACACACAAGAATCAAGCTTCAAAGGAAACATCAAGAATCAGTTTTCTAGAAGGCATCAAAGCGAAGTGAAGGATCTACATTTAAGAGCCAAACCCTAGATCTAAGAAGGAAGATCTCCATTCAAGAAGAAGGCTACAAAGTAGTTTGTGAAACCCTCAAGCCATCTCAAGAGACCTCAAAGCCCCTACTTAAAGTTAAAGGAGTTACACATCAAGGTCCTTTAAGAAGCAAGATCAAGAAGGAGATAGTCATCTTCAAAAATTCTAATGCTATCTCTATTGTTGAAGCCAAGTCAACATTATTGAAGACATCATAGAGCCACCACCTTGCAGAAGCCATCATCAAGCCACCTTTGATCTTCTTCATCAAAGATCTAAGGAGATCTACCTCCTTATATCACTCTTGAAAGAGTTCCTTTAAGAAGAAACTTCTGCTACTATCTACATCATCATCAAAGAAGAATTTGGTGGAGGAAGAAAAGCATCCACATCAAGTAAGTATCTTTATGACTTCATCTGAATCTGTCAAAATGACTTTTTGCAAGGAAAGCAACAAATTGTCTGAGTCTTCAAACTTTCTTGCATGGAAGAAAAGGACATCTAAATCTTATTGAAAATGAAGTCATGGATTATATTAAAGGGTTTGTAACCCTGCCTAAGAAGATACTCAAGCACATGCCAAATACATGAAGGGATAAATAAGAGCCCAAAGGATTCTTATAGAATCCATAAACAACTCTCTCATCCTGTATGTATCAAAACTAGAAACCTCAAAAGATATATATGACAAATTGGTGGAGTTGTTCTCTGTGAGTACTGCAGGAGAAGTAATCTCTCTGAGACAAGAACTCTACAAGTTGAAGTTGTCAAGAGAGGAAGAAATAACTTCATATTTTATGAAGGTTTCTGAAATACGAGATCAACTACAGGAATTGGGAGAAGTAATGTCTGATAGAGAAATGACTACAATGGTATTGAATGCTCTACCGGAGGGATGGGGAAACTTCACTTCAAGTATATATGGGAAGAAAGAAGCCACACCATTCCAAGATCTATGGTCCCTATGTAAGATAGAAGAGACCAAGTTGAAAGCAAAAGTTGATACAGGATCAAATGAAGAAAATCATGCCTATGCTGCCATATCAAGAATAAAGGGAAGATTTGGTAAATTTGGTCCTCATAAGAAAAAGAGAAACATGGATAAGATAATATGTCATGGATGTAATGAACTTGGGCACTATAAAAGAGATTGTCCTAAACCTAATAAGGACAAGAGGAAAAAGGAAGAAGCACTTATCGTTGGAGAAATGGAAGAATCATAATCAAAGAGACCTAAGAAAGAAGAAGTAAGAGATCTCTACTATGATTGAGATCATCTTCTTCTCTAAGAGGTAGCTGTTGGTTGTAAAATAGTATGATAGGAAGCATTATAGATTAGATAGATGCATCACATTAGAATTGGCATCATGATAGAAGCATTGAAGAAGGAGCACTTATCATAGGAGAATGTTTGAAACAAATTTGTGTAACAATCATGCTATGAAGAAAAGTGGCTCCTAGGAACCTCACTGGAAATAACATATATGAAAGACATTCATCTAGATCAAGATTCATCATTCATTAATCAATATGGAAAGAGGTGTTGATATTTTCTAATGGAATCCTCTTTGGATTCACTATTTTAGAAAGGGAACAAATTGTTTCATCAAAGAATTCTAACTTGCAGAATTCAAGGATTAGGATATGATGACATATTGATAAAATAGGTCAAGGGAACAAAGCTCTTTCATTCTAAGGAAAACTGCTGTAGGAAATTTGATGACTCAAAAGGAAAAGATGTGGTATGTATACATATATGCTTACACTGGATATTATGAAGTCATGTCATATGGTTGCAGGTAGTATACTTCTATCTTTAGAAGTATGATCAAAGGAAAAAGAGAATCTCCTTTGATGCAAAGGTTGCCAAAAAGGCATGATCCACACCAAATGAAATCAACATAATATTTCCTCATATGGAGTATGAGGTGGTTGTATACAATTAAGGAACTATATATTGGAAGCCCATGGGAATGAAATAAAATTGTGTGGAAAAAGAAAGGAAGAGATCATGAGTGGTGCAACCATGGTAAAAGGCAATCAACATCCAAGAAACCAAGAAGACTTGACTAGGAAATCTTTTGGGAAGATATGTAGACTCTGATAAAATCTTGGAAAAGATGGAGACCCTTGACAATACATATCTTTAGGAGATGTGTCAATCTCTATGAAGGATGTTGATGCCTACAAGAAGATGTCAAGATGAAAGATCATCACTAAGGTAATTTTTTATTTAAGTATTCATATTTATAATTGAATAATATCTGGATGAACTTATGTAGGGTTTTCAAAGGGAAGTATATATCTTCCACCATTGACAAACATATGGAAGGGTGAAATATCCTTGAAAGAGACATGGCTTGGAGATAACAACATGACATGAAGCTAAACCAGATGAGAAGACTGATGTATCACTCTCTGATGGAACAATGACATGACTCATGAATGAAAGTGATAAATGATCTGTGCCCTATGAAGAGATCCCAAAGATGAAGACTCCTCAACAAAGAAAAAACTCATGACATCGAAGGAAGGAGTTCTTCAGAGCAGCTGGATGTCCCATTACTTTCCTGAAGAGTTGTTGCAAGTCCCGAATTAAGAGGGAGCCTGGAAATAAGTTTCTTACTTGGAATAAACTTAGTAATTCCTAAGCCGAGAGGGAGCTTAGGTACATTCCTTGTATAGGAATGAGTACATTCCTTTATGGAATATGTCCTCCCTAGTTGAGAGGGAGAGATATACACATCATTTTGGTCTTCACCTGGGAAGATAGAATGGAGGATTGGGTAATCATCTGGCATTAAATATTCTTTGATGATGTAATAGGGCATCCAAGATAAGAGTATTCGGAGAAGGACCAATATTCTTTGAGGACTGGGAATCCAAGATAAGAATAGTCTTGACCATACTCTAAGTGAACTCGGGTGGGGTATGTTCCAAGAGAGACAATGATGAAGGTGTCTATTAATCATTGGTCTCGTCAGCATTGGAGCTCAAGATCTTGTGGAGAGATGGAGTTGTTAGTCAAGGCCTTGCACTATGACAATGCTAGTTGATATGATGCTATAACAGATGGGATTACCAATATGATTCTTCTTATGAGATTCTTCAGATTGAGAATGACCAAATACCATTATGAATACCTCCCTAGTTAAGAGGGAGTGTTGAAAAGTGTAACTAAGTTTCGTCTTCATAATGACATGTAATTATGATTTTATGTAATGAAGAGACAAAGATAATAAATTATATTTATTGTAATGCTTGCATCATGGGTTTCATGAGCAAGAAGATTTTATTATAGGTCAAAGACTTCTTCTTGATGTCTTTAGGATTTTGTCATCTTGTCATAAAAAAATTTAGAGTCATGTAAATGAAGTCATGTTACACTTGTCAAAGGACATATTGTTGATGTAAAAGTATACTCCAAGACCTTGTCATTAGGCCTCTTGAAGTCGGTTAAATATATGTGTTAAATTTTGGGTATCAAAGACAAGTGGTTCCCCATGGCTTTGATCTTTTTCCTAGGGAAAAGTGTCCACTCTATTGTACCTCTTCTTCTAAAGGTGACTTTATAAGTGATAAAGTCAATCTAATTTAAAAGTGACTTTATAAGTGATAAAGTTATGTTCTAATTTAAAAGTGACTTTATTAAAGTAAATGAAGAATTAGAAAGTGAAAAAGTGACTATGGAAATAAAAGGTTAAGTGGGTTTTTATTTAAGTGGGTGAGTGATTAAATAGAAAAAGTGAAAATAATGCACATTTATTTTCAGCTCTCGATCTAAAGCTTTCTCAGCCATTGGATTTAGGGATCACTCAAAAGTCAATTAGGTTAGGGTAAAAGGAGAGAAGAAAAGAAAAAGATCATTCCATTCTTTCATGAGCATTTGAGAGAAAGCAAAGGAGAAATTTCTGAGCAAGGAGGAAGAGGAGAAGAACAACAGGAGTTTGGCATGCATCACAAGACAACAGAACCGTACAGCTGAACTTTGGCACGCATCCCAACGAGCAGCACTTATAGCAGAACCGTACAGTAGTGTTTGGCACAAATTCCAAGGAGGGTGACGGCACATATTTTGAGGAGAACAGTCAGCAGGTTGAAGGCATGAAAATCGAGGCAACTGGGCACGATTTTCGAGGAGAAAGACTGTTGTATTTTTTTGTATAGTTCGTAAAGGTCCGTACATGTCGTACGCTAACCTGGGCACATTTCTCGAGGCTATCTGTACAACATTTATTGTTGTGTTTTCTACCTGAACAAATTTTTATGTTGGCACGGTTTTCGAGGTGGAGTTTTGCAAGGAAATCGAGATAAGTCTGTTCTTGTAAACGCTGGAATTTTCCTGTGTATTCCATTTTCCCTGTAACAATTTTTTAGAAATAAAGAAGAGCTCTCAAACTGGTTTTCCCCAAGAGTTGTAGGCAGTTTTTCCAGGGTCACATTGACCAAAAATCGCTATGTTATTTTTTGTGTATGGTTGTTATAATTTTTTTGTGCATTTACTTCTAATATTTCCAGTAGTAGTGAAATCTCCAAATTTGTATTTTCAGAAATAAATAAATTTCCAAATTTTAGTGTTTTAATCATGCTTGGATTTCACATTAAATGAATGGAGTGATAAGGGAAAACTAATAATCGAAGTGGGGTCTGAATTTCTATATGGTATCAGAGCAAAGTTGGGTAGAAATTGTTTTTTTGGGACAGCAGTGTGTAAATTACAGCAGTCTGATTTTTACACAGAAAACAAAAAACTTTTACCTAGATTTGAAATTTCACTTTAATAGGACAGTGAATCATGTCTTTGGGATTGAGAGTTGAAGACAGGTTAGATGGGAAGAGTAACTATAGTGCACGGAAGGAGAGAATCCAATGTATCTTTGAGGAAGTAGAGGTATGGGGCATTATGGTACATACCACCCAACACCCAGTAGCAGTTCCTGCAAATCCAACACAATTAGCAGAGTTCACCAGAAAGAATGCTAAGGCCAAAAGATTAATTTTAGATGGAATCAAAGATCATGTCATTCCTCATGTGAGAGGAAAGACTTATGCACATGAAATGTGGACTGCCTTGATCGGGCTTTACCAGAGCTCAAATGAGAACCGTAAAATGGCCTTAAAGGAGAAACTGAAGACCATAAGAATGGCTAAGACTGATAGTGCTACAACATACCTCACCAAAATCACTTCCTTGAGAGATGAGTTGGCAGTCGTAGGAGAGACCATTGCACCCATTGAGTTGTTGAGGATAGCCTTGCATGGTCTTCCCAAGACTTGGTAGAGTTTTGTAGATGGTATTGTCGCACAAGAAAACCTTCCCGGATGGGAAAGGTTGTAGGACGACTACATTCAGAATGAGATCAGGAAGAACCATCTAGGGGCAGCGAAACAAGGGGAGGAGGATGACAATGTGGCATTGTTGACAAGAGGCAAGAAAGGCAAATCAAAGAAGGGAGCTTCCACCAGTGGAGGCAAAGGAAAAGGTAAAGGCAAACAGCAAAGCAAAGAAAAGGACTATTCCAAAGTCAAATGTTGGAATTGTCAAAAGATGGGACACTATGTTGTTGTGTGTCCAGAGAAGAAAAATAAGAAAGGGAAAGAGACAACCATGGCAGCTTCTGCAGAGATAGAGGACTTCTCAGAGAGTTTTGATCGAGAGTTTGAATTCATAGCTTGTGAGTCCTCCACTACAGTATCACCTGCCATACAGGTTCAGCAGGAGCATGCACTCGCCTCTACTAGCAGAGCATCTTCCAGTGTTTGGTATGTTGACAGTGGCGCTTCTCGCCATATGACAGGAGTCAAGGAGTACTTCTCAGAGCTATCAGAGAGTGATACTGATATTGAGGTAGTACTTGTTGACGACAACATTGTTAGAGTAGTCGGTGTCGGAACATTAACATTTGATAGGGAACCCAAACCTCCCTTGAAAGTGTCAGATGTTCTATATGTGCCTGGAATGAAGAAGAACTTGATATCCGTCTCAGTACTTGAGGACAAAGGGTATGAGGTGTTGTTCAAGAATGGACAGGTGCTCATATATCCTAAGGGAACTCCAGCTGCTTCAGCTAGAGTGATTGGAGTGTGCCATGCCAAGGTGTACAAGTTCTCATTCCAGCCACTAATGGCATTAAGTAGTAGTACCAAGGACGGGACCGACAACAGTTCTAACAGTTCAGAGTTGTGTGAGATTTGGCATCGCAGGATGGGTCACATGTATCATGGGGCCTTGAGGACATTACGGGAGATCACCTTTGGTGTGACAAATTTTAGTTCTGATCACCTTGATGTATGCAAAGGATGTGCTATGGGGAAGTTTGCAAAATCCCCTTTTCCCAGCAGTGACAGCGGGACGACAAGGATCCTTGACTTGATTCATTCCGATGTGAGTGGTCGAATGTCTCATGTGTCCTTGAGTGGCTTTGAGTATTATGTTTTATTCATTGATGACCACTCCAAGAAGACCTGGATCTATTTCTTGAAGATCAAGGACGAGGTCTTCAAGCGGTTTCGAGAGTTCAAAGCTCTCGTGGAAACCCAGACAGGCAGGAATATCAAGGTACTCAGGTCAGACAATGGAGGTGAGTATACTCTTAGTGATTTTGTGGATTTTTGTGCCGAGGCAGAGGCATTAAGAGGGAGTTCACGGTTCCTTACAACCCCCAACAGAATGGGTGTCTGAGAGGAAGAACAGATCCATTGTAGGGGTTGCCAAAGCCATGCTTCACAATCAGGGGTTACTTTTATTCTTGTGGGTAGAGACTTGCAACACTGTTTTTTACTTACAGAACAGGAGTCCACATCGTGCCTTGGGGAATGTGACTCCTGAGGAGGCTTTCTTAGGGAAGAAGCCTGATGTTGGGCACTTTCGTATCTTTGGGTGCCTTACATATTATTATGTCTCCAAGGAGAGCAGGACCAAGCTAGAACCCACTGCAGACAAAGAGTATCTTTGTGGATTATAGCGAGACCTCGAAAGCTTACCGGATTTACATTCCTACAAAGAGGAAAGTGGCTGTCAGGAGGGATGTAAAGTTCGAGGAGGACAGAGCTTTCAGGAGGTCACAGGAGTTACAGTATATAGTCACCAAACACTCAGCAGCAACTGAGTCAGTCACAGGGATCCAGTGCACATGGTGCAAGAGGTCAGGGATCAGGAAGTACATCTATTACAGTTTCAGGTCCATCAGTGAGCAGTGGCTCTCAGAGTCAGGTGAGTGGATCTTCAGGCAGCTTATAGGACAGTCCGTAGAACAGTTCACGGTATAGTCCACTGATGGACAACTCGCATGGTACATCAGGTTCTACATGCACAAGTACAGGTATGGGGTCAGTTGGCAGGCCTTCAAGAGTTCAAGCTTCTGATGATGATGAGGATTCTTTCACTCTGGTGGAAGAAGTAGTTTCAAGGAAGAGGAAGCGCAAGTGGCTTCAAGACACCCTGCACGAGGCCACATCAGTTGCTGGTCCAAAGAGACAGGTCAGAGAGAGTAGACCACCTGAGCGGTTCTGTAGTTACATGGCATTGGTAACAAGCATTGTTGATACTGAGCCTTCTAGTTATGAGGAGGCAGCCAACCAGCAGGTTTGGCGAGAGACCATGATGGAGGAGTATTCCATTATTATGAAGAACGATGTTTGGGAGGTAGTGCCTAGGCCTGAGGTAAATCAGTTGTTACTTCCAGATGGCTCTACAAGATAAAGCATGCTGCAGATGGCAGCATAGAGAAGTTCAAGGCTCGGTTTGTGGCGAGAGGGTTCTCACAAGTAGAAGGAGTTGACTATGAGGAGACCTTCGCTCCCGTAGCTCAATATACATCTATTCGCTCCATTATATCGATTGCAGCAGAGATGGGTTGGAAGATCCACCAGATGGATGTGAAGACCGCCTTTCTCAATGGCTTCATTCAAGAGGAAGTTTATATTGAGCAGCCGCAGGCTTTGAGGTGCATGGGCTAGAGACCCATGTATGCAAGTTGAAAAAGGCACTCTATGGCCTGAAGCAAGTTCCTAGAGCTTGGTACTCTCAGATTGATACATACTTGCAGCAGTTGGGTTTCACTAAGAGTGAGGCTGATCCAAACCTATACTTCATTGTGGTAGATGAGGAGCCTCTCATTTTGGTGTTGTATGTTGATGACTTGTTCATCACTAGGGCAGAGAGACTCATTGAGGGCTACAAGAGAGATCTTGCTTCAGAGTTTGAGATGAAAGATATCGACTTGATGCATTATTTTCTAGGATTGGAGGTGTGGCAGGAGGAGGGCATATCTTCTTGGGATAGGGGAAGTACACAGTGGATATTCTTAACAGATTTCACATGGAGGACTGCAAACCCATGTCTACACCTATGATCACTAACTGGAAGAAGCTTCACGCTTTCGATTCCGAGTTGGTGGATCCTACACTATATAGGCAGCTGATTGGATCATTGATGTATTGGGTCAACACTCGACCAGATATATGTTTTGTAGTTAACACTGAGTCAATTCATGTGTGAGCCCAGGAGAGTGCACTGGGTGGCTGCAAAACGCATTCTTTGTTACTTGCAGGGTACTGTGGATTATGGTCTGGACTATAGACAGGGTGATGGAGTGAGACTGGCAGGCTACACAAATTCAGATTGGGTAGGATGTGCTTCAAACAGGAAGAGCACTTCAAGGTGTTGTTTTGGGTTGGGTTCCGCAGTTGTGTCGTGGTTCAGCCAAAAACAACAGTCAGTTGCATTGAGCTTAGCTGAAGCAGAGTCTATGGCTGCTAGTTTGGCTAGCTGTGAGGCCATATGGCTTCGCAAGATGTTGTTTGGTTTATTTGGTCAGGCATTGAGACCTTTTGTGATTCACTGCGATAATAAGAGTTGCATAAGACTCATGGAGAATCCAATTTTTCATGACAGGTCAAAACCAATGGTTTGAACATCGCGATTTTTTCGACAAAACGATTAAATCGGCGATGTTTTGCACGATTTTTTGAAGAAATCGCTAATCAGGAAAAAATCGCAATTTTTTTGGTAAAAATCGTGGGCCCATCAAACAGCAACCCTATAAGTTCAAAAATCGATTTTTTTTTGTCATTTTTGCAGCCCTCTCATTTTCCTGACACACCTTGTTGGCAGTTAATGGTAATGTTAAATTCTTGAAGTAAAAGGATGAAAATGAAAAATAAAGGTTTAAATTTTTAACATTACCATGAAATGACTCAGGATGTTTAAGAGTGGTTTCGACCTCATTGGATTTCATATGGAGAAACTAGAATTTTAGATTTCACTCAAAATTCAGCAGACTGAATGGTTTTCAAGGTTTCATGGTTTGGGGATTTGCATTGTTTCCATTTGATTCTATTATGTGTAAGCGTATGAGATTGGCATTTGATCAAGAGTATGAAGTCCTTTAAGAACCTTGATGTTGGTGGCATTGATTGTTGACCTTTGTTGATGTTGGAGGTATTGATTGTTGAACTCCCCTACCATGGCCTTAACAAGAATGTACCCTTCACTCAAAGGAAAACAACTGGTTAGGCATGTTAATCTTTTTCTACAGCATTTTAAGGTTGAGGAGATGAACACTTCACTCAAACCAAAATCATTGGTTAGGCATGTTAAACTTTTTCAATTTCTATCATGTTATAAGGTTGAGCAATCCAAGTCTGAAGACTTTGAGCTAGATGATGTTTATGTATCTCTTGTTAATGACCCCATTTCTAGTAGCGATGAATCAATGATGAGTTTCATGAGGAGGAGGAGCAACAACAGGAGGAGGAGGTGACACCACCTACCCCTGCTACCGGTAGAGGACGTGGTCTGCCTACTTTAGCTCCTGGTGCTTCAGGATCTGGAGCACAACAGAGTCCATTGCCAGCCCCGCCAGCTTCTTCGTCTAGAGGGAAAGCTGTTACATTTTCTCGCTAGAGGGGCAGAGGAAATCAGTAGTATAGGTTATTAGGTGCATTCCTTTGTATATAACATTATGATTCATGATATGAGATACATTATTATATTTTTTGTTGATATTTTGAGGTTGAGTTGAGACTCAGGACTTAGTATTCAAGACATGATTCACTATTATGTGTGATGTAGCACTAGACATGATATTACATGTCTTATATATTAGTTTTTATTTTCATATTTATGTGTCAATGCATTTATTTTATGTTGTGGGTGCTTTAGATATTAAAAAAATTGAAAAAAAATGAATATTTTTGTATGTGCCGATTTTTTCCCGATTTTTACGATTTTTTCCGATTTTTTCCTCTCACCGATTTAATCCTGATTGCGATTTTCAAAACATTGGTCAAAACATATTGGGATCAAGTATCACTTCATTCGAGACTATGTCCAAAAGGGAGCAGTCAAGCTCGAGTACATTTCCACAAATGAGCAGGTAGCAGACATCTTCACCAAAGCCTTCCCAGAGGGTAAACATGTCTACTTCAGAGACAAGATGGGAGTGGTGAGGAACACTTTCCTTAATAAGAGGGAGTGTTAAATTTTGGGTACCAAGGACAAGTAGTTCTCAATGGCTTTGATCTTTTGCCTATGGAAAAGTGTCCACTCTATTGTATCTCTTCTTCTAAAGGTGACTTTATAAGTGGTAAAGTCAGTCTAATTTAAAAGTGACTTTATAAGTGATAAACTTATGTTCTAATTTAAAAGTGACTTTATTAAACTCAATGAAGAATTAAAAAGTGAAAAAGTGACTATGGAAATAAAAGGCTAAGTGGGTCTTTATTTAAGTGGGTGAATGATTAAATAGAAAAAGTGAAAATAATGCGCATTTATTTTCAGCCCTTGATCTAAAGCTTTATCAGCCATTGGATTTAGGGATCACTCAAAAGTCACTTAGGTTAGGGTAAAAGGAGAGAAGAGGAAAAGATCACTCCATTCTTTCATGAGCATTTGAGAGAAAGCAAGAGAGAGCAAAGGAGAAATTTCTGAGCAAGGATGAAGAGAAGAACAACAGTAGGAGTTTGGCACGCATCCCAAGACAGCATAACCATACAACTGAACTTTGGCACGCATCCCAAGGAGTAGTGCTTACAACATAACAGTACAATAGTGTTTGGCACGAATTCCAAGGAGGGTGACGGCACAGATTTTGAGGAGAACAATCAGCAGGTTGAAGGCACGAAAATCGAGGTAGCTGGGCACAATTTTCAAGAAAAACTGATGTACTTTTCCGTACAAGTCATATGTTGATCTGGGCACATTTCCCAAGGTTTTCTGTATTACATTTATTGTTGTGTTTTCTGTTTAAACAGATTTTTATGTTGGCACGATTTTCGAGGTGGAGTCTTCAACGAAAATCGAGATAAGTCTATTCTTGTAAATGCTGGAATTTTCCTATGTAGTTCATTTTCGCTGTAACATTTTTCATAAATAAAGAAGAGCTCTCAAACTGGTTTTCCCCAAGAGTTGTAGGGGGTCTTTCTAGGGTCACATTGACCAAAAATCACTGTGTTATTTTCTGCGTATGCCTATTATAATTTTTCTATACATTTACTTCCAGTATTTCCAGCATTAGTGAAATCTCCAAATTTGTACTTTCAGAAATAAATTTCATTTCTAGATTTTAGCGTTTTGATCATGCTTGGATTTCACATTAAATGAATGGAATCATAAGGGAAAACTGATAATCGATGTGGGGTTTGAGTTTCTATAATATGATGGAAATCCTCTTGGTAAAGTCAGCCTAACTACCTATGATTTTGACCTAGAGCGAAGAGGCAATCCCTATATATAAGAGGACTACGGCCTCATTTATCACCACCCATCTCGATCAAGGTCTGCAATTCAAATCCAAAATTGCAATGCATAAAGAAGTGGATATACAGCGAAGAAAAGAGGCTATAAGGGATGCAAGAAAGGGATCAAGTCTGTGATAGTAATGCAAGGGTAAATCTATAATAAGCATGCAAAGTCTGGATCTACAATTAGTGCGAAGAGGAGGATTGTAATAAGATCAAGATGGAGATATCTCAGCAAAGAAGGGTGCTCTCTATCTGGGTTCATATCTATCTCGCATAACTCAAAAGTAACCACAGCGCGACAGAAAGAAAGGAGAACAAGATTGCGAAGTGTTAGGGTCTTTTAGTTTTGGTCTTGGTCTGCATTCATATCTCATATATCTCGGAGGGGCGTGGTGTTGTTCAAGGACTTTGTTCTTGAAAGGTGACACAAGTAACGAGCAAAAAGAAGACTAACGAAGGGAACCTAAGGAGGCCAAGAAGCATACTGTCTGGGGAAGTCGAGCTAGAGACTGAGTTTCTCTAGTATTGGTGCAATGCAGTGCAGAAGGAAGAGCAACAGAAGGAGCTGAGAATATCAAAAAGAGGATAGTGACAAGGGTCTTGGAGGTATACTAGTCTTTATCATGGTCTTGGTACTCGTCAATTGAAGGTCTATAAGAAGGATTTTGATCGGGTTTCCTCTCAAAGAGTGAAAGGTTTTGGCCCTAGCTTGAAATCCTAAACATTGTGTCCCTTGTGCATTTGATAATTGACTTGATGAAGAACATAATAATCTAACGAAGATAAGATCTAAGTGAAAGAAGCATAAAGTAACTCACAAGTAGCTATCAAGAAGAGAAATTGTAATAAAAGCCCTAATTAGTAATTTCTCAACACAAACCTCATATTGGATGTTATCCTTTAAAGTCCTTATGAAGACATCAATCCTATGCCCCTCTAGAATATCATTTACTTTGATATTCAATCTATGGAAGTCCTCAATGTGTTCTGCCATTGAACCCATTTGTTTGAGATTTATCAATTGGCTAAAGAAGGTATTTCTCTTTGTATCCTCATAATGTGCTACCAATTCTTCTGCAAAAATTGTCCAAGTGACAATTGATTTACGAGAACAAAGTCATTGATACCACACAAATTGATTTTGTTCTAACTATGAAGATGCAATGCATAGCTTTTGTGTGTATAACACATCATGTAGATCAAATAATTGCTCCATCTGTAGTATCTACGTTACCAGATCCTTTCCATCAAACTTCCTCGTATCTATATTTGGAATGTAGTGGATCTTAAACCCAACATTGGAGCCTCTAAAATCCTAATTCATATTCCTTTTGTCCTCATCATGATTTTCATGGATTACCTTGTCATCACTAGGAAGCTTTTCTTGCAGCAACTTTGTCAACCCTTCCATCTTGACATTCATCATTGTTTCCACTTCTGATTTTAAACCATCCTTCAAACCTTCCATGTCCCTTTTTACTTTCACTTCTAAATCATCCATCTTAACATTCATTATTACTTCCAATTCATTTTTTGTTACTCTTTGCAAGAGCAAAATTTGTTGCATTTGGTATCGTAATTTTGAAATATCATGTTGCATTTCTTCCTCTTCTTCATGCATCAAAGTAGAGCTTTCTGGTTGCTTACTAGGTGTATCCATTTTTTTGTTTCAAGGCATTTTGGAATCAAACAACAATATCTATGCTTCACTATGCCCTTTGAATCACTTCAAACTGATTTTTCAAACAAAATTTATGCAAAATTTAAAAAAAATAAACACATTTTTCTTGCTATTAGGAGTTTGATCTTGAAATTGTTGTATCTTTGTAATTTCGATCTCCCAAGGTCTGAAATTTCGTCCTGTGGTAGCCCTCTTCGTCTTCTTTCCAATGCCACAAGTCAAACCAAGATTAGATTCTTCAAGGTAAAGTTATGCAAAATCTCCCACGATGACCTGATTATGGATTAGTTCAGTAGAGCGAACTTGTACGGGATGCCACGTGTTATTGTTTCATCATTCGGCCCTAAAATTGATACACAAGAAACTACAATTCGTGCAATTTTAGTCGCTTTTTACAAAATTCAAATCCGATGCTCAAAGAGAAACTTATGACGATTTTCCCTAGGTCACCTGTTTGAGACTGAATTTTGAAGCATGCAAAAACCCTAACTTCTTCAAACCATAGCTCAGAAATATAGCAAACCAAGATCTGACATTTTTACACAAAGTTCACCAAGATTTTGGCTCCACGTGGTCACAACTTCAGCTTCTAAAGCCTCGTAGAAAAAAAATTGTAGCGAAAATTCCAAGATGACCTGTTTGAAGCAGCGAAACATTAGAAGCCAAAGTTTTGATACCAAATGTTATGCAACCAAATCACAAAACAGAAAAAAAGATAGATCAACGACTTGAAAATTAGCCTCTTCGAGGAGGCAACCTCCTTTACATCACAGAAATGGACAATTCTTAGATGATACAAATGACAAGACCTTCTTGGTATATATAGGAGTCTAAGGGGTCACAATATAATCAAAGCCTACATAACAATAATAATGTAAGGGCACAACAATAACAATAGTGAGCTTCAATGGGGCACAACAATAACAATATGGGGGCTACATTGGCACAATAATAATAATAAGGGGGCCACACCAATATTATAGGGACCTAACAAAATCTAGCAAACTTTTCTTCTTAGGAGAAATTGTTCTTCAGCAATAATTACAATTCAAAATTATTCTAGGAATTTGTGCCAAAATCCAAGTCAAAAATACTAGTCAAACCCAGTAAAAATATCAACCAATCAACGCTAGTCAAACCATTCAAAATAATCACGTATGTTCAACTTTCAGCGCAATCAACAGTCTCATGCGGTCAACTTCAAGTCTGTGGTTTGTTGAGATTTTGTGTATTTGGGGTAGCATTAGATGTGCTCTCGCTCCCAAATTTTGTGGAGGGACTAGAGTACACTTGATCTACAAGACCTAGAAAGGGATTTGGGAAATTTCATCTAGTTTAGGGGATATTTAATTAATTAATTATTTTAATGTATTTCCTAAGTCTAAACTTAGGAAAATTAAATAATTGAAGTTAATTAAATTAAACATGTGATGAAATTGTCTTAAGTCACACGGATCAAGCTTTCTTTTAATCTTGACCATTGATTCAAGATTTGATCATGGTTGTTGGTTTCCCAATGAGAAAAGTATAAAGGAAAGGCTTGGGGTCATTTGTAAAGACACACAGAGGTAGAGCACTAAAGCTAAGCTGAGATTCTAGGGCAGGGTTTGCTAAGAATAATCATAATTGTTTCAGCTGCAGAGAGGGGAGTTTAGACAAAGGGGATGATCTGATCCTAGTGTCTAGAATCAGCAAGAGACAAAGGGAAACTTCAGAAAGGCAACGCAGAGGAGCAGGGGCTTCAACAGCAAGAGGGCGATGTTGCGCGGCGGGTGCGGCTCGGCCCCTGCGTAGGTGCGCGTAGTCACTCCCGGGCGTAAGGCGGTGGAAACCCCTCGAGAGGTTCTACGAACCCTTATGTTGAGATTTTGTGTATTTGGGGTAGCATCGGTTGTGCTCTAGGTCCCAAATTTTGAGGAAGGACTAGAGTTCACCTGATCTACAAGACCCAGAAATGGATTTGGGAAATTTCATCTGGTTTAGGAGATATTAAATTAATTAATTATTTTAAGTGTATTTCCTAAGTTAAAACTTAGAGAACTTAAATAATTAAAGTGAATTTAATTAAACATGTGATGAAATTGTCTTAAGTCACACGGATCAAGCTTCCTTTTAATCTTGGCCATTGATTCAAGATCTGATCATGGCCATTGGTTTTCCAACAAGAAAAGTATAAAGGAAAGGCTTGGGGAAATTTGTAAAGACACACAAAGGTAGAGCACTGAAGCTAAGTGAGATTCTAGGCGGGTTTGCTAAAAAATTCTGAGAAGTCTTTTGAGGCAGCGAGAGGAAATTTAGGCCAAGGGGATGATCGATCCCGGGGTCTAGAATCGGCAAGAGCGAGAGATCAACTCAAAGAGGCAGCAAGAGAAGCCAAAGCAGCAACGACGGGAAGGGCGACAGCGTATACGCGTGCCTCAAGGACGGCGTGATTTTGGTGGAAGCCCTGCGGGGTGCAGCGAGAGACCTAAGGAGCGACATAAGGAGCTGCATCACCCGGTCTAGGGTAACGCAACCCTTTCGGGAGTGTGCTTGAGGGACACGAGAGGCTTCAGAGGCTGACACAGAGGCTTTCAGAGGCAGCGCTGGGGTTTCTAGGCCCTAATTTTCGCTGAGTTCTGTAAATCCCATTTGAGGGTGTGGATTAGTCATTATTTTGGCCCTAGATCAGCCAGTGAGCTGTAGATCTAATATTTCTCTGTCGGGTTTTCCAATTTTGGAACCCAGGCTTGTTGTATTCAAAAAAATTCTTAATAATAAAACCCTCCAGCAGCTAGAGACCAGTTTTCCCGCATTGGGTTTTTCTGGGGACTATTTGTCCAGAAAATATCTGTCACTTTGTCTATGTGTGCATGTACTTGTTCTAGATCTGAATTGGTGAAGATTCGTTATGTGTTTTGCTTCGATTTTAATCTGAATTTATTCAGTTAATAACTTATCTAAGTAGGAGGAGCATAACCAGATTAACAGTGAAGATTTCTGCATAAATAAGTGCAAGATTCAGAAATTTTCACACCTTAGGGGCAGCGCAGTCTAGAGTAACGCAGCCCTTTCCACGTCAACGCTGAGGGACGCAGGGGCTGCAGAGGCTGACGCAGGGGCTTCAAGGGCAACACTGGGGTTTCTAGGGCCTAATTTTGGCTGAGACCTGTAAATCTCGTTTGAGGGTGTGGATCAGTCAATACTTTGTCTTCAGAATAGCTGGTGAGTTGCATATCTATATTTTCTCTGTCGGATTTTCCAAATCTAGAACCCAGATTTGTTGTATTCAGAAATACTCTCCAGCAGCCAGCAGACCGGTTTTCCTACATTGGATTTTTCCGGGGACTATTTGTTCAGAAAATCACTGTGTCACTTTGTCTATTTGTACATGTACTTTTTCTAGATCTGAATTGGTGAAAGTCTGTTATGTGTTTTGCTTCGATATTAAACTGAATCATATATTAAACTGAATCATTCAGTTAAATAACTTAATTAAGTAGGAGGAGCATAACCAGATCTAACAGTAGATTTCTGCATAATAGTAACATTCAGAAATTTTCACATGGTTGACCCTTGTGATTGCCTTCTTGTGGTCAAACTCGTAATCAACCCCGCAGTCAAAGCCTAGTCAAACTGTCCTTCTCTTTGTGATCAAATAGTCTAGATTTTCGTTCAAATACAACCTCTTTTCTTGGTCAATGTCACCCAGAAACTCAGACAAATGAAGTAGATCAGACTTTGTCAAATGAGCAAATCAGTTGGTCAAATGGCAGCTTCAAACTTTATATTTCCTCCTCCTTTCCTCGCACGTGTGGATCTGAACATAAGAGATTGATGTGATCTCTGAATTGCTCAAAGTGGAGGAGGTCATCTAGTATTTATATTAGTTAGATGGGGTGACTTTTGACCAAATATCACACCCTTTCACTTGTGGGGTCGTCTTGACTTATGGGGCCTACATGAAGCCCAAAATAATAATTTTAATTTTTTATTTTGTACAATTTTCTTTGGCCGACTTGGGAGGCATTTTGGCATGCCAAAATATCTCCTAATGCTACAAAAAATCAACACTCTCTCTTAGCAAGGGAGGTATTTTTGCAACAGATTTCCCGTGTTGAAATTTCTCCTTCCTTGAGAATAGTTCATGAGCTTGTTACATTGATGCATATCTATAAAATAACTCTATCCTGGAGTGGGCGATGTAACTCCTCATATATCTAAGGTTGGCCAAATTCCTTTATGGCTCAAGAAAATGTATCAATCTCCTTTGGTCATGACCTAGACCAGGCATCAAAAATTTTCTAGTTTCTTGGGAGAGAATTTTCCTTTAAACCATTTAGCTTTCTAGTCAAAGTCCTTTATGACCTAGCCAAGTCCTTCTAGCAGCCAGTTCCTTCTGTCTTTAAAGGTGAATAAATTAACATTTATCTCCTTCGGTCAACATAGCCAAGCCCTTCTGGATTTTAAGGAGAAGATATGTCCAATCCTATAATTTTCCTGGGGCATTCACCTCTAGTCAACTTAGCCAAGTCCTTTTGGCTTCAAAGGTGAATGTATCCTATAATTTCATCGATAATCGATAAATGCCTTGGGCCATTCACCTTTCTGGTCAAAGTCCTTTATGTCCCAGCCAAATCCTTTTGGCATCCAAGTCCTTCTAGCTTCAAAGGTGAATGTATTCATCTCCTCTTGGTCAAAGTCCTCTACGACCCAATCAAAGTCCTTTATGGATTTTAGGAGATGATCAACCCAATCCTACAAAGACTTCATCATTCCCACCCAATGAGGGAAACATTCAACTTCAAACTAAGCTTGTCTCCTTCCACAATCTACTCACTCGTGGATATGTACTAGAACTCTATTGCTCCTCTTTACATCATGTCTCAATTAATGACCTATCCATGTCCTTCTAGCTTCTCAAGCCTCATTGCTTCATGACATGATATTCCTACAAAGACTAACTTCACCTCATCAGACATCTCAAATCACATCCAATTGTACAACACGGGTACAATATGCTTTGTTGTTATCCACTGTATATGCCTCAAATCAACCATAAACTGATTCGGGGTATTTACTACGAAGCAAATGTCTGGTATGGTGTTAACTAGGTACATCACGAATCCAATCAATTGCATGTACATCATGGGATTCACTAGGTTTGAATCTTCAATCTCAAGAAATGGTGTATATACTAGAATCCTTCATTTTGATCTTTGAGGCCAACTCCCTCTAAAATTGAAGCAAATTCTCCTACCACTGTTGCTCCCTCTATCACACAAGCAAGTCCTTCTATTGAAGTTGTAAGCAAGCCTCTCTGTCTTAGTTGCTCCCTTACTAGGAGAACCCTCCTATCACAAACTTTGCTTCATTCTTCTTGATGCTACGAAATCATTTCCTTGGAAGCCTCCACAATGTACGTGCAAACCTCATTCAGGAGGCCATGGAAGAAACTGATCCATAAACTATCGTGGATATTCCACTGAACACTTCGTCACAATAGATTTGATAATATTATATTTAAAAATTGAAATTCTACACTATTACAGTTTTATTGGATATCTAGATCTATAGATTTTACTGTAAATGGTGCATGCATGTGAAGGAAAATTATGCAAAAAATAGAGAACGACAAAATAAAAAGCTCACACACACATTTGACACAAGATTTTCTCTGGGAAACCCTTTCAGGAGAAAAACTAGCTAGAAGGTGAGGCTGCTTCGCTCTCTCTCTGTCTGGAAATATGGTTGCAGTACAAAGATGTGTGAAAATTTCTGAATGTTACTTATGCAGAAATATACTGTTAGATATGGTTATGCTCCTCCTACTTAATTAAGTTATTAAGCTAAAAATTCAGATTAATATCGGAGCAAAACACATAACAGACTTTCACCAATTCAGATCTAGAAAAAGTACATGCACACATAGACAAAGTGACACAAGGATTTTCCAGACAATAGTCCACGGAAAAACCCAATGCAGGAAAACCAGTCTGTTGGCTGCTGGAGGGTTTTATTATTAAGAGTTTTCTGAATACAACAAATCTGGGTCCCAGCTCTGGGAAACTCGACAGAGAAAATATAGGTCTGCAGCTCACCTGTTGTTCTAAAGCCAAAATATTGATTGATCCACACCCTCAAACGGGATTTACTAGACTCAGCCAAATCTTGGCCCTAGAAACCCCAGCACTGCCCCTGAAGCTCCTGCGTCAGCCTCTGCCTCCCTCTGCGCTAGCCTGGAGAGGGTTGCGTAACCCCACACTGGGTGACGCAGACCCTACGCTGCCCCTGAGGGTCTCTGCGTAACCCCCGAGGGTCCCCTGCTGCCTAATGTTGCTCTGGGAGAGACTGCGCAGCACCTGCGTAGCTGAAGCTGCCTCTGCGCTGCGCAGCTGCTGTCCTCTCTGCTAGTACTGCTCCTGCTTCTCTGCGCTGCCTCTGGAAGCTACTCTCTACCTCTTGTTGATTCTAGGCACTGGGACCATCCCCTTTACCTAAACTCCCCTCTCTGCAGCTGAAACAATTCTGAGAATTCTTAATAAACCACGCCCTAGAATCTCAGCTTAGCTTCAATGCTCTGCCTCTATGTATCTTTACAAATGACCCCAAACCTTTCCTTTATACTTTTCTCGTTGGGAAACCAACGACCATAATCAAATCTTGAATCAATGGCTAAGATTAAAAGAAAGTTTGAACCGTGTGACTTAAGACAATTTCATCACATGTTTAATTTAATTAACTTTAATTATTTAATTTTCCTAAGTTTAAACTTAGGAAATACATTAAATAATTAATTAATTAAATATCTCCCAAACCAAATGAAATTTCCCAAATCCCTTTATGGGTCTTGTAGATCGGGTGTACTCTAGTCCCTCCATAAATTTTGGGAGCTAGAGCACATCTGATGCTACCCCAATACACATAATCTCAACACTCCCTCTTAGCACGGAGTGTGCTCTAGCAATACATCACACCATGTATCACAAGATTTTGGGCACTGGTTTCTATGCTATTGATGTTGGACCTGCTACCCTTCAACACTGCACCGCTGCTGCTATTATGTATTGCTGCCCATGACGCTGTCACCACCATTGCCACATTTGTATTGCAGCTCCCTCTCAATTTGTTGCATCTGTGCTACCCATAGCACTACCACTGCTACCTGTTGCACTGCAACTTCAGTTGCTGAGAGAAGCAACTGAATCTCTTGCCCAATCTTTGACAGACAAGTCAGTTGGGCTACAACCTTATCACTGAAGCTCCATTGACTGTTCATCTATGCTAACATCTGAAAGATGATGCACAACAACAGCTCTGCACTGCGTAAGCAGACTCCCTCTGCACTATTGAAGTAACATCAACCCCTTGTGCTTAAATCTCTCATGCTGTTGTTGTACTGCAATGTCCTCCTGAAGCCCCCACGCTGCTGCTGCTCTGCTCTGCGTTGCTGAAGTCACATCAGCCCCTACGCCACTGCTGCCTCTATGCTGTTGTTGTATCTACACTGCGCTGCTCCTTCCAGCCTTCATATCTGCCTTTGCTTCATCTGTGATCTATGCATCCACTGCTCCACTTGTCCCGCTACTGTCTTAAGGCTCCCGTAGCTCGAATGTGATCCAAGAGATGAGCTGCTCAAGGATCCCTCCCTCATTTTGTAGCTGCTCTAAAGATCCATGTTGCCCCACTTTCGTGATTCATGAGTGCTCATGGCTGCATCATCTTCTGACCCATCATCCGCCACAGCAGCCTTGGAAGAAGAACCTTCCTTGTCCTTTTTCTTCTAAGGACAATTGCTGGTGAAATGTCCTAGTTCGCCACACTAGAAGCACTTGATCTTTGATTGATCCTTCTTCTTCTTTCCCTGCTGCCTCTTTGATGCCAAGGCTGCATCTTCTTCACCTTACTTGATCCTGTGTTGTACTGCTTCTTGGTGATTCTGCAGAGTTCTTCTTGACGCATGATTACCCATAAGCTGTCTTAGTCGGGAAGGTCCGCTCTGCCCAAGATGCTTTGGATAAAGGTTTCCCACTCATCTGTGACTGCATTGAGAGCAATGTTGACCATCACATCATCCTCCACCTTTGCACTCGTGGCAGTCAACTGGTCTCTGATCGACTATAATCTGAAGAGAAAATGTTCCATGTCTTCCCCCTTGGTCATCATGAATGACCGCATCTGAGTCTCCAAAAGCATCTTCCTCTGGACGGACTTTCCCTCATATAAGGATGTTAAGGCCCTCCACATCTCATTAGTTGTTTTCTTCTCAGCTATATGTGAGACAATATGGTCCTTAATTCCATTCATTATCAGCTGCTTGGCATGTCCCGCAGCTTCATTATGCTTCCTCAGGAGATCCGCATCGATCGACGTGGCCAGGACTTGTTCTGCATGGTCTCTTAGATGATATGCCTCTAGGACTATTAAGATTCTAACCTTCCAAACTGAAAAGTTGGATAGGCCATCCAATCTGTCCTAATCACGTAGTCCATGAGGTGCCATCTGCTCAGAAATCTGTCAGAGCTCCTCTTCTTTGTGCTAGAGATCTGGATCTAAGGTCCTTAGCGAAACAGGCACCTTTTGCTCCCTCTGACAACTGATCTCCCTTCTGCCAAATCAAACAATGATTCAGCTCTCTTCGATCCTCTGATCGATCTACAAGTTTCTTTGGCTAGAAACTCTCTGAGAAGTTGATCTCCTCCCGCTCTGTCACTAGTGCTTAGGCTAAAATTCTGAAAACTTCAAAAATTTAACCCCACTAGCACCTCTGAAGTTCGTGGGCCTGAAGTTCTGCAGCTCTGCTTCAGGCAGTTCTGGATCTGACAGCTTCAGATCTACGTCACCCTGGCTAGCTTCATACAATCCCAGCGTTGCCTTTGCGTAGTAAGTGCGTGGGCCTGCTGGGAGACAGTGTAACACTGCGTCACCTTGCCCTCAGCGTAACTCAGCTCTCTTTGAAACTACGTTGTCCCTTCAAATCTACCCTTCTGCTACTGCTGCTGCACTTCCTGCTGCTTTCTGCAGCAAGATCTTCAGTCTTCTGTTGGTGACCCTCCTAGATCTGCAATTTCTCTGATACCATGTGAATATTTCTGAATGTTACTTATGCAGAAATCTATTGTTAGATCTGGTTATGCTCCTCCTACTTAATTAAGTTATTAAGCTAAAAATTCAGATTAATATCGAAGCAAAACACATAACAAAATTTCACCAATTCAGATCTAGAAAAAGTACATGCACACATAGACAAAGTGACACAAGGATTTTCTGGACAACAGTCCCTAGAAAAACCCAATGCGGGAAAACCGGTCTGCTGGCTACTGGAGGGTTTTATTATTAAGAGTTTTCTGAATACAGCAAATCTGGGTTCCATCTCTGAAAAACCCGACAGAGAAAATATAGATCTGCAGCTCACCTGTTGTTCTAAAGCCAAAATATTGACTGATCCACACCCTCAAACGGGATTTACAGGACAGACAGATCTTGGCCCTAGAAACCCCAGCGCTACCCCTAAAGCACCTGCGTCAGCCTCTGCGTTCCTCTACACTATTCTGGAGAGGGTTGCATAACCCCGGACTGGGTGATGTAGACCCTACGCTGCCCCTACGGGTCTCTTGCTGCCTAACGTTGCCCTGGGAGAGACTACACAGCACCTGCATAGCTGAAGCTGCCTCTGCACTGCGCAGCTACTGCCCTCTCTGTTGTTGTTGCTCCTACTTCTCTGCGCTGCCTCTGGAAGCTACTCTCTGCCTCTTGTTGATTCTAGGCACTGGGATCAAACCATCCCCTTTACCTAAACTCCCCTCTCTGCAGGTGAAACACTTTTGATAATTCTTAGCAAACCACGCCCTAGAATCTCAGCTTAGCTTAAGTGCTTTGCCTCTATGTATCTTTACAAATGACCCCAAGCCTTTCCTTTATAATTTTCTCGTTGGGAAACCAACGACCATGATCTGATCTTGAATCAATGGCTAAGATTAAAAGAAAGCTTGATCCGTGTGACTTAAGACAATTTCATCACATGTTTAATTTAATTAACTTTAATTATTTAATTTTTCTAAGTTTAGACTTACGAAATACATTAAAATAATTAATTAATTAAATATCTCCCAAACCAGATGAAATTTCCCAAATCCCTTTTTGGGTCTTGTAGATCAGGTGTACTCTAGTCCCTCCACAAAATTTGGGAGCTAGAGCACATCCGATGCTACCCCAATACACAAAATCTCAACAGTATGGCCTGTGGCCCATGGGCTGCTACAGTGCAGAAATCCTCTCTGTGTGCTTTACCTCCTATCCCTCTTGGCTATTTTTGCTCAGCTATGGAACAAATGCACTCGAAAGAATGGAATCCCTTTTCCTCCTAGTGGTCTGGGTATAACACAGCCTGATAACCTACTAGTGGTTAGTCTGACTACCTCAACTCTTAACCAAAGCTACAAAATAGACTCTTCTAAAGTCTTTTACATCATAATCACGTGGCTAGCCCATTTTCCATGAATAATGGGGACTAATGTGGCATCCTCCCGAATAAAGGTGGTGAAAACAGAAATGCCAACTTCTAAGTGGCATAACTTTTGCATACATACTCCAATTGACACAATGCTTGTGTCATTGGAAAGGCCTTTGGGTGTAGAATAGCATGAAAAGGTGCTAAGCTAAAGTGGCAAAGTTTTACCAACAAAAAATGCCATTTGATGCCTCAAAACTCTGCTGGAAGGTTTCACACCCTGTTTTGTCAAATTGGGTCCAGTCGGTAAAAACAATCTCGTGAGTTGATTCCTCCACTTTTTCCACTCTCAAAGCATCGAGATGGATGACAAACAATATAATGATCCAATCCGGATAACACCTCCCCATTTTGAAAGGATTTTGGTCCCCCCAAAAGCTTCTACTAAATGAGGTGAGGAAAATTTTCCCCACCTTCTCTATGGTCTACCATTTTGCTTTGCCTAGAAGTTGTCCTTTCAACCCAATTTGCCAAAGGTCATGTTGCCTTTGTGTTGTAATTTTGGACTTCTTCTGCAAAACTGTATCTTCCATTAACTTTGCCTGAGCATCTGGTGCCAAATCCTCCATAAAAGGTAACACTTGTTCCTCTTCCTGATCTAGTATGTAAGGCTCATAGAGTTCCAAATTCTCTACATTAACAACTGAATAAATACACATATATGGTGGTAAACTAAGCCAATAGGCATTATTACCCAACTATTCCAGTATCTCGAAGGACCCATACCTCAGAGCCTTGATTTTCTTACCAAGCCCTTGAACCTCTCCTTATTCAACTATAGCCATACTCTGTCTCCCACCTTGAATGATTTCTTTGTTCTATGTGAAAATTCTACTGTAGTATCATGGTTTATTTCTCCTACTTGAATTAAATATTACAAGTTATTTCTAGAAAATAGATTCAGAAAATACCAAAATAAACACAACTACAGTCTACACATCCAGATCATTTACTGAATAATACGCTCTTCCAACAAAGTGACACACGGATTTTTGGACATAAGTCCCCAGAAAAACCCAAAGCGGGAAAACCGATGCAACAGATATGAGGGTTTATATTTTATTAAGTAGATTCCTAGTACAGTAAATCTGGGTTCCAGATCTAGAAAAGCCGACAGAGAATAAAAGAAATCAATTCTGCAGCTAACCTGTTGTTCTAGAACCAAATATCTGACTAATCCACGCCCTCAAATGGGATTTACAAGACTCGACCCGAATTTGGCCCTAGAAACCCCGACGATGCCCCTAAAGCCCCAGCATCAGCCCTGCTAGCCTCAGAATGCCACTGCACTTCCCAGAGAGGGACTATGTAACCCCTGAGAGGGTGACGCAGGCCTTACGCTGGCCCTGGAGACCCTCTGCATAATTTCTAAAGCCCTCTGGAGCCTCTGCATTGTCCTGCATAGCTGCTTCTCTGCGTTGTCCTTGTTGCTCCTCCTCTGCCTCTTACTGACTCTTGGCTCTGGGATCAGATCATCCCCTTAGCCAATAATACCCCTCGTTGCAGAAAATTCCTCCAGAAATTCTTAGAAAACCAGCCCTAAAATTCCAGATCTATTTCTCAGCTCTGCAACTATGTGTGTGTCACCAATTGACCCTTAAGCCTTTCTCTTGTACTTTTTCGTTGAACCCTTCAACGACCGAGATTAAAACACTCATCAACAGTTGGGATTAAATGACTGCTTGATCCGTGTATTTAGAACATTTCAGCACATGTGTTAATTAATTCACTTTAATTATTTTATTTTACTAAGTTTAGATTTAGGTAATCCATTAAAATAATTAATTATTTGAATAACTTGAACACCAACTGAAATTTCTCCAAACAATTTCTAGGTTTTGGAGTTCAAGTGTGTCCTAGCCCCTCCACAAAATTTCAAGGCTAGAGCACACTCGATGCTACACCAACTATATAAAATCTCAACACTCCCTCTTAGCATAGAGTGTGCTCTAGCAATACATTCACACCATGCACTACAAGATTTTGAAGCTGGATTTTGTGTTGTTGATGCTTGGCCTACTACCCTCTATCCACTGCACTGTTGCCCATGCCACTGCCACTGACACTGCCACATCTGTATTGCAGCTCCCTCTCAATTTTTTGCATCATGCTGCCCATAGCACTGCCACTGCTAACTGTTGCACTGCAACTCAGTTGCCAAGAAGTAAGCAACGGAAAGACTTTTGCTCAACTGTTTGACAGATAAGTCAGGTTGCCTTCCATCACTGAAGCTCTCTGGATGCTGATTTACGTTGTCTTTCTGGAGGCACTGTCATGCTGCAACATTGCACTGCATGAGCATAGCCTCTCTGCGCTGCTGAAGTCCCATCAGCCCCTATGTGTTGTTGCCTTCACGCTACTACTGCCTCTGCATTACGTTGCTCCCTCTTCAGCTCTTCAGCTCCCTCTTCCGCTTCAATGTGACCTTCTGTAACCATCCCCCGACTCATCCCGCTACCATCTTAAGGCTCTCGTAGCTCGTATGTGATCTAAGAGTAGGGTTGACTCAAGGATCTTGCGACTATCTATAGACGCTCTACAGATCCATGTCACCCCACCTCTTCTCTCAAGGCACATGAGCACTCATGGCTGCATCATCATTAGAGCCATCTTCCTTTGTTGTTGCTGCCTTGGAATCAGAAGATCCTTTGTCCTTCTTCTTAGGACAAGTGCTGGCGAGGTGTCCAAGATTGCCACAGTTAAAGCACCAGACCTTGGAAAGGTCATTCTTCTTCTTCCCTCGCTGCTTCTTCTCCTTTGATGCAAGGGCTGCATCATCCTCCTCCTCTTTGACTTTGGCCTTTCCGCTTCCACCACTGATATTCTGCCTCTTGGTGACCCATCATCCTCCTCCTCTTTGACTTTGGCCTTTCCGCTTCCACCGCTGATATTCTGCCTCTTGGTGACCCTCCTGATCTCCTCTTGACGGAGGATAGCCCACATGTATGCCCATGATGGTAACATTGCCCTTCCCATAATGCTCTGGACAAACGTTTCCCATTCTTCGGAGACTGCATTCAGGGCAGTCCTCACTAAGATCCCCTCATCTGGAGTAGCACCTATGCTAATCAGTTGATCTCGGATAGCTTGAAGCTTGAAGAGGAATGGATCTATCTCTTCACCCTTCATCATTTGGAACAACCGCATTTGGTTCTCCAGAAGCATCCTTCGTTGGACAAAGCCTCCTTGGTACATCGTGTCCAAGGCTACCCACGTGTCATTTGATCTAGTCTTTCCAGCAATATGAGGTATAACGTGGTCCTTGACTTCGTCTATGATCAAATGCTTAGCCCGCGCTTGATTTTCTTCATACTTCTTTAGAGGCTCTGCATCGGTTGATACAGCAAAAACCTTCTCTGCATGATCTTTGAGACCATACTCATCCAGAACTGACAGGATTTTGGCCTTCTAGATAACATAGTTGGACATGTCGTCCAATCTATCCTAATCCCTCAATCCATATCGTGCCATCTTGCTCAGATCTGACAAAAACAGTACTTCTTCTCCCTCTGGATCTGGGTCTCTTAGTGACTAGAAATCCTCTAGTAACTACTTCTGCTGAACATTGATTTCCCTCCTGGAAATCTTTCACCCAAACACAATTAGAAACCACTCTCTGATCCTCCTGATCGAATCTCAGATCTATTTGGCTCAGATCTGCTAAGTAACTATCTTCCTCCCGCCTTTGTTGACTTAGCTAGGCACAATTTTGCACTTGCAGAATCTCCACCACACCAGCATTGCTTCCGGATCTTGGCAAAACTTTTTTGCAACAGAAGAAATAACTCGATTGCGTCTTACTGACTGGCATAGCCCAGCCTCAGCGCTGCTCAGAAGTGGACTGCGTAACCCCAGACTGGGTAACACAGTCCTTACGTTGCCCTGGGAAGGGTCTGCATAAGCCTGGTGGCCTTCTGCAGCTTCAGTGTTGTCCTTTCCTAGATCTGCGTTCTCCTGCTGTCAAGATGCCCTTTCCGGATCTACTGCTTCTTCTGCCACCCTGCAGAAAAATATTTCTTCAGCTGATTGCTGGAGATTCAGCTTGATCTGTTATCACTCTGATACCATGTGAAAATTCTACTGTAGTATCATGGTTTATTTCTCCTAGTTGAATTAAAATATTACAAGTTATTTCCAGAAATTAGATTCAGAAAATACTGAAATAAACACAACTAAAGTCTACACATGCAGATCATTTACTGAATAATACACTCATCCAACAAAGTGACACATGGATTTTTGGACATAAGTCCCCAGAAAAACCCAAAGCAGGAAAACCGGTGCAACAGATATGAGAGTTTATTTCATTAAGTAGATTCTGAATACAGTAAATCTGGGTTCCAAATTTGGAAAACTCGATAGAGAATAAAAGAAATCAATTCTGTAGCTAACCTATTGTTCTAGAACCAAATATTTGACTGATCCACACCATCAAACGGGATTTACAAGACTCAACCCAGATCTGGCCCTAGAAACCCCAACGCTGCCCCTAAAGCCCCAGCGTCAGCCCTGCTAGCCTCAGAATGCCACTGCGTTGCCCAGAGCGGGACAACATAACCCATGAGAGGGTGACGCAGGCCTTACGCTAGCCTTGGAGACCCTTTAGGTAATTTCTGAAGCCCTCTAGAGCCTTTGCGCTATCCTGCGTAGCGGCTGCGCAGCACCTGTGTAGCTGCTTCTCTGCGTTGACCTTGTTGCTACTCCTCTGCCTCTTACTGACTCTTGGCTCTGGGATTAGATCATCCCCTTAGCCAATACTACCCCTCGCTGCAGAAAATTCCTCTGAAACTCTTAGCAAACCCGCCCTAGAATTCCAGATCTATTTCTAAGCTCTGCAACTGTGTGTGTATCACCAACTGACCCTCAAGCCTTTCTCTTATACTTTTTCGTTGAACCCTTCAACGGTCGAGATTACAACACTCATCAACTGCTGAGATTAAAAGACTGCTTGATCTATGTCTTTTAGAACATTTCAGCAAATGTGTTAATTAATTCACTTTAATTATTTAAATTTCCTAAATTTAAATAGCAAATCCATTAAAATAATTAATTATTTGAATAACTTGAACACCAATTGAAATTTCTCCAAACACTTTTTGGGTTTTGGAGTTCAAGTGTGTCCTAGCCCCTCCACAAAATTTTAGGGCTAGAGCACACCCAATGCTACACCAACTATACAAAATCTCAACACTGCAATGTCTCTTGTACTTGTAGATGGATCTGCCTTATCTTCTCTATAAATTTTTCAACCCTCAAGGTGTTTCCTATCAGATCTTCCCTCACCTTGTTGTCCATATGTAATGTCCAAAGGTGAAGGCGGAAAATATCCAAAACGAGTTTCAAATGGGGACTTTTATGTAGATGTATGGACTGCTCTGTTGTAAGAATGTTGTATATATACTAGATTTTCATCCCAGGCCTTCGGATGCTTTTGGTTGTACCCCCTCAGAAGCTGCACCAAAATCCTATTGACTACTTTTGTCTGCACATCTGTCTGTGGATGGAATGTTATAGATCTCTTCAACTCCGTGTCCATCTTCTCCCACAATGTAGTCCAAAATGCACTAAGAAACCTCGTATCCTTGTCTGAAACAAAGCTCCTCGGTATCCCAAAGTGCACCCAGACATGTCCAAAGAACAAGTTCGTTGCTTCTTACCCACTATTGGTCCTTTTACAAGGCATCGAAACACACATCTTGATGAACCTTTCAACTACCACGAACAGGTAGTCATGTCCCTTCTTGGTTGTTGGTAAAACTCCTACAAAGTCCATGGAAATGCTTTCCCAAGGACGAGTGGGTACAGTTAAGGGATGATATATGTTGAGAAATCAATGCTAGTAGGATTTAGGGTTTGATTCCTCTTTCTTGATAATTACTTGTGAATTATGTTGGCTTCTTTTACTTCTTAATTAGTTTATCTTCCATCAAGCAATTACCAAATTATATGTGTATGAAGATCACAAGAACAAGAGGCACAAGATGTAGGTGCTCGGCCAGGGGAAAACCCAATCACAAACTCTTCCTTCAGTAGATTCAAATCAAGATGAGACACTTCCAGACCTCTTAGACCTAGACAAATACCTCCTCCAACCACCAAGTCAACTCTTCCCTATAACAGATGATTTTGACGAAATACTCCAAGTGACAGCGTCCCAATAGCAGCTTCAGTCCAAAATTTTGGCCCCCCAGCTTCAAAACTTCGACCCCCAGTAGACATAGATTTTCGGCCCCAGCAACTGCCCAAAAAACTTCGCACATATGAGAGAAAGATGGCCCAAAACTTGTCTTAGCTTTTCCCAGCAAACTTCGTCCTCTTCCAGCTACTACACGCTCTTTTTCTGCCTCTCTTGCTTGAAGATCGAACTTGTTGAGTGAATGTGACAAATAGGTCAAATTGCCTCTCCTTATATAGCCTTTTTGCTGGGTCGACTTGATGTGGAGGTGACAAATTACCTTTTCGAATCAAAAATAATTCTTTTTACATGATACAAAAGCCCAAGAAGGGTCTAATAAAAATGACAATGACTCGAATGACTCAAGACAAAACCTAAAAGCCTTAAATGGAGGCTTTTACCTAGAAAACATTGACCCAAGCATGAAACCCATCCTTTTATAAGTTATTTTCTTTAATAATAAATTTTCTTTTGACAAGTACAATTATGAAGACCGAAGCTAGTTACATTCTTCAACACTCCCTCTTAACTAAGGAGGTATTCATAATTATATATACATAAGGGTACATGGAAGATTTTCAAAATGAAATGAGCTACGAAGAGTTCTAGCACACTCAGTGCTTCAGACTAGATACCTGACCAAGGTAATCTATCTGGGTGGGACTAAGATGGACTCAAGCTTTCAACCACTCTAAGTACCATCAAGCTTAGTTGCTAACCATCAACCCAGGGATCTAGGTGTGTATCCAAGGTCGGAGCTCCATGACCAACGCCAACCTCCCTCTTTGGGATCTAGACATCAACACATAGGCTGGCCAAATGTCCTCCCAAGCATCTTACCATTAAATGCTTCATCTCTGCTTATCAACCAAATTTGTAATATCAACCAACCCAAGCATGCTTCTAAAATATTCAAACTTATAATTCGGAAGAGACTTTGTCAACACATTAGCTACCTGTTCATATGTCGGAATATACTATAGTTTCATGGGCCCATCTTGTACCAAGCTTCTAATGTAGAAATACTTGTTGTTGATATACTTCATCCTTACATGGAATACGGGGTCATCAGACATCTTGATGCTGCTTTGATCATCACAATTTATCATTATAGGATTCAGAGGCTTTCCAAACAAATCTGACACAAGTTTCCTTCACCAAACAACTTCCTTTCCTACTTCACATGCAGCAACATATTCTACTTCAACACTACTTAATGCAACAGGATCATGCTTTCTACTCATCTATGAAATCATTGCAGATCCCAAACTAAAACATCCACTAGTAGTGCTTCTTCCATTAGTGTCACTGCCACCCCAGTTGGAATCGGTAAAACTTGTTAACTTAACTTCCTTTCCATCATTCATAGTTCAGGCAATGATGTATAATGCCACGTAGATATCTCAAAATATGCTTGGCAGCTATCCAATGGTCATGACAAGGCTCCATCTAAAATTGACTAAGCACATTTACGGCAAAACATATACCAAGTCTCGTATTTACCAGGTACATCAAAGAGCCCACGAACTTTTGATAGCTAGTAGGATCGATGAGACTAGAGTCGAAGCTTCTCAACTTCTTGAGATTACTGATCATGGGAGTAGTCATAGGCTTGGAATCCATCATACCGAATTTCTGCAATATCTCAATTATGTATTTACCTTGACCCAGATATATCTCTTCAGGTTTCTACCAGACTTCCAAAACCAAGTAATAGTGCATAAGTCCCAGATCTTTCATTTTGAATTCAACTGCCAGCATTTTCTTGCATTCGTGTATTCTCTGCTCCACACCTTCAATAAACAAATTGTCACATATAGAAGTATAATGACTAGTTCATTCTTCACCACATTGGTGTAAATATTTGCATCTGCAGAACTTTTGATGAACCTAATTCTTAAGAGATATGCATCCATTCTTGCATGCCATGCCCTAGGAATTTGCTTCAAGCCATATAGGGCTTTCTTGAGTCTGCAAACATGTGTATCTCTATTATTTATTTCGAAACCTTCTAGTTGTTCAGTGGATACTTCTTCATCAATGGTCCCATTTAGAAATGTTGTTTTGACATCCATTTGATGGATATTCCATCCCATAGTAGCAGCTAGCAAAACCAATGAACTTATAGTAGTATACCTAGCAGCAGGAGCAAAGGTTTCTTCATAGTCTATGCCTTCCTTTTGTGAGAAACCCCTTGCAACAAATTTGGCTTTGTATTTGTCTATGCTTCCATCAATAGCATGTTTGATTTTGTAAATCTATTTTGAAGTGACAACTGATTTGTCACTTGGTCTAAGAACGATTTCCCAAATCCCATTCTTCATGATGGGTTGATATTCTTCTTGCATTGCCTTCTTCCATTCTTCTTGATGAGCAACTCCTTCAAATGTAGTTGATTCAACTTCTATCAATTTTGTCATATATGCTACATATCATGAATATCTCTTTGGTATTTCGCTTTCTGTAAAAGTTCCTTTAGTATCTCCATGTCCTTCGACATCTTCAAGTGTAGCTTTTAACCAATTTGGCCTCTTCCTCATTTCAGGAATTATCACAGGTTGAATAGGCTCGCTTGGTCCTTCTTCTTCTTCTTCTTGGTTTGTAGTTGTCTTATCATGATGCTCTATTTCTTCAAATAGTGGCATATCTTCATCATTGGAAATTATTGGAATATCCTTCGGTCTTTTGTAGGCATGATTTTCATCAATTATAACATCCCTGCTCACTTCGATTTGTCTTCCTTCCTTGATGTAGATTCTATATGATTTTGAAGAAAGACTATAGCCAACGAAGATCCCTTTAATGCTTGTAGAATCTAATTTCTTTCGCTTGTCTTTTGGAACATGGATGTATGCGGGACACCCAAAGATTCGAAGATGGTCCACACATGGCTTCTTCCCAGTGAATGCTTCTTCAGGTGTCATATTTTCAAGGATTCTATGAGGACTCCTATTTTGTATATATATACTGTTGTCAATGCTGCTTCTCCCCATAAAATCTTTGGTAGATCTTGATCAAACATCATAGTTTGTATGCATTCTTCAATTGTTCTATTTTTCCTTTCTACAACTCCATTATGCTTGGGATTGTCAATGTGCTCCCTTTTAATACATGTTTCTTTACAATATGCAATTATTTCTTTTGAAGTGTATTCCCCACCATTGTCGAATCTCAAAGTTTTTATCTTTCTTTCGGTTAAGGGCAGCACTTCAGATCTAAACTCCTTAAACTTTTCAAATACTTCGCCCTTTGTCTTGAGAGGGTAGATCCATGTCTTTCTAGAATGATCATTAATGAAGGTCACATAATAAAGATGGCCTCCAAGAGATTTGTTAGACATTGGCCCACACACATCGGAATGAATTATGAATGAGGTCTAATATTTCTTTAAAGCTTGTGTCACTACTTTTAAAAGTTTTCCTTGTATTCTTTCCCAAAGCACATGCCTTACATACTCCTTCACGATCTTCCTTGATGTTGGGGATTCCACTTACCATTTGACTAAGAGAGGGTATTATCTTGTAGTGAATATGCCCATATCTTTTATGCCATAATTCGATAAGATTGATCTCCATGTGAAGTAGGGATTGAGAAGATGGTGTTATAACTCTATATAGCCTTCCTTCACGAACTCCAATAACTTTTTCCTTATTAATGCTTGAATCTTTTCCCCAAACCAAAAATTTACCATCTACAAAGGAAACCCTATCTCATTTATCTTCTAAACAAGAAATTGAAAGTAAATTATTTTTCAAACTTGGAACATAGAGTATATTGCTGAGGTGTAGCTTTGCTCCATTCTCCAACTTCAATGATGTAGATCCAAGGCCCTTGACTGCATAATTGTTGTTGTCTCCTAGTTCCACTGCATGCGATGATGGTTCCTTCGATAGAGTATGAAGTTGTCCACTTTCTCTGGTCATATGTCTTAATGCTCCACTATCAATGATCCATGCATTATCATCATCAAGAATACATGTAAGTGCAACCAAGAATCCTTCACTCTTGACTTTGCTAGATAGGTTGTAGATGGTCCTTCCAATCCAACTTCCTACAATTCTTATGATATTGAATCCCATCTTCAAGTAACTTGCCAAAGAGGGAGTAACCTTTTCTTCCAAGCCAACAAAGTGATCTCCAACCTTCTTCGACCTTAGCTCTGATACCATGTTGAGAAATCAATGCTAGTAGGATTTAGGGTTTGATTCTTCTTTCTTGATAATTACTTATGAATTATGTTGACTTCTTTTACTTCTTAATTAGTTTATCTTTCATCAAGCAATTACCAAATCATATGTGTATGAATATCACAAGAACAAGAGACACAAGATGTAGGTGCTCAGCCAGGGAAAAAACCCTATAAGGGGAAAATCCAATCACAAACTCTTCCTTCAGTAGATTCAAATCAAGATGAGACAATTCCAAACCTCTTAGACCTAGACAAAGACCTCCTCCAACAACCAAGTCATCCCTTCCCTGCAATAGATCATATTGACAAAATGCTCCAACTGACAATTTCCTAGTAGCAGCTTCAATCCAAAATTTCAGCCTCCCAACTTTAGAACTTCAACCCTTAGATTCAAAATTTCAGGCCTGCAGTAGACACAAATTTTCGGCCCCAATAAGTGCCTAGAAAAATTCGCACGTGTGAGAGAAAGGTGGCCCAAAACTCGTCTTAGGTTTTCCCAACAAACTTCATCCTCTTCCAGCTACTTCACACCCTTTTTCTTCCTCTCTTGCTTGAAGATCGAACTTGTTAAGTGAATGTGCAAATAGATTGAAATGTCCCTCCTTATATAGCCTTTATGCTAGATCGAATTGCCCTCATGTTGGCCGACTTCTTGGGGACAAAGTCGAATTGGTGTGGAGGTGACAAATTAACTTTTTGACTCAAAAAACAATTCTTTTTACATGATACAAAAAAGCCCAAGAAGGATCTAATAAAAATGACAATGACTCTAATAACTCAAGACAAAATCTAAAAGCCTTCAATGGAGGCTTTGACCTAGAAAATGTTGACCCAAGCATGAAACCCATCTTTAATAAGTTATTTTCTTTAATAATAATTTTTCTTTTGACAAGTACAATTATGAAGACTAAACCTAGTTACATTCTTCAACAATATAAACCCTATTTCATGTTGCTAGGCTTGTTAGTACAACAAAGCATCCATCCTCTTATGAACCTAACTACTTGCTGTTGCATCTTGGGCTAATATACACACCTCTGCAAGTTGGCCACAATCTTCCCTACACCAAAGTGCCCTACAACCTTGGAGGTGTAAGCCTCTTTAATAAGCTGCAATCGCTCACCTTTAGGAACACATAGTTTATCCAACCTTTAGAGTAACCCATCTTGGAGATGGTAGTCAATAGTGTTGTTGCCATCATGCACATGACTCTGACTCTACAATTGTTGAAACATCTCCTTGAAGTCCTCATCCTCTGAATATGCCTCTCTATATGCATCATGGGTGAATGGCTTCATGTGCATATGAGTCCCCAAAGTTGTGATCTTTGATGTGGGTGGCCTTGAAAGCATATCAGCCAACTTGTTTGTGTTTCCCTTCTTGTACTTGATCACCAAATGAAACTAATGTAGAAACCCCATCCACTTGTAATGCTTACTTTGTTGTAGCTTATTATGAGCCTGCATGTACTGTAGTAGTCATTGATATGTGTGGATTATTGTCTCCTTTCCCATCAGATAATGCTTCCACTTCTTCACAGCTTGCACCAGGGGATATAGCTCCTTGTCGTAGGTAGGGTAGTTAAGAACTGCCCCATGAAATACTTTTGAATGGTAGCATGCCATACAGGCCTTCCTCCTTGCATCAAGACCGCTCCCATAACATACCCACTCACATCTGTCTCCACTTCAAAGGGTTGTTGCAAGTTTGGTAATGCAAGAAATGGTGTTTGACTGATCATTTTCTTTAGCTCCTCGAAAGCCCTATACTAACTCTTTCCCCACTGGAAACTCTTGCCACTTGTTGTTATGGTGTGGAGTGGTATTGCCACTGCTGAAAATGAGGCTATGAATTTCCTCAGGTACTGTGTTGCCCCAATGAAACTCTTGACCTCAAAAACATTAGTAGGCACCAACCATTTCATGATAGCCTCCATCATAGCAAGATCTATCTTCAGCTCTCCTCCACCAATCACATACCCCAGATACAACAAATATTTTTGCACTAACTCACACTTCTTGAGATTTGCTGCTTTTTTATTGTCTCTAGCACCTATATCAAATGTGAGATGTGTTCTTCCCAAGTGGCATTGTATACCAGTATATCATCCAAGTAGACAATAACAAATGAATCTATAAAAGGGCATGTCACGTAGTACATCATTCATTAATCTAATAAACGTAGTGGGTGCATTACAAGGCCAAATGGCATGACCAACCACTCATACAAAACTTGCTTGGTTTTGAAGGCGATCTTCCAGGTATCTTCTTCTTTGATTCGAACCTGGTGATATCCAAACTTTAAGTCTAGCTTGGTGAAGTATTTTGCTTGCTGCAACTGATCTAGCAAATCACCTATTTTGGGCAGGGGGTACCTGTTCTTGAGCGTGATTTTGTCCAACACCCTTTAATCTATACACATCTGCCAAATCTCGTCTTTCTTTGGCACAATGATGATAGGTGACCCACATGCTGATGTACTTGGTCAATTGATACCATGTTCTAGCGGTTGTTGCAATTGTTTCTTCACCTTGGTTCTACAATAGACTACATGTACAGCCCAATGTTCAACAACGGGGAGTCCGACAATAGTTGGATCTCATGCCCCACTTCCCTCTAAGGTGGTAACCCTTTAGGCTCTTAGAACACATCCCTGTATGCCTGTAACAACTCTTACAGTTGTTTTTGTTTCTTAGTACACCCCTCCAAGGATTCCTTGCCTCTTACTGACTCTTTTACCAACTGACTTTCTCTTAAAAATAATAAAACATATTTCTTACTAGAACTTATGTATTTCTTGGCTTGGTTGGCACTTACCAGCGAAATTTCTAACTTGCCTTTATGCGCGTTGATGATGAATGACTTTCCATCATTAACAAGTCGGTATTAGTTGGCTCTCCGTATGAATATTGCATCTCACATGCACATGTAGGGACTCTCAAGCACGACTCCACATACATCAAGGGGAACCACATCTAGTTCTACTTCATTAATAAAATCAACATTGATAGCAAATCTAATTTGCACTGTTTTGTTACCTTCAGCTTTGCATCCCTATTTACCCATCCCAGTGGATATGGGTTTGGATGATCACAAACTTCCAATCCCAACTTCTTGATCGGGTCTGCTACAATGCGATTCGCCTACGCTCCTAAGTCAAACAGAGCATCAATCTTTGTCTTATTGACCTGCATCTTTATCTGGAAGAGTTTGGTCATTTCTTTCTCTTGTTGTTGTTGAAGGCTATTCAAATTCACCTCCTTCTACACTGGTGTACAAATGATTTTCTCATCCACATCCAAACTACTTTCAACTTGGTTGCTCAAATCAGTGGCCATGAGATTCTTCTTCTTATTATCTTTCTTCTTTTTCTTCAGGTTTAGCTCTAGATGCAACTTCCAACAATTCTCCTTTGTATGGTCGCCAATGTCGCAGTGGTTGCTAGGATATTTGCACTAGTGTGCATAGTATTAAAAACCAGTCGGTTCGAACCGAAATCTGATCAAACCGACCGGTTCATTAGGCAACCAGGTTGAACCGAGCAAAAAACCTGGTTCAAGGGTTGTCTTGGCCAAACAAATCACAAAAACCAGTCAAACCGACCGGTTTATGACCGAATCGGACGGTTTATGGTCAAACCATTGGTTCGGTCATAAACCGGTCGGTTCATTGCCAAGGTCATGGCGGACGGTGACAAACCCACACAAACTCATTTTGGAAGCTTCCTAGGTGTTTTGGAGGGAAAGTAAGGATTGTTTCCCTCCAAAAACACCCTCTCCGAGCCTTTAAAAGGAGCTCACCCCCCTCATTTACCTCAAACATCTCATTTGGAGTTTTTGTGAGTTTCATTGGGAGCTTGGAGAGTGTTGAATTTTTGCTAGAGTAGTGGAACAACAGAGAGTTTGAGCTAAGTTGTAGCCACCATGCCTCCAAAAGCCAAGGATACTGCATGGACTCATTGCGATATGATTGATGGCAAAATGATCTGCAAATATTGCCAAAAATCTATTAAAGGAGGGGGTATTAATAGGTTCAAGCAACACTTCGCTAGGATAGGAGGCCATGTAAAGTCATGTGGAGCACCAAATGAAGTAATAGGGCATGTTAGGGCAGAATACCTTCAGAAGTTTGAAACTCAAGTCACTGAACCAACGGAGAAGTTTGTGACTCAAGCGGTTGCAAAGTTTGGGAGTTGAGACTCAACCACCTAAGTTTGATCATGATGAGAAGTTTCAAGTGATAATGTTGATCACTAATATCATATATGTAGAATTGTAGTAGGTCAGTGGCCCCATAGCTTGTAGGCTTTGTTTTTGGACTCTAGAGGCCATTTAGAGCCTCCTTGATTATATATTTTGTTATTGATATGTATTGCACTTGGTGCCATTTTGAAATTTTCACCTTTACATGGTATATATATGAGCAAACTTTGCATATTTTGTGTCTATTGGTTTGGAATCATGGTTTTAAATCTTAAAAACATTTTTTTTCATTAAAAATGAAATATTTCATGTGTTTTTTGAAACCGGTTCATTGAGATCTAACCAGTCCTGGTTTGACCAGTTCCGGTTTGAAACCCGATTTATTAGGTGGACCGGTCCGGTCACTGGTTCTGGTTTTTAATATTATGCTAGTGTGTTATGATTGTCGTCTTTTTATCGTTCCCCCTTTTTGCTTCTTCTTCCTCTCCTAAGAAGCATCTTGTTTCTCCTTCTGCTTCGATCCACTTGATTGTGCTCTCTTCAGGCCTATGTTCTCCAGGTATTGTGCCTGTACACAAACCTCGTACACTGATTTGGGCTTGAACAACATAATTTGCTTGCGCAGATGGTGATGTAGACTACCCAAGTACTTGAGGAGTACACCTAGGTTCTTTGGGGAGATACCCAACATTATGGCCATCTTTTTGAACTCTGTGGTGTACTCTAGCACACTTTGGCCTGGCTTTTTCCTGAAGTAGTACCACAAGATCCACTGGTCCTCTACACACCCAATAATGTAAAATTGTGACTTAATGAGGGTTTTGAAGTCCTCCCACTTAGTCACTGGAGGCTCTCCCTCCAACCTTAGGGTCTCCGTGTGGCTCTCCCGCCAAGTCAGTGCATAGCCTTCTAATTTCAGCCGCACAAATAAAATATTTTGTCCTTCCTAAAGTTGATGGGCACTGAAATAAACTTCTAGTTGTTGCAACCAGTGATTCAACTTCAGAGTGTCGATCTCACTGTGGTACAAGGGCAATTGATTCACAACACTCAAACTAGGTTGATCTTTTTCGAGTTCTTTCTTTGGTTGATTCCTCGTTTCTTCTCGATCTATTGATCCCCCTTCCAATTTTTCCTCTACATTTGAACCCCCATCTTCTCTGAACATCCCAAGCTCATTGTTCAGCGTCGCAAGGAGGAGATTTACATTGCGACTTATATCTGTGACTTGTTATTCCAACCGCAAAAACCTCACATCTGTGGGATTACGAGGGTCATTCACAAATTTGTCGGCCATGATTAGGGTTTTACGATTTTTGACACTATCGATCTAAATCCCCTGCAAATCTCCACAATGTATCCAAAGAAACCTACTATGATACCAATATGATCCACAAACTGTCGTGGATATTCCACTGGACAGTTCGTCACAACAGATTTGATAATATTATATTTAAAATATGAAATTTTACACTATTACAGTTTTCTTAAATTTCTAGATCTGTAGATTTTGTTGTAAATGGTGCTGCATGCATGCGAAGGAAAATTACGCAAAAAATAGAGAACGACAATATAAAAAGCTCACACGCACATTTGATACAAGATTTTCTCTAGGAAACCCTTTTGGAAGAAAAACCCAGCGAGAAGGTGAGGTCGCTCCGCTCTCTTTCTCTGTCTGGAAATATAGTTGTGAGTAGAAATAAGTATGGCGTGTAGCCCCTAGCCTGCTATAATGCACAAATCCTCTTTGTGTGCTCTACCTCCTATCCCTCTTGGCTATTTTTGCTTAACTATGGAACAAATGCACTCGAAAGAATAGAATCCCTTTTCCTCCTAGTGGCCCAGTTATAACACAACCCGATAACATACTAGTGATTAGGTTTGACTAACTCAACTCTTAACCAGAGTTACAAAATAGACTCTTCTAGAGTCTTTTACATCATAATCACGTGGCTAGCCCCTTTTCCATGAATAATGAGGGTTGGCATGACATCCTCCCGAATTATGGTGGTGAAAACAAGAATGTCAACTTTTGAGTGGCATAACT